>CM033642.1:60921666-61039424 GCA_019512145.1 Engystomops pustulosus
AATATATTTTACTAATGATGCACAGACAGATCATTTTATGATAAAGTCTATAGAATGTAGAGGAC
This sequence comes from Engystomops pustulosus, assembly GCA_019512145.1. Lineage (NCBI taxonomy): Eukaryota > Metazoa > Chordata > Amphibia > Anura > Leptodactylidae > Engystomops > Engystomops pustulosus. The sequence goes on from CM033642.1 coordinate 60,921,732, forward strand.
GGAGATGAAGGACAAAGGAGACACATGGCAGATAAAGACATTGAATCTGTAGCATCTAAAAACTAAACCTTATCCTGCAAAAACAGCCTAATGCTACCTTCAATATGTGGACAAAAAATCAAATAAGCTTTTCTTATATGAATCAAAATCAAGCATAGTAAACCAGGGGCACTAAGCACTGTGACTGTGTTAAAAACAACTTTTAAAATTATGCTAATGATCCAGAATTTCTAGGGGCATTACCATAGCTCATCCGTGCTCTAGATACACAGGATATTACACTGTAGAGGAGCATGTCTCACCCTACCCCTGCTCCCATGGCACGTCTCCACTCCCCTTGCCTGCTGTAATCTCACAGCAGCAGAATGGAACAGAGTAATAGCCTGTGCAGCACAGTCCGTGAAGATGCAGCAGAGAGGGGTTCTGGAAAAGTACCCCTTTTGGCTCATTAGCATAGTTTTAAAAGTTGATTATAGAAGCCACTTAGGGCTTCTGTTAAAATTGTGGTTGTATACTTAAAACCATCTCAGGTCTAAAGAAAACTTAATTTTTTCTTTACCTGGAAAACTTATTTGCAATTGTTTTATTGCATGACGTTCCAATGCCCTATGCTATCTGTAGTTAATAGCGGAGCATCAAAGACCTTCAAATGTATTTTAAATACATACAAATCTAAACAAACCCTGGACTCAATTTATTGAAGTCATTGTAATGCAAATGCTGATATAAGAAGAAAACATCTTGCAATCTCGCTGTTATGGCGTTATGCACCCTGTCTTTAGTTAAAGTCCCTGGTACACATCCTCCCTTTAAAATGTCTGTACCCCTAACGCGCTCGCCTAGCTTCGACGGCGGTTATAAGGATGTACAATATTGCTCCACGGGACCTGAGTCCCTTCCATACAAGGTGGGGGTTTACAGACGCGGCGCCCGGGTCCCGCTATTTTATATTCGATCGCTCTCCCCCTCCCCAGCCCCGTGACCCTCTCCATGCCCCTTAACCCGCCCGCCGCCGGATACACAGGCGGGCGGTCCGGGATATCGCGTATAAGAGGCGACCCCATGAGAAACATAATTTTTCTGTCTTCAAAGTCGTCCTATATCCTCCGATCTCCGTATAAACGTATACGGCGTATAGACGACCTTGTTGTATAATACTTCCTTGTAACAAATAAATTGAGTTTAAGATATATTCACCGTATAAGACTACCGTATAAGACTATTTGAATTATTCAAATATTCAAATATTTGAGCTTGCCTAAAAAATATCACTTTATGTATCAAACTATACTATTAAAAAAATTATGTATGAATTGATATTATTATTACATTTATCTTTTCAAATCTGTAAAACAATACATCCTAAGAAGATGCAACTCATTCTGTAACTTTGCTGAGTTTTATAGAGGAAATTGGAAAGTCAATTTGTTGTTTTCACCTGCACATGTGTACAGTCTAGACTATTCTCAATTACTCCGGTCTATGGCTAAACAGAAGTGTTAAGACATCTTGATAATTATAATAATAATAATAAATAAATAAAATAAAAGTCACTGATCATGAAATAATAGCTTGATAAAAAAAATGATAAAAATGAACTTATATCACAGCTTTTACGTTGTTAGAACAGTAAAACACAATGTAACACTGCCACCTTATGGATTTTATTTATAACTGTGTTTTCTCAGTAGCTGCATCAACAAAAGTAATATTCCTTGAAGATTAATGATGTTTACTTACTTGTTTGCCCCGTATTCCCACTTTCATTTATCTGTGTTGATTTTATAGTTACTAGACACTGAACATTCCTTAGTATAATGTAAAGCCTAATGCTTTTTTTGTAGGAAGAGCCAATAGCAAACTCAAAGTTGTTGTTTTTTCTTTTTAAGGCCAGGATTTCCTATTTCTATTCTCACACAATTGGGAAAAAAAGCTTTTTAGAAAACTTGAAGGTGGTAAACTATGTCATTTCTTGTAAAAAAAAAAATTTCAGCGCATGATAATCAGATGTTCACTTGTGCTTCACTTCACTTTATAATATACTTTATGTTTACAGCAATAAATGTATAAATCATTACACAAAGCTAAGTCATTGGGGCTCTTTTACTAAGGGCCCCGTCGACCACACTTTCGTCGGACATCCCGAAGATTTCAGATTTGCGCAGTTGGGACAGGGATTTAAAAGGGGTTCTTGGCACACGCGATCGGATTTTGGCGCAATTGTGCCGGCTTTCATGCGACACAAATCGGGGGGAAAGGGGGGGTGCCGGCAGTTGGACAATCCGACAGATTCGGTCAAACCGTGGGATTTAACTTCAAAATTGTGTCGCAAGCCAAGAACTTACATGTACTGAGAGGAAGAAGATGAACTCTGGCGGACCTGAGCGAATAAGTGACAGATGCAGGAAATCGGGCGCACGATCTAAGTGAATCGCGGCAGAGTTCATTCCGGATGGACAAAGCACTTTTGGGGACTCCGAGGGACTTGGTAAGTAAATGTGCCCCACTCTGGCTAAGATTATTAAGAAGTCATTTATTGTAACAAATTATTAAGACTAAATCATATATTTTTAGGACTCAAATACAAAAAATGCATTATACTATGTTAATAGCAACATCTTACCAATTCTGAATTGCCTCGGCAGCGGATTATTATTATTTTTTTTTTTGCCATTTATTTCAGCAGCTTGAAAGATAAAAGCAGGCTTTGATTATCATTTACAAAATATGAAATATATTTTACTAATGATGCACAGACAGATCATTTTATGATAAAGTTTATAGAATGTAGAGGACGGAGATGAAGGACAAAGGAGACACATGGCAGATAAAGACATTGAATTTGTAGCATCTAAAAACTAAATTTCTAGGGGCATTACCATAGCTCATCTGTGCTCTAGATACACAGGATATTACACTGTAGAGGAGCATGTCTCACCCTCCCCCTGCTTCCATGGCACGTCTCCACTCCCCTTGCCTGCTGTAATCTCACAGCAGCAGAATGGAACAGAGTAATAGCCTGTGCAGCACAGTCCGTGAAGATGCAGCAGAGAGGGGTTCTGGAAAAGTACCCCTTTTGGCTCATTAGCATAGTTTTAAAAGTTGATTATAGAAGAAAAAAGGCCATGAAAAAAAATTAAGAAGATTACAACAGTCACAGTGCCTTGATCTTTGAGTAACTGCTCCTGATTTGTCATGTTTGATATTAATAGTAGATTTCCTTTAAAAAAAAAGTATGTTTATGCAAAAGTAATAAAATATTAAATAATTCTAAACATATTTGTTACCTCTGTAACATATTTGTTACCCCTGTAACATATTGTAACCTACGTAACAGATTGTCCCAGAAAAAATTAAGAGTTAAAAAATGGTGTTTATTATAATAAATGTACCCTAAACATGGCACTTTTTTACAACTTTTTTCTGAAAAAAATCTATAAAATGTGTTTTTTTTTTTCCAATAATATCTACTGTATTCTAATAGGATCCTACTCTTTGTGCTGTAATCCACAAAGTAATGTATATGAAAGCTTATAATAAGCGATGAGGAGATAAGAGAACTAACCCGGATCCCAACTCCTCACCAGTAGCACCTACGATTTGAAACTGATCTTCGGTGTTAACCTATTGCTGGCCATTGGCAGAGCTGCCGGCAACACATATATCCCAGCAGTACATGGGCACTGCCATTTTGGGAAGGATTGTCGCTGCCTATGACGTCATTGACAAGCGATTATCCTCCTCAAAATAAAGGATTTAAATGCCGGTGGCAGTTTAAGTGACAGAACCCACGATCTGTTACTGTACCAACCGCTGGTGTTATTGGCAAGAGCCTTGAGTTAAACCCGGACCACTACACTAATTATAATGTGTTGCAAATATACTTAAACCTGTTTACTTAAATGTTTGTAATTTTAAAATTGTAAGACAACTATTTTTATTGAAGCTGGACTGTATATACTTCTCTGCTTAGTGGAAAGCATTTCCATGCATATGTAAATAGGATTTTAGCATTGTAGCACAAGCTGATCCTTGCAGACAATCAGTATGGGAAGAAAATACGTCAGCAAAAGCTGTTATTGAAAATAATAACAGAGACAGTGTTGGTAATAAAGTGAATGCTATTTATTCTGAATGTTTGCAAGCAATGTCAGACAATTTGAATCTTGATTAGGAGCATATCATTACCATAGTTGCCTGCAGTCTTGTCACCCTGTCTTCACATAAAGGACCTGAGCTGTACTTCTTGTTGTCAAATGTAATACTGACACAGAATAGCATATCCACAGCACTGAAAATATATATTTTAGCTGTTATATTATAGATCTATTTGGGCGCTATCATACAGCACAGTATAGCGTAATATGTAGTGTAAAAGTCAATACAATAATTATTTAGCACTGTGGTTTCAGTTTTTGTCTCCTGAGAAACAAAATGTCTATTTTAAATGTTCGGGATTTTTTTCATTTTTTATATGTATGTGAAATATTTAAAGCAGCTTAAACCACAAAGCATGTAATAAAACTTAAAAGCATTGACTGAGATGGCGGGCTGACCCCACTGTTCCAATTCCAACACGTTATCAGGCACTGGGATATGGGTTGGGAAATCAAACTCAGCTAAGCTTCCATGCCCCAGTAAACAGAGGTATGGACCGTTAAGACACCAGCGCGGGACACCAGAAGTGATGGATGAGGTGAGTACAGCCTGGCTCCTAAATTTTAAAAACAATCTATGACATGCAGTTGAAAATCACACTCAATGGTGTGGATATATGATAACTCTGATGGTTACAATGTGCATATTTCTGCACCAAAATGTTCCATGTTCGTTATTGTACCACTTTTGCGTCAAAAATGGAGCAAAAATAGTGCGTGCAGTTATGGACTGGTGAATTTTTTGGGGTTTATTTTTTTTTCCAATATAAACATATGTAGACATGTACAAAAGCAATAATACTTTAAATGCATTCACATACAATCATTGCATGTAATGATAATATGGCATATAGAAAAAAATGATCCATGTAAATTTTTGGGGTGACAAAATATGCACCTTACACCCATCAGAGTTCTGCTAAATCCCACCAAATGTCTACAGAAAAGAAAGCTGGTGCGAGAAATGTTGAACTGTCAAGAAATGGTGCTAATCCTCATGTACATACATTGATATATATTGATTAATGCAAATGTGTCATTGATTCTTCTCTGGGTTCAGTGTTCCCCATTACAAATAAAATAAAGACATAAAAAAATCTCACAGCTGCATGTTCTGCAGACCTACCTTTTATTGATGTGTGTCATCCTTGATGAACTGAAGGCGTTCTTGGAATGATTGTCCTATTTGTGTAAACAACTGACAAACTTTAAGTAAACTTACCTAATCTGGTGTGGTTCTTATTCATTTACAATTCTCTATATGACCTGCTTTCACTCATTGAAAGGATCTAACACTCTTTCTAAGGCTGGAAATTTGCCTCAGCCCAGCCCCAGAACAGTGGTTGTCTGACTGTGTGGAAGGGGTCCAGTAAAACAGCTTTCCGCCGCTAGTGATCTACGACCGGTTCAAATTGCCCACTACTTTTTTTCTCAGAGGGGGACCAGACTGAGGGGAAGGGGGGGATGTGCGCCGGCAGGTGCAAGTGAGCTTGGTAGGATGACTCGCCCGTGTTTGTGTTCCGGGGTAACATATCACCGCGCGTGGACTGCGTGGAGACGACTGGTGGTGGAGACAAATTGCACTCGAAGCATTGTCAGCAATCCACGACATCACCTGTTCGCACTTGTTGCTGGGCTCAACAGTGCTCTAACCCACGAGTTCCCAGTAACTTCAGATCATGAATCCTAGGGAGTGTAGCTCTGCGGCGGTTACCCTCCTGCTCCCTCACTCACAGGTGGTGTCTCACACCCGCCCAGGACCACGCCTCTGACCCCTGCATGAAGTTGACCCTCACGTCCCCGCCCCCTCGTCCTCTACCCCCTAGCCCTCGGTTTAAAACATTTTTTAAAATGAGAGTTAATAACTATTTTTTTTTTTGACTTTTTTTTGGTTTGTTTTTTGATGTTTTTTTTTCTTTTTTTTTTTTTTGTGTGTTTTTGTTTTTTTTTTTGAGTTTTTATAAACCAAACCTCTGCTAATCCTCATACTGCTATATGCTATTTTCTAGTACCAATATCAGGAAGCCGAAGTCACTATGTCATCCAGATGAAGAGCACACTGAGTTATTGGCTCATAGAAATCCAACCCTATAGAATTTAAGTCCCACTTCCAGCCTTTGCTATGGATATGTGCCCACTAAACGCAGAACACGCGGACCCGTCCCGACAAGTCTCACTACACAAATTGCTCAATTGGCAAGTACAATGCACTGCAGAAACAAATACAGCCACCAGTCAGATCAACACAGAAATAAATAATATAGTAACCGCTACTGTAGGCTTCAAGAACTGTTTTGTATCTCCTATGGCTATTTCTAGCCAAGTATCAAAGGAAGCACTACTATGCAGATGAGATGACACTGAGTTATTGCCTAATAGAAAATCCAACCCCTACTGAATTTTGCCACTCACAGCCTTGGCTATGGAATGTGCGCCACTAAGCGCAGAACACAGCGGTCGCAAGTCTCACTACAAATTGCTCAGAATTGGCAAGTACATGCACTGCAGAAACTACAGCCACCAGCAGATCAACCAAAATCAAATATATAGAACTACTGTAGGCTTCAAGAAGCTGTTTGTATTCTCCTATGGCTATTTCTAGCCAGTATCAAGGAAGCACAGTACTATCCGGATGAGATGACACTGAGTTATTGCCTAATAGAAATCCAACCCCTACTGAATTTTGCCACTTCAGCCTTTGCTATGGATATGTGCGCCACTAAGGCAGAACACAGCGGTCGCAAGTCTCACTACAAATTGCTCAGAATTGGCAAGTACATGCACGTGCGAGACTAACTACAGCCAACCAATATCAACCAGAAATCAAATATATAGAACGCTAGTAGGCTCAAGAAGCTGTTTTGTATTTCTCCTATGGCTATTTCTAGCAGTATCAAAGGAGCACAGTACTATGCCCGGATGAATGACACTGCGGTTATTGCCTATAGAATCCAACCCCTACTGAATTTCCTGTGCCACTTCGCCCTTTGCTATGGATATGTCGCCACTAGCGCAGAACACAGCGGTCGCAAGTCCCACTACAAATTGCTCAGAATTGGCAAGTACATGCACTGCAGAACTACGCCACCAGCAGATCAACCAGAATCAAATATATAGAACGCTACTGTAGGCTTCAAGATAAGAAGCTGTTTGTATTCTCCATGGCTATTTCCTAGCCAAGTATCAAAGGAAGCCATTACTATGCCGGATGAGATGACATGAGTTATTGCCTAATAGAAATCCAACCCCTACTGATTTTGCCACTCAGCCTTGCTATGGATATGTGCGCCACTAAGCGCGAACACAGCGGGCGCAAGTCTCACTACAAATTGCTCAGAATTGGCAAGTACATGCATCACTGCAGAAACTACAGACCACCACGATCAACCAGAAATCAAATATATAGAACGCTACTTAGGCTTCAAGAAGCTGTTTGTATTCTCCTATGGCCTATTTTCTAGCCAAGTATCAAAGGAAGCACATACTATGCCGTGAGATGACACTGGAGTTATTGCCTAATAGAAATCCAACCCCTACTGAATTTTGCCACTTCGGCCTTTGCTATGATATGTGCGCACTAAGCGCAGAACACAGCGGTCGCAAGTCCCACTACAAATTGCTCAGAATTGGCAAGTACATGCACTGCAGAACTACAGCCACCAGCAGATCAACCAGAAATCAAATATTATAACGCTACTGTAGGCTTCAAATCAAGAAGCTGTTTGTATTCTCCTATGCTATTTCTAGCCAAGTATCAAAGGAAGCACAGTACTATCTATGCCGGAGGGATGACACTGAGTTATGCCTATAGAAATCCAACCCCTACTGAATTTGCCACTTCAGCCTTTGCTATGGATATGTGCGCCACTAAGCGCAGAACACAGCGGTCGCAAGTCTCACTACAAATTGCTCAGAATGGCAAGTACATGCACTGCGAAACTACACGCCACCAGCAGATCAACCAGAAATCAATATATAGAACGCTACTGTAGGCTTCAGAAGCTGTTTGTATTCTCCATGGCTATTTTCTAGCCAAAGTCAAAGGAAGCACAGTACTATGCCGGTGAGATGACACTGATTATTGCCAATAGAATCCATCAACCCCTACTGAATTTTGCCATCCGGCCTTTGCTATGGATATGTCGCCACTAAGCCGAACACGCGGTCGCAAGTCCCCACTACAAATTGCTCAGAATTGGCAGGTACATGCACTGCAGAACTACAGCCACCAGCAGATCAACAGAAATCAAATATATAGAACGCTATGTAGGCTTCAAGATCAAGAAGCTGTTTGTATTCTCCTATGGCTATTTCTAGCCAAGTATCAAAGGAAGCACAGTACTATGCCGGATGAGATGACACTGAGTTATTGCTAACTAGAAATCCAACCCCTACTGAATTTTGCCACTTCAGCTTTGCTATGGATATGTGCGCCACTAAGCGCAGAACACACCGGTCGCAGTCTCACTACAAATTGCTCAGAATTGGCAAGTACATGCACTGCAGAAACTAAGCCACCCACAGCAGATCAACCAGAAAATCAATATATAGAACGCTACTGTAGGCTTCAAGAAGCTGTTTGTTTTCTCCTATGGCTATTTTCGCTAGCCAAGTATCAAAAGCACAGTACTATGCCAGATGAGATGACACTGAGTTATTGCCTAATAAAATCCACCCCTACTGAATTTGGCCACTCAGCCTTTGCTATGGATATGTGCGCCACTAAGCGCAGAAACACAGCGGTCCAAGTCTCACTACAATTGCTCAGAATTGGCAAGTACATGCACTGCAGAAACTACAGCCACCAGCAGATCAACAGAAATCAAATCTATAGAACGCTACTGTAGGCTTCAAGAAGCTGTTTGTATTCTCCTTGGCATTTTCTAGCCAAGTATCAAAAGGAAAGCCAGTACTATGCCAGATGAATACACTGAGTTATTGCTAAGAAATCCAACCCTACTGAATTTTCTCCCACTTCGGTCTTGCTATGGATGATGTGTGCCACTAAGAGCTAAACCAACAGCGGTAGCATCCCCCTGCTAATTCCTCACAAAATGGTGTAAAGAAGATCATTAAAACGTCAGATGCAATCTTTAAGAAAGCCAGGGGTCTTAAAGATGCATCCGAAAGTACTCAGGACATTGGAACATTTTAAATGTGGAAATCATTTGTTTTGTTACCTGTGATGTGATAAATTTAGATCTTGTATTCCACATTATGCAGCAATAGGCAATACCTATCACCTCCACAAATATGTTCTATGATTCGAGGCTCCAAATCTTTTTGGTTTTAGCCAAGAAATACAATTTTTTATGTTCAATGGGGAATGCTTACTGTGGTGCCCAATGGCTCAAAGTTTTGCCATCCTGGCAATACTTTTCGTGACATGTGGGAATAATACACACTATTTTTACTACTTCCAATACATTTCTACTGTGTTAAGTATATATAGCTACAGTATTCATAGTATTAGACCATGATGAGTTCATGAATAGCCATAGACCTAATATACAATCTATATTAGTGTAAGGATGAACTACTGTATTACATCAAGCCTAAATATATGGAAGACCCTATATAGGGACACAGAACATCCAACACAGCCAAATGAGTGTAGTCAGGAATGGAACCGGGGTCAATGGGAATTCAGAACACGGGCACCAGGGCATTAGGAGCAAGCACAAGGCACAAGATCAGGCAGGGCATGGAAGAGGCTGGCTATTTAACGTGGCCAGTATACCAATTAGCGGCGTGCTGGCCCTTCAATTTCACCTAGTCGGTGTGCACCCTAAGGAAGCAGGGAGGTGTTCACCGAGTCAGGAAGATGCTGCTGGAACCCGGTGGAGAAACATGCTTTAAAAAGAAAGATTTTGGATATTGGCCTTGACTTTATTTAAATATGATTATTGGTTTCACAACTTAACTATGAGCAACTTCGATCAGTTGCTTGTGCAGCTTCCCACTACCCCCCTACCCCAACCATTTGTATTATATGACTGAAATGTGCTTGCATAAGCAGTGTAGATATCTCCTCTGCACATTTTCAACAATGTGGATTATTTCTGCTGGATAAAAACAACTCAGTTTTCTGTTTATGTTGTTCCCTGTATAAAGTATCTCCAGTTGGTTGAGCCCTGGCCTGCCTAGTTCAGGATGTTCTTCCAGTTTTCTTAACTCTTTAGTAAAATAATTCAAACAAAAAAACAATTTTCTGCACTTTCACATTGAAATGGTGTATAGAACAGTACAATGCTTAAGGCCACCATGATTAATAGTATCTTGTTATAAAACATGCATGATGATGCAAACATAAGCACAGGATAACAAATTCAAACAAATTCTCCCCATCCTTCCCTTTTCTAGTCTCTTCAGTGAGGATAGACATTAAAAAGAGAGACACAGTGGGGGGATTTATCAATGTCCAGGTCTCAGTTTAGTGGAAATCCTAGTCATTTGTGCACCGTTAATCACTGTGTTAATGAATCTGGTGCAGGATTAGACTGTCAGTTTCCAGTTTAGACCTATTTAAAAGTGGTCTAAACTCCGCGCACAATTTTTGGCACAGGAACATTCAAATAGGCCACGCCCCTTCTAGACCAAGCCACACCCTTTTTCAGAAGGGTCAACTCCCTTAGTCGGGCAAGTCGGAAAATGGCGAGATTTATTAATCTGTCAGGACAGAATTTGTTGTAGTTTGCACTAAAAAACTGTCTGCCACCACATTATAAAAGGTTATAGACAGTTTCTGGTTCTCTACAACTAGCTAACAAAAAGCGGCCTAAGATAAGGGGCATGGCTTGTGCCAAAAAAGTCTGTCCGACAAAAATACTGCTAACCCGAACAGAATTACTGTATGTCATGAAGTTTAGGAGTAATAGGAGGTGCAGAGTACGGACAGGACAGTCTTATACTAGGGCAGATTTATCGTTCAGCATCAGAGACTTTTATAAATCTGGTGAGAATAGAAGGTCTAGTTAACTCTGTCTCTGTCTTACCTTTGGAAACTTTTATAAATCTGTATCTCCAGATCTAATTCACAGAACCATAAGCCTGATGTGTATCTGACAGATGAGATTCTGTTCTTTAACATGACAAGAATGTTTCAAGGTGAATAGAACCAAAGATATGGACGTTGAAGTGCACACCGATCTTGTAGCCTCTAAACTGACTATCACAAGCAATTATGGTTCTTCTCTGCTCATTTTCACATGACTTGGAGGACATTTTTTTATAGGTTAAGGGCATGATTTCTGGAGGACATTCCATACCCTACCTAGGGCTCGTAGTTATAGTTTAATGGGTAATGTGGGTTCTTATCATGCATCCCAAAGATACTGGATGAAAAGAGACATACATTTAAAGTATTTTCATTTTACAATCACAGTTAATTCAAAACTTTTATGTATTCTTGTATGTTTTTTCCAAACATATTTTAGTTTGTTCTAATTCGCTAAAACGTCTCCACTACCCTAAAAATACTTGACCACCATCTGCCTTTTCTGAAAATTTCTAAGCAATTTAGCCTTAAAACATTTCCTGCCTGATCATCAATTCTAATCTTAGCTGTCTTAAAAGTATATGCCTTCTGTATTCCCTCTATTCAGTCTTGTATGCTTACCCATTAATATTTACTAATGCATTTAGCTTATAAAGATGCGGGTGGAATACATGAATACATTTTAGCTTGTCTAATTTTTGTTTTATGTGTTTTCCCTGCAAACTCGCCCTGCGCGAATGACCCTTAGAGTATAAGGTAAAGGTGTTTGTATATGTTTTCGGCTTCAACCTAGTTTGGAAAATACTTAACCTTTAACTTTTAGAAGGGATGTTTACACCACACTATTCCATACTAATTATCTTTTTCACTGCATGGATTTAAGACATCTTGCCCAATTGTGCTCCCTTAAATTGGTTCGTGACCTCTACAATGGTTAATTCAAAGGTCATTTTTGATTTGTTATACTTCATCAGTCCTGCAGTTTTGACATATTGATCAATCACTGTTTGCCGAAATTGTTCACTCTCCAGGCTTTTGCAATATGAACAGCTGCATGGTAATCCTCATATCTGTCAGAGCTTTTCATTGTCTGTCACTGTCAGTAAATGGCATTTGCTCTTCATCTGTGTTCTGTCATGATAGAGAGTATCAATGCATCATATGATTTATCTACATTCATTTCAAACAACTATGTAAATGCATGTGTCTTTTAACTAAAAAAAAAATCTACTCTATATTCAAATAAAATTATATATTTCACCGACTAGATTCATTTTAATAATCACTGTGCATGACTGAAATATCGGATACAAAAGTGTTTCAGCATCTATCAGGTCAGTGAGTTGAATAAGGGTGTCCGAGCCTCTAAAAGTTTTTATGGACTCCAGTATAGGACAAAAGGCACATTTTGTGCCCAATTCCCACATTTCTAGAAATATATTTTTCTCAAAGTAGACCAAATGCCATGATCATCCCTCTGACTACATATTTCTGTTGTGTAATCACAGTTAGTAGCTTTCTGAATGGCCCCTGTTTTGGAATAGAACCCTATAGATTGTGACTAGAAATGAGCGAGCACTAAAATGCCCGGTGCTCGTTACTCGAGTCCGAACATGTTCCGATGCTCGAGTGCATTGAAATCAATGGGAGACCCGAGAATTTTTCAGTAAAATTACAAAACTGAATGAGCACAGTGAAAGAACACAGTGCAGAACAGATTGCAGATGTTCGGGAACATCTGCGATCTGTGCCGAGACACGCGTGCGAACGTGTTTCTCGCAATAGTATTTTGAGAAACAATATGTGTGAAGAAACAACTTGCAGATGTTTTGACATACTGCAAGTGTTCTTCACACATATTGTTCTTCAATACTATTGCGGAGAACAACGTTCTGCACGCGTGTCTCCGCAAACAGATTCGCAGATGTTTCCCGAACATCTGCAATCTTTCTGCCCCTGTGTTCTTTCACTGTTTTCTTCAATTAACACATTAAATTAAATGTTTTATTTGTATCTTTTTACTGTTCTTCACTTTTTTTTTTAAATTAAATGCTCGTATCGAGCAGGGCAAATACTCGTCGAGCAACGAGCCGGTCCGAGTATGCTAAACTCGACCGAGCATCAAGCTTCGGACGAGTATACTCGCTCATACTATTGTGACCATACTGGCAATATGGGTTACTGTATGGTCAACACTACCATAACTGCTATCACTATAGTAGCCATAGCTGCTGTTATAGAGAAGAAGGTACGGGGGGCCTGGGAGACCAAATTTGTTTAGATAAAAATATAATACTGCCCGCATTACTGCGTGTCACGCTTCCTCTACAGTCCTTTTATTCCTGAATATGTAAGAGTGGTCACTAAGAAATCCCAGGTACCCAGCACAACTTATAGTATCCAAGCATGCATCTGCGGGAGATAAACCATGTGAAATTTCATAATTTCCAAGCTGCCCCTAGCTACCTATTTTTAAATATCAGTGCAGGGAAAATGTAAGGTGATTCGCACTCATTTTCCAGCAATACAACATGAGAAAAAATGCATCAACTGCCAATATGTGGTCAGCACTCTAAAAATGTTTAGGAAAGCATTTCAAAATGATCACAATTTAGTCGTTAGTCATAGTTAGTTATTGGTGTCTTGGCCTCTAGTTTTATGCTAAGAAATCACTGATGGAAAGTAGATGGTCCAAAACTAGTCTGGAAACTAGGAGGTACACATAGTCCACATGATAAATCACATGATTAGACACGGTAAATATTGATGAATTAATGAAATACATTAATCTGTTTAACCCTTAGGACGCAGGGTTTTTTCGCTCATTCTCGCTCTCCCTTCAAAAATCCATAACTTTTTCATTTTTCCATCTACGAGCTGTGGGGGGGCATATTTTGTGCCGTAACAGATTTTACTTTCATGTAATGGTATTTATTTTAACATGCCGTGTCTGCAAAGCTGAAAAAATTCCAAATGTGGAAAAATTGAAAAAAAACCCATCAGTTCTTGTGGGCTCGTTTTTACGACTTTCACTCTCGCTGCCAAATAACATCTACTTTATTCTTTGGGTCAGTGCGAACCGGTGATACCAAATTTATAAGGTTTATTGTGTTTTAATACATTTTCAAAAAATAACGAATGTGTACAAAAAGAAAAAAATTTTTGCCATTTTGAGCTAATAACTTTTTCATACTTGGCGCACGGAGATGTGCGAGGTGTCATTTTTTGCAAATGAGCCGACGTTTGCATTGCTACCATTTTGGGGCTGTGGCAACATTTTGACATTTTATTCCATTTTTATGTATGTAAAAAGGTTGTAATATTCGCATTTCAGACATTTGGGCGCCATTTCCCGTCTCGGAGTCCCGCCGGCGTAACCGTTTTATATTTTGATAGATCGGCATTTTGGACGTGGCGATACCTAATGTGTCTGTGATTTTACTGTTTATATGTTTTTATATCAGTTTCTAGGGGAAAGGGGTTGAATTTTAATATTTATTATTTTTTTTCTTTTTTCTTTTTTTTTTTTTTTTCACTAATTCTTAGACCATCTAGGGTACATAACCTAGATGGTCAGATCATTCCTACCATATACTGCAATACACGTATTGAAATATATGGGCATTTTGCAGCTCATTCATTACAATAGCCACTGGCTAATTGTAAACGAATCTGCAGAAGCCATTAAGCTCGAGCGACTTTGCCGGCGGCAATGAAGGGTTGATAGCCGCGATCGGTGCACAGCACCGACCGCGGTATTTAGCGGTGGGGGTTTGCTGCAATACAACAACCCCCACCTCGTATGGAAGAGGACTCAGCCCGTGAGCCCTCTTCATACTTCCCTGTACCTCTGCGCCATAGGGCTACGGCGCAGAGCCGTTAAGGGGTTAAAATCTATGCCCTTGGGGTATTACCTAGGTGAAAATCCAGAAACAGACTGTCATACTTGAGACTGAACCACGTGCATTGCTTGATGCCTGATAGTATTTTGGTACTGTGAGTGTATTAGGGTTGCACCTGTAATGTTTTCCCCTATACAAACCTTTAGTTCATGAATAGTGCAACCGAGTATTATAATGTACATGTGGAACAACTGATCATGTAATGTTACAGTGAGAAGATTTGAAGCTATGAATGTTTGGGAGGCAATAGAGGTGACGGAAGTGCTTTTAACCATCAGTTGCAAAGGTTGAATCTCTTATTCCCGCATATGTAACTCCCTTTACAGGTCCACAGGTTTTGTATTGCTTTTGATCAGAAAATGTGTTAGGGCTTATAATTTTCCCAAAGTGTACTTTATAGCTACTGTATTTATCTAATTTTTAGGATATCATGAAAATTTCATTGTGGTATAAATGGACAAATATTTTTTAATGATGTTGGTGATTCAGTGAATTGCATTTTAACCCCTTAGTTACCGCCCATACGGATTTCTCCATAGTCACTAAGAGGCTAGTACACTGGTTTCTCCATTGGCCTAACCTAAGGTCTGATAGGCCCTATTGCAGGGAATAGCAGTGCCCAGCTGTCTTATGACAAGCTGGGACCCTGCTCTAACATCCCGGATCAGAACTCTGTTTGATCGGCTGTTAACCCATTAGCACACGGTCAATTTGGTAACTGCGATCATGGGGGGCCTCTTCTCACCTAATGAAGGTCCGGGTCTGCCATCGGTACATGCCTTCCTGAGATGCATAGGCGGACACTTCTATGCACGAAATAATGGTTATTGCGGTGCATTAGTATAAACTAGTCATCAACGTTATTGTAGCCCTAAGAAGGGCTGTTGGGTTCTTTGAGAATCACTCCTGCCTAACAGTAAGCTAATAGAACACCCTAACGCTTTCCCTGAGCAGCAGCAGCTCTCTCCCTAGCGGCATCCAGAGACAGAATGATCCGAGCAGCGCGGCCAGCGGCTAGTCTATCCCAGGGTCACCTGATCTGGCCAGCCAACCACTGCTATCGACGTGTAAGGGTACCACGTCATGCTGGGTGGAGTGCAGAGTCTCCTGGCTTGTGATTGGCTCTGTTTCTGGCCGCCAAAAAGCAAAACGGCGGGAGCTGCCATTTTCTCGAGCGGGCGAAGTATTCGTCCGAGTAACGAGCAGTTTCGAGTACCCTAATGCTCGACCGAGCATCAAGCTCGGACGAGCATGTTCGCTCATCTCTAATCTCTTTACTTGGATACCTATAATGGATGCACATGTATTTTGATTGACTGACCACCCCCACACTGTTGTGTTTGTGGATTTTATTGTGTTTTATTGTTTTTTGATTTCCATATTGTGTACAAATAAATATTTGAATAATTTTTATAATACTGGAGTTACAGTTCATGGATGATTACCTCTGATCCTTATGTTTGTAATAGTATTGCGGTTAGTTTTTGGACAGTATAAGGTGGAAGTGGGTATTCTTATTGGTATTTAATAATCATATTGTTGCCCGTATATTGGACAAGGGAGGGTTAGTAGTTTTTGACAGCAATTTTAATGACTCAGCCACATACCGCAAGATTCCAGGTTACCCTACAGACCAGATAAAATGTGCATTGATCATATCATTACCTTAGCTTTGGGTGTTTTGGATGAAAAAACTGTGAAATATCTAGTTGTTGAAAACCCACGCATGCCCATTTTTTATGGGCTCCCAAAAACGGATAAAAATGTATTTCCCCCTCCTCTTCAACCTATCATCTCAGGCATTGGGTCCCTCAATGAGAGACTCAATGTGCCTGGGTTGATGCACATTTGCAATTGCTGGTTCTTAGAACCCCTGGCTTTCTTAAAGATGCATCCGAAGTACTCATGACATTTGAACATTTTAAATGTGGGAAATCATTTTTGTTTGTTACCTGTGATGTGATAAATTTAGATTCTTGTATTCCACATTATGCAGCAATAGTGCCATACACTATCACCTCCACAAATATAGTTCATATGATTCTGAGCTCCAAATCTTTTTGGTTTTAGCCATTGAAATACAATTTTTCTATGTTCAATGGGGAATGCTTACTGTGGTGCCCAATGTGCTCAAAGTTTTTGCCATCCTTGGCAATACTTTTCGTGACATGGTGGGAATAATACACTATTTTTACTACTTCCAATACATTTCTACTGGTGTTAAGTATTATATAGCTACAGTATTCATTAGTATTAGACCATGATGAGTTCATGTAATAGCCATAGACAAGCTGCTGACATATACAATCTATATTAGTGTAAGGGATGAACTACTGTATATTACATCAAGCCTAAATATATAGGAAGACCATATATAGGGACACAGAACATCCAACACAGCAAATGAGTGTAGTCAGGAATGGAACCGGGGTCACAATGGGAATTCAGAACACGGGCACAGGGCATTAGGATCAAAGCACAAGGCACAATGATCAGGCAGGGGCATTGGAAGAGGCTGGCTATTTAACAGTGGCCAGTACCAATTAGCGGCGTGCTGGCCCTTTCAATTTCACCTAGTCGGTGCGCACACCTAAGGAGGCAGGGAGGTGTTCACCGAGTCATGGAAGATGCTGCTGGAACCCGGTGGAGAAACATGCTTTTAAAAAGAAAAGCATTTTGGATATTGGCCTTGACTTCTATTGAATATGATTATTGGTTTCACAACTTAACTATGAGCAACTTCTGATCAGTTGCTTGTGCAGCTCTTACTACCCCCCTACCCCAACCATTTGTATTATATGACTGAAATGTGCTTTGCATAAGCAGTGTAGATATTCTCTCTGCACATTTTTCAACAATGTGATTTGCTGCTGGATAAAAACAACTCAGTTTTCTGCATTATGTTGTTCCCTTGTATAAAAGTATCTCCAGTTGGTTGTGTCCTGGCCTGCTCAGTTAATGATGTTCTTCCAATTTTTCTTGAACTCTTTCAGTAAAATAATTCAAACAAAACAATTTTCCTGCACTTTCACATTGAAATTGAATATGGTGTATAGAAACAGTACAATGCTTAAGGCACACAATGATTACATAGTATCGTTGTTATAAAACATGCATGATGATGCAAACATAAGCACAGGATAACAAATTCAAACAAATTCTCCCCCATCCTTCCCTTTTCTAGTCTCTTCAGTGAGGATAGACATTAAAAAGAGAGACACAGTGGGGGGGATTTATCAATATGTCCCAGGTTCCGTCAGTTTAGTGGAGGAAAATCCTAGTCATTTTGTGCACCAGATTAATCACTGTGTTAATGAATCTGGTGCAGGATTAGACTGTCAGTTTCCAGTTTAGACCTATTTTAAAGTGGTCTAAACTCCGCGCCACAATTTTTGGCACAGGGAACATTCAAATAGGCCACGCCCCTTCTAGACCAAGCCACACCCCTTTTTCAGAAGGTCACTCCCCTTAGTCGGGCAAGTCGGAAAATGGCGAGATTTATTAATCTGTCCAGGACAGAATTCTGTCGTAGTTTGCACTAAAAAACTGTCTGCACCACATTTATAAAAGGTTATAGACAGTTTTCTGGTTCTCCTACAACTAGCTCAACAAAAGCGGCCTAAGATAAGGGGCATGGCATTGTGCCAAAAAAGTCTGTCCGACAAAAATACTGCTAACCCGACAGAATTACTGTATGTCATGAAGTTTAGAAGTAATAGGAGGTGCAGAGTACGACTAGACAGTCTTATACTAGGGCAGATTTATCGTTCAGCATCAGAGACTTTTATAAATCTGGTGCAGTATAAGAATGTCTAGTTTAACTCTGCTCTGTCTTACCTTTGGAAACTTTTTATAAATCTGTATCTCCAGATCTATACTTCACAGAACCATAAGCCTGATGTGATCTGACAGATGAGATTCTGTTCTTTAACATGACAAGAATGTTTCAAGGTGGAATAGAACCAAAGATATGGACGTCTGAAGTGACACCGCATCTTGTAGCCTCTAAACTTGACTCATCACAAGCAATTATGGTTCTTCTCTGCTCATTTTCACATGACTTTAGAGGACATTTTTTTATAGGTTAGAGGGCATGATTTCTAGGAAGGACATTCCATACCATACCTAGGGCTAGTAGTTTAATAGTTTAATGGGGTAAAATCTGGTGACAGGTTTCCTTTAATCATAGCACTCCCAAAGATACTGGATGAAAAGAGACATACATTTTAAAGTATTTTCATTTACAAATCACAGTAATTCAAAACTTTTATGTATTCTTGTATGTCTTTTTCCAAACATATTTTTAGTTTGTTCTAATTCGCTAAAACGTCTCCACTACCCTTAAAAATACTTGACCACCATCTGCCTTTTCTGAAAATTTCTAAAGCAATTTAGCCTTAAAACATTTCCTGCCTGAATCATCAATTCTAATCTTCAGCTGTCTTCAAAGTATATGCCATTCTGTATTCCCCTCTATTCAGTCTTGTATGCTTACCCATTAATATTTACTAATGCATTTAGCTTTATAAAGATGCGGGTGAATACATGAATACATTTTAGCTTTGTCTAATTTTTGGTTTTATGTGTTTTCCCTGCAAACTCGCCCTGCTCGAATGAACCCTTAGAGTATAAGGTAAAGGTGTTTGTTATATGGTTTCGGCTTCAACCTAGTTTGGAAAAATACTTAACCTTCAACTTTTAGAAGGGATTGTTTACACCACACTATTCCATTACTAATTATCTTTTTCACTGCATGGATTTAAGACATCTTGCCCAATTGTGCTCCCTTTAAATTGGTTCGTGACCTCTACAATGGTTAATTCAAAGGTCATTTTTGATTTGTTATACTTCATCACTGTCCTGCAGGTTTTGACATTATTGATCAATCACTGTTTGCCGAAATTGTTCACTCTCCAGGCTTTTGCAATATGACAGCTGCATGGTAATCCTCATATCTGTCAGCTTTTCATTGTCTGTCACTGTCAGTAAATGGCATTTGCTCTTCATCTGTGTTCTGTCATGATAGAGAGTATCAATGCATCATATGATTTTATCTACATTCATTTCAACAACTATGTAAATGCATGTGTCTTTTAACTAAACCAAAAAATCTACTCATATATTCAAATAAAATATATTATATTTCACCGACTAGATTCATTTTAATAATCACTGTGCATGACTGAAATATCGGATGCAAAAGTGTTTCAGCATCTTATCAGGTCAGTGAGTTGAATAAGGGTGTCCGAGGCCTCTAAAAGTTTTTATGGACTCCAGTATAGGACAAAAGGCAACATTTTGTGGCCCAATTCCCACATTTCTAGAAATTATATTTTCTCAATAGTAGCCAAATGCCATGATCATCCCTCTGACTACATATTTCTGTTGTGTAATCACAGTTAGTAGCTTTCTGAATGGCTCCTGTTTTGGAATAGAACCCTATTAGATTGTGACCATACTGGCAATATGGGTACTGGTATGGTCATCACTACCATAACTGCTATCACTATAGTAGCCATAGCTGCTGTTATAGAGATGAAGGTATCAGGAGGGCCTGGGAGACCAAATTTGTTTAGATAAAAATATAATACTGCACGCATTACTGCATGCAACGCTTCCTCTACAGTCCTTTTATTCCTGAATATGTAAGAGTGGTCACTAAAAAATCCCAGGTACCCAGCACTAACTTAGTATCCAAGCATAAAGCGTCTGCGGAGATAAAACCATGTGAATTTCACTATTTCCAAGCTGCCCCTATGCTACCTATTTTTTCAAATATCAGTGCAGGGTGAAAATGTAGGTGATTCTCACTCATCATTTTCCAGCAATACAACATGAGAAAATGCATCAACTCAATAAGTGGTCCGCACTCTAAAAATGGTTTAGGATTGCATTTCAAACTGATCACATTTAGTCGTAGTCATACCTAGTTATCTGGTGTCTTGGCCTCTAGTTTATTCTAAGTTAAATCACTGATGGAAAGGTAATGGTCCAAACTTGTCTGGAAACTAGGAGGTACCACATAGTCCACATGATAATCACATGATTAGACACAGGTAAATATTGATGAATTAATAGAAATACATTAAATCTTATTCCTAACCCCTTAAGAGACGCAGGGTTTTTTTCGCTCATTTCTCGCTCTCCACCATTCAAAAATCCATAACTTTTTTCATTTTTCCATCTACAGAGCGTGTGGGGGCTTATTTTTGTGCGTAACAAATTTTACTTTCATGTAATTTTATTTATTTTACAAGCTGAAAAAATTCCAATATGGAAAAATTGAAAAAAAAAACGTCACGTCTTGTGGGCTCAGTTTTTTACACTTTCACTCACTCTCTCGCTCCAAATAACACACCTACTTATTCTTTGGTTCGGTGCGATCCGCGGTGATCACAATTTAATAGGTTTTATTGTGTTTTTAATACATTTTTCAAAAATTAACACGAATGTGTACAAAAGAAAAAATTTTTTTTGCCATTTTCTGAAGCTAATACTTTTTTTATACTTTGGTGCACGGAGCTGTGCGAGGTCATTTTTTGCAAATGAGCCGACTTTTGCATTGCTACCATTTTGAGGTCTGTGCCACATTTTGATAATTTTTTATTTCATTTTTTATAGTGATGTAAAAAGTGTAATATCGCATTTCGGACATTTGGGCGCCATTTCCCTCCGTCTCGAGGTCACCGCCGGCCGTAACCGTTTTTATATTTTGATAGATCGGCATTTTGGGACGTGGCGATACCTAATGTGTCTGTGATTTTTACTGTTTATTATGTTTTATATCAGTTCTAGGGAAAGGGTGATTTGATTTTAATATTTTAAAATTTTTTTTTTTTTTTTTACTTTTTTTTTCTTTTTTTTTCACTAATTCTTAGACCATCTAGGGTACATTAACCCTAGATGTCAGATCGTTCCTACCATATACTGCAATGCAACTGTATTGCAATTATATGGCATTTTTGCAGCTCATTCATTACAAAGTGACCACTGGCTCATTGTAACGAATCTGCAAAAGCCATTAAGCCTCGGGTCAAACGAAGACCTGAGGCTACCATGGCAACCGATCGCCCACCGCGCCGCCGTCTTTTAAATGCCCCGCCGGCGACTTTGCCAGCACATGAAAGGGTTGATGATAGCCGCGATCGGTGCAACACCGACCGCGGTTATTAGCGGTGGGGGTTGGGTGCAATATGCACAACCCCCACCTCTGTACAAGAGGACTCACGCCCGTGAGCCCTCTTCATACATTCCCTGTACCCCTCTTGCGCCATAGACTACGGCGCAGAGCGTTAAGGGTTAAAATCAATGTGCCCTTGTTATATTATTACCTAAGGTGAAAATCCAAAAGAACGTCATACTTGAGACTGAAACCCGTGATTGCTTTTGTGTCCTCTGATATATTTTTGGTACTTGTGAGTGTATTAGGGTTTGTCACCTGTTATGTTTCCCCTGTTTTCCCCCTATATCAAACCTTAGTTTCATGATAGTGCAACCGTATGTGATCAACCGATGTATTGTAATGCACATTGGAACAACTGATCATGTTAATGTTACATTTCAGAAGATTTGAAGCTATGAATGTTATGGGGAGGCAATATATGTGACGGAAGTGCTTTTAAAACCATATAGTTTTTTTTGCGAAACGGGTTAACTGAATCTCGAATGAATCTGAATCTATCTCTTATTCCCTTAAATCTGTTGTCATACTCAGTTTGAATCTCTTATTCCCCATTCCCGCCATATGTACTCCCTGTATACAGTTCCACTAGTTTTTTGTATTGCCTCTTTGATCAGAAATTGTTTAGGGGCTTTATTAATTAACCCAAAGATGGAGCTTTTTATAGCTACTGTTTGATCTAATTTTTAGGATACCTAAAGTATCATTGTGCATAAAATGGACGAATTTTACTAATGATGTTGGTAATTCAGTGTTAACTTGCCTACTTAATGACTTTGTTTAAGTAATAAGATAAGACTCACAAGGTTTTTTTATATGTATTCGGGCTCTGGTGCACAGTTTTGTTGTTATAATTCCCCCTGCATTTTTTAACCACCTTAGTTATCTGTGCCATACTACGATTTTCCCATTAGTCACTAAGAGGCTAGTACAACTGGTTTCTCATGGTGGCCTAACCTAAGGGTCTGCATAGGCCCTTATTGCAGGAATAGCAGTGCCCCGCTGTCTTAGACAGCTGGGACCCTGCTCTAACATTCCGGATCAGAACCTCTGTTTCAGGGGTGAGGTGCGGTGTAGGAGGGCAGGCCCCCTGGGTGGGAATCCAGGGGGGGGGGGGCAGGGGGGAGGGGGATGGGGGGGGGTGGGGGGTGGGGGGGGGTGCGGCGTCATGGGGGGGGGGGGGGGCTGAATCGGCTGTTAACCCATTAATCCCATCGTCAATTTTTAACTGCACATGGGGGGCCCTCTTCTCCACCACTAAAGTCCCTGGGCTGCCATCGGTACATGCCTTCCTGTCAGATGCATAGGCTGACACTTCTAATGCACAGAATCAATTGGTTATTGCAGTGCATTGTATAAACTAGTGATCACATGTCACCAGTTCATATTGCTAGCATGTAAAAAACAAAAAAGTACAAAAAACACACAAATAAAAATAAATTCATTAGAATGTGCCCCACAAGCCCCTAACATAAAACAAATAATAAAAATTAGTTTAAAAAAATTAAAATAACACCACATATTAGGTACACCTGAGTCCCAAAATCCCCAATTATAAAATATAAAAATGGTTTATTACTTGCTTTGAAACCGTAACAGAAAAATGCGCTCAAATGTCTGAATCACTATTTGTTTGCCCTTTTGCAACACATGTAACCAAAAGTGCCACGCTGGACGTGGCCCAGGGGCTCTACAAATATGTCTGTGGCACCTGAAAACTATTCTGCCCTACAAAAGCTCGATGGCAACTACTTTCCCTTCTGCACTTCGCCATGTACCCTGACAGTGGTTTATATCCACATTGTGGGTGTCCTCTACTGAAAAAAACTGTCCATATACTCTAAAGATGCGTTTTCTACTTTTATTCAGTTTTGTGGGGTAATGTTTGCAGCTAATGAATTTATTAATTATAAATATTATGAATTCCATTCAAACCTTCATTTTGTTTGAATTTCTCTGTAAAATACGTAAAGGGTTACAAGCTTCCTACCTGCTGTTTTGAATAGTTTGAGGGTTGATTTTAATAAAACATTGTTGATATCTGGGGTGTTTCATTAACAGAACTTCCAAACCCCTATAGAAATGAAATGGTCCCTAAAATATTGTTTCAATATATTTTCTTAAAATTTGAGAGAGATGCTTTTGTGATCTTTCTAGCATCATAATAAACAAAGGACACTTTAAAAGATACCAGCACAAAGCTGAGATATGGTTAATGTTGGTAAGTAACTATTTGGGTAATAAGACTATCAGTTTAAAAACGAACATTTTGAAGTTTGAAATTGCAATTTGTTGTCAAATGTTACCATTCCACTGTCACAGAAAAGCACTATCTCAAAACAATTGGGTAAATTAAAGCCTTCCAAATTATAAAACCGGCTAAAGGGACATGTGCTGGTTTTGAAAATAGGCACAAATCAAGGGCACAAATGACTGTCTGGGTCACTATATGTTAGCGGCACTGACGTCATGGTGCCTGCGACAGACCGTCGCACGACACGGAACCAATACCGAGCATTGGATCATAAAAGAAGACCTGCCGGGGGGCGTCGGAAGGTAGTATAACTGTTTATTTTTGTTTGCTTTCTTGACTCAGTAATAAGCCAGTTAGGTTTTTTCAGCATATTTTTTTGCTAAAAACTCAGTTTATACTCGAGTATATACAGTAATTACTTAATTTTAGTGACAAGTTGACAAATTTGCTCCATTCTGTTTTGAAAGCCTCATTTTGGCAGTGGAAATTTCTTGATTCAGAGACTTCTGGAATCCATTTTTTTGACCTTGATAGTTCTCCAGTTTTTGGATCCCATCAGATTTTAAGTTGGCTAGAGCACCCTTTCTATTTACAAGACGTGTTTTTTTTTTATATATTCTTATCTAGGTTGAGTCGGTTTTAGGAAATAAGGGCTTGATCTTTATTCAGAACGACTTCTGGATTCTCTCAATGGTATATAGATGTGAAGTCACAATGTTGTTCTTGTTCTTTTCAGATCCATGTAAAAAGCAATAGAATTATGTAGATGTGACAGCCGCCACACTTAAAAACAAAAATACTGTAACAAGACAAACAATAAACTTAGAGAGGCAGTAAATGAAAAACCCTTGTTTACAACAACACACACAACCGAATCAACTGTGTAAAGGCAAAAAGAAGTGTAAAAAGAAGCGTTCGCTTACCGGTTGGTCGTATTTCGGTGTGGCGGTATAAGTGGGGACGAGCAATGGAACAGGGACACTGGTCCGGTTAGCAGCATAGTACCAAACATAGGAAAATGTCAACATGCAGTATTTGGTCCGTACTCCAATAGGCATATCCAATTTACATTTTATATTATTCATGAAATATTGGATAGCAGACTCACCATTTGGCTAAGGGGTCCAGATTTTTCCAAGTTTACGCCCTGGTGTAATGCCTTACTGTCAATCATAAAACAGTTTAGGGTTATAATCATTACATGGTCAGCTTGTTAACATGATCTACCCACATATGGTCTTAGGGTGCTGCCCGCTGCCTGTCTATAATGTGGTAATGGGTGTATTGTGTCATGCAGCCGTCTTCGAGATAGAGCCAGAGAACTCACATTAACTAAGGGGGGCCCAACCCTGGCCTTTCTCAGGTATCTTTGAAAGTACTTATAATTATGCAGTTTAAATAATTATGCTATAACACCTGCCATCTTCAGCTAATATATTTTGATTTAAGTTGGGTCCTTTGCTTATAGGCAATGCTGGTACGGAGACAGAGTTCACACTTGCAGAGGATACGCTCTCCTCTGTTTTTTTTGTACTAACCTTGCTGTGTTAGATGGGATATGTTTTTTATGGTACACTAATATAAAGTACACATTGATTTATTATAAACATTGATTTATTATGTTTCAGGCTACCTATGGCGTGTCCTAGCCGGGCTTCTTCTGGAAATTTTAAAGAGCCGTGCATTACATTGGGCACTGCCATTTTCCCAATAAGTCTCTTAAACCTGCCTCTCCCCCATTACGACAACCCTGCCAGATCTTTGTGCCTCACACTCAGAGAAGCTCCCTACGATTATCCTGCATTCCTGCGTCTCCTGCATTCCTGTTTCTCCTGCAATCCTGTGCCTCCAGCGTTCCTGTGTGTTCCGCGCTCCTGCGTCCTGTGTTACCAGTGTTCTCCTTCCGTGTTGCTGTGGTTCCTGTGTCTCATTTGCCTTTTTTCCAGTTCCCTTTCTGCTTTTCTGCGTTTACTCATCCCATTGCTGACCCTGGATTGGACTTGACCCTATTCATCTCTGAAGCCTCCCTGACCCTGTGCCTGGAACTGAGACTGTCTTTCCTGTTAAGTCCCTCCACCTCGGCCTGTTACCGACCGGCTAGTCCACGCCTGTGGAACGACCGGTGTACCCTGCCAGCAGCAAGTCCAACCTGTTGCGGGCTCTGGTGAAGACCAAGTGCCACTTAGACTCCCAGGTGTCGGCTAGTACCACCTCCCCGGGGTCCATGGATCCACACACATCCCGATTCCTACAATGTGATTCAACTGACAGCTACTGCTTCGCTTAATAAATGTTTAATAACACAACATCCTTCTATAAAATGCACAGCAGATTTAGACATCAAAAAAAGCTGAACAATTATATTAAACACCAACTAAATGAGAAGAAAGTGGTGCAGAAGCAGGAGAGAGAGGGATGCTGAACTTTCGACTTTTTCTTGTTTACACATATGACACCATAATTTGTTACCCAGATCTTATATACTGTATATAATATATATAATGAGAGAGAGAGAGAGAAGGAGAGAGAGAGAGAGAGAGAAGAGAGAGATTAGATAGATAGTTAGATATAGATATATACATATTCTCCTAAATGCATTGCTTTTATCACATGAATTCAACCTTCACAAAAATATATAAAATGAAACAATTAGGTCTTAAGTTTCCCTAACACAAGGGGAATTTATTTTTGTGTATATGCATATTATGACCTTTTTAATTTGTCCATATAATAAAGAAAACAAATCCTCATAGGAGACATATACAAGTATTCTATTCTTCTTAATGTTGACCTTTTCCATTTATTGTTTAGTGTAAAGCTGGCAATCTTTTTTCATGTAAACAACGTAATTACTTGGTGGTCACAAGCTTACTAATAAATTGTAAAGGTTACATACAGTAAAGTTGTAGACAATAAAAAGTTTGATTTTTTTTTTTTCCCTATTTTTACTTAGATTTCAGCTTGTAAATGCCAAATGATTGTGGTTTAAATGTAGTTTTTTTTTCCACTGAACCATTGTAAGGGATTTAAGGGTAATGAGATTTAGGCCCACACAAGACAGCACCTATTATGCAGACCGTAAATAGGATAACACTGAGGTTCCTTTCCATGGGAAATTTAGCATTAACACAAAAAGTATTATGGTATTCAAATAACCCGTAGAGATGTCTCATGGTAGAGAAGAATCGCCTGCATATCTTCCCTCTGCTTAAAAGTGTGCCAATGATTAGTACAATCCAATGAATTACCTCATCAGCTTTGCTACTATCCTTTTTGATGATAACTGAGTGAACGATCAACCATCTTGCAGCTCTTTGCACCCACGGCATGTCTGTGGGCATGCTGTAATTGGACAGACAGGGCAATGTACTTCTCAAAAACAATGATTTCCCTTTTCTGTGCACTTAATTGGAAAGAGGAGGCTGTTGTACTGGAAGAGTGGAAGTAGGCATTAACCTGCTGGTAGGCTGCCATAGTGTCGGGTCAGCTTGTACTTAGTATTTTCAACGCATCCACCGCAATTCTATATGATGCAGTCTCAGTACATTCAATATTCCAGAATCATCAAACAATATCTTAAGGCCCAGTCTCAGTATAATTGTGCATTTCCAGCCATCATCGAGCAATATCTTAAGGTGCATCCTAAGTTCAATGGCAGTTTCTGCATCATACAGTCTATTTTGTCAGTGTTACCTTACATTCTAGTCTTAGTAGTATTTGCATCAGTGTTCATATTGGACCTATTTGCATTACGCGTTTCTTCACACGCTACCAAATCCCTGTTATGGGCCGCTGTCTACATCCTATGTCTGCAAATTGGTAGATGGGTGAGTGGCCCACAGAATTCAGCTAGAGAGATAGCATCAGCATTAGTGACTGCTCCATGAACATGCCTGTTTTTAAAAGTTTGGTGGGGAGGAGGATTGTATAAAGAGGCCTAGAAGGTTGAAAACAATCTGATGAACTAGAGGCATTATTTTTAACCATTGACCACTTCCTCACTTCGTCTGGCCCTCTCCCACTCTGGGAATAGACACCATTACCTTTAAAAGTCCATTTATTCAATTTCTAGTCTTTCACTCGAATCATGTAGCTCTGCTCCTCTCTCATGACAATGCTATCGGTTGCCTCATTGCTATCCATACATTTCTAATGTCAATGACAATTATCCCTAGCCCATTTTTTGTCCAGGGCAAACTTTCCTGTTACTGTATTACCATCATTTTTTCAGCCCTCTACTATTAGTATTGCCATTTTTGTTGATAAATTTGGGTCCTCCATTGATTTCAATGTGGGTTCTGTTTAAGTTTTTCTGCCAAGTTTCGGTCCCAAACCAAAGTTTTTTCAGTATAGGATAAACTCAAACTGACCTACATTTTGCCCACTCACCTCTTCACATCCTGCATTATTGTAAATTGGGGTAGACTCTATGTTTGGTCCTCCAAGTCCTGCCAGTAAGACCCCGTAATCCTGCTATACTGGAGTTGTAATATAGTTTTTTTTTTCACGATTAGTTTTTTCCACCCACAGCTTTACATTTAGTTCAACCCATAAGTACAAAAAAATATGTCAGCCCCATAGATCCCAATTAGAATACAAATGACACCTATAACCAAATCCACCCATTTTTTGTGTCAGGGCAACTGTCTCAGTAAATATTGCCTTCCCAGTGAAATAATATTCCAATCACATTTTCTCTATCAAATTCCATTTTTACTTTTCCATTATTTCTCTATATGTACGAATAAATTGCCAAATATGTGTCATCACTGCTGGGACCACACCTTTGGATGGGTAATTAACATCTGGTTTGACAGTTTTTTTTCAATGGCGCTACACAGAGACTTTTTGTGGTGCTAACTGATTAATAAACAGAAAATCAACCTCTTAAAATAAACAAAAAAGCTTTTTAAGGATACTCACCTCCCGCTCCTGTTCATTTTTAATCCCATCACTTTCCTCCGCTAGTCTGTGACATGCCAGGATATAACTGATGTCAAGATGTCGGCATGTAACAGCATTAGTGGAAAATGCAATAAAATAATGGGCTCATCAATAATACCAGCTCTTCTGGCAACTCACAGATAGTGCCCAGATTATGAAAATGGTGCAACCTTAATTTGCACTTTGTGCAACATTTTTAATAGTGTTTCATGTTCTCAATTAATTCGTTCATTCAATCTTTAAACTGTTTTTCTGTCCTTCACACCTTTTCACTCTATACTGTGTGACACGATTGTGTTGTATCCAAGACCATAAATGTGTCTCAAACCACAGTGTAAGCACTATACTACTACTCCCCTTTAAGGTGCAAATTTTTCTACAGTACTACGACAAATGCAAACCGCAGCACAATTTTGGGCAAGCACTAATAATTCTTGTGCAAGCTCCAAGATATTTTAATTCACTCAATGTAACAAAAAAGTGGCCAGACCTATAATTATTTGGGTAAAATGTCTCAATTGGAGCGGTTCTTTTTGACTTTGACTTAAACTTGCCATGTTAGCCTTTCTTCCAACCACAGCTCATTCTCTGTAGGGTAGAGATTCACAGCTTTTTTGGTGTGAAGCGACATTGCCTTTTACTCTAGGATGAGGATTAAAATTAAGCACTCTATAGTTTATAGTGCGTGCTGCCATCACATATATGACATCTATGGTGCTGGACAGGGAATTGCAGTGTCAATTATGTAACACTATGGGAAATAAGGGAAAAACATCAGTAAAGTCCAGGATACTACCCATCAATAATGTAATGCACTTTCTTGCAGCATCATTAAGCATTTTAGCATATTTTTCAGTCCTCTGCACACTATATGCATTGGCCTGTGGAGTATGTGATGTTCCCACATTAATCTCATCAATTAATCTTCTTAATCTGGCATCCCACTGCCTCTGGAAGTGTGCACCCTTTTTGTCATGCTGCTTATTGATGGTGCAGACACAATTGTGGCACGTGTCATTTTTTTTTGTTTTGTCTGAAACAATGGCAGCCGCAACACAAACTGCGGCAGACCCTTTACATACATGTGCAAGCAGTTGCACATTCTTTTTTCAGTGCAGAGTCAGACAAAACTGCCAAACACTTTAATAATGTGGCCCATTGTGGACAAAAAGGACTTGTCTTCTTAATTTTTGCCAAGAAGCAGCACTGTATGCAACCAACCATCTGGATAACAGTTGCTAGAATCTTGACTAGAACAGTAACTCACCATCACTACGTGTTCCCTACGTTAGAAGTATTTTTAAAAAGGTGAATTTGGGATTCGCCTATCTCACCCTCATTTCTTTAAGTCACAGGAGTTAATTTTGTCGACTCCTCCTAGTAGTTTATCATCTTCATGTTATTCATATTTCCACAAGCAAGCTTTCTGTAACATCATCTAATGAGGCTATCTAATTTAATGTTTGAAATTGCACGTGGATGAGTTGGTCTGATGTATTAAGCTTTGAACTGTGATAAGGATTATAAGCAGGTAAAGTTGGAGGAGGTCTTTCATACTGGTGCTGGCTGTCACTGTAAGCATGGCACTGGCTTCCAAGTGGTAGTGGCACTATACTAGTTTATCAGACTAAAGACAGGTTTCGAGGATGATATAAACCGATAATTTTGTGTTAGCAGAAGAACTGGAACTGGTGATGAGGAATGAAATCATGAGGATGGGGCGAGGCTGCAGAGACAATGGTAAAAAGTTTGTTGCCAACATAATAGGAAATCTTCATAGTATTGTTAGAAATAACTTGGGCGTGATTGGCTTGTGGCAGTCCTTAATTCAATATTCCCTGTAAAAACATCAAGTACAGATTCTGCTGATGGTAGCAACTGTACGTAGTTTCTCCAGTTGGATATATTTTACAACTTTTCGTGGTTGGGTTACCTCAGATTTAGACCTACCGAACAGACCTTTCGTGGCACCATCAGTAGATCGTAGAAAAAATCGAACGTGACATAACTGAAAACTAGTGCCTGTTCACCTCTCCATGATCCCTCTAGTAATCATGAGAAATGTAGTGAAAGGTTGTCATGGTCACCAACATTACGCTTCTTCTTCTTCATATCAGTGTCACTTATTACTAGCAATCTATTCTTGCAAATTGAATTAGTGCAGAGGTTCGAATTAAGTAAAGCTAATCTAGGAACACGGTTTGGGTGATAGACTGATAATAGAGGAAAGGTAGGGATTGTATCATTGGCAAAGTGGGTTGAGGGTTATTTATTTAAACTGTACTTCTAAAGAGACGAACAGACGGCAACTCACTGGAGGCAATCCGTGTAGCGTTTGGCTAAATACAAGTCTGGCTGCTGCATTAAGAATTACTGTTGAGGAGAAGGTTTAGTGAGTGGAAACTGATTACGTAGGGGATGCAGTTCTAGTCGAGAGTGATCAGCACCACAATTAGCATATTAAGGTCATATTCATTTGTGAGAAATGGTGGATCTTTTAGATGTTATCTTAAGGGTGTTCCCATGAAACAGGATAGGGACTACTTGCTGAAATGGTGGGTTCTCAGTTATGGCACTAGAATGAGGGTCCATGGGTAAAAAAAATACAAAAAATAACTTTTTGTTTAATTCAGAAACTACTAGCCAAAACAATTTGACCTTTCCTGCTTTACTAATGTTGCTGACTGTGATGCCTATACTACCACATGCCAGAACATCTATTGAAGTTGTCCATTGACAAGTCCACCAACCATGTCCTCAAAATAAAAAAGTCCTCGGCTGGTGAAATGCAGATAAGCACATCCTTAGTTTTCAGGCCCAAGCAGGCTCAAGTTTAAATAACTGTGCAAAGCCGTTTTCACCTTAAAGGAATGTGCAAGTCTATCAGAAACCCCGAAAGCCCTTAGTAAATGTACCCCCACTATGGGTTAGTATGTTGTGCAGCTATGGTTATAGCAGATCGTCCAGGTTCTATACCTAGCACTGTCTGCCTTATTCTCTGTATGACTCTTTAAGAGAGTAATTTCAGTTGTTTTTGTATATCCATCTTGCATGGCCCTTTTATTTCTGAATGCTACTGGGCTTGATCAATATATTTGTCCATTGTATACTTTACTAATTGACATGACCTTTACCATCCCCTTAAAAAAAATACCCATTTTAACACAATTGAAAAAATATGTTATTTTGTCTATTTAAGTCATGATGTTTAAACGTGTTTAATAAAACCTGTTGTGGTTTGTGGCTTAAACATGTAAAATGCCGCGGCTGCCTAATAATTAAATTTCTTCGGTTCTCTCTCGTTGTTCAGAGGTATGAAACCAATAGTACACATGCCACCTAGGCAGATCAAGAAAAAGGTTGTTTCCCTATTCAACGTTCAGAACTTTGTCACACGTATAGAGACACAAGAACGATGCCTACGCATTTGTATTATATTTTTATGTGTGTGAGTATATTGACAAATACATCAGAAGTAACTATGAGGCTGAAAAACCTCATAGTTTATGTAATTTTTTTTTATCTTAAGTTGTACATTTTTCTAAAGACTTTCTGGCCATCATTTCTTCCTCCTCAACCCCCCCCATTTCTTCTTTTTTTTGGCCATTCATTCTCCAATCGGCAATGCCTTGGAAACAAGTTTTTATATTTCTTCTGCATTAATTAATTCTCCTATATGTTGTGTGTGGTTGTTCTATGCCTCTACCTTTCAATAAACCTTGTTTCTTTCATTTCCATTGCAGTATGTTTTTATTTATTGACAATGTGCCATCCTCCCTCCGTAAGGACAAATAACCACAATCTCAACTTGATCAGAATACAGCAGAAAGGACAAGCTGAACCATTCATGAATATGTGTCAAATGTAAAACATTCTTTCTAATTGCCAAGGACACTTTGTCCTTTATCAATCACTAATTTTTTTGTAGATAAAAAAATAAAAGGACGAGAAATGCTAAAATAGTCATTTGTCCATCCGATCTTGTCAAGGACACATAACTATCTTCTGTACATGGAGAATGTGAAAGCAGCAGTGCCCAAAAAGTGAAATACATTTGGCGTCACACATTGCTTTTCCTGCATGCAGCACTCTAGTTTTTGTTGTTATTTTATGAATCCCCATTTCATGCTAATTGCTAACATTTTACTTAAATAAATTAAATGTTAACGATTGAATTCATACGGTAACAACAGGGGCCCTTGTCTTGTGCAAGATACTTATCTACTAGTCTTGCCCCAACTAACAAGTGAACTAGCCTAATTCAAAGTGATATTTATTTTATACAAAATAACAATCTCTCTCAAGTTATTCTTTTTTTTTGCGGGGGAAGGAGGGCCACATATTTAGTCACAAAATATTGGAAATATGCGTTTGTTTTAGTTATTAGACACTACTCATTCAGTAAGGGTTAAAGGGACTATGTCAGGGAGGATGTCAACAGGAATGATAACACCTTTCCATTCATGTTGCTTTCATGGTGGTCAGAAAATCACTCTGAAGTAGACATAAAATTGGCAGTATAGTCGGCTGGCAGAATTTTAGCACTGAATAGTCAAGCTCTCCCCTCCTCTACATCATCCACCTCCTCGTTATGATGAAACATGCATTCATGCATTCCTGATTTTTACTGAAAAAGCACACCAAGCCCTTCAATTACAGTGAGTGGGCCATCTCCTAGGCAAGAAGACTCTTGACTTCAGGCGTACTCTCAACTCCTCTCTCGCCTTCTTGACTTGTACAATTACATGTCACTTCACAATCAAGATGTTCTGAATGATGTCACACAGCCAATATGAAGAAAAACCCGTCAATTGGGTTAATGATGGTCTGCTTCACAGACATATGAGTGGGTGGTTATTTTGGTCGATTTCTGTTGACTGGGTTTATGTCAGATTTGTCAACTCACTCAACTGAGACTAGCCTGTATCCTCATTGCCTTAGGGTTGCCATATCCTCTGGAGCGTCAGGCCATGGCCTTGAACCCCCCCTGACCACCACCTGGAGATGGTATAGCCGCACCCTTGGAATGGGATCTAAGTGGCACCTGGTCTTTTCAACCAGAGCCCCGTCACACAAAGCGGGACTGGTCTTGCGGGGGCGGTCGTGCCAACCAGGTTGTTCCATGGGTGCGACCTAGTCCCGCGGTGGCAGTAAGGTAAAGTACAGAATCAACCGTATCCAGGCCTCAATGTCAGCGACGCAGTCCATCAGGGCAAGGGTGGCGGCAGAGATGCAAATCTTAGGTCGAGTCCAGGGTCACACAAGCAGGAAGGTAATCAACGCGAAAGACAAGGACTGGGAACAAGAGCAAGGAACAACCAATGCAGGAGACTTTCCTAAGGCTAAAGCTCAAAATCCGGTTTGAGGGCCCAGGTGTGGTAGCGCCACGGAGAGGCGCACCTTGTGTGCCTGCCAATTCAGAGGCATGATCACAGGGACAACCCTGTGACAGATGGACAAGCTTTTTTGTTTTTTTCCTTCAATCAAATAGAAGTTTATTGTGGATGTAAATAATTTTCTAATTGCTACTATTCTTGGGTAAATCATTTTTATCTGTTTTTATATACCTTCACAATACAGTTATACTAACCACATTCCTATCTTCTCAGACAACAGGTCAGACCATTATATGACACATATTTTTGTTTTTGTAAGTTTTTCAACTATTTTTTTTGCTGTCCCCTTAAGACTTTACCAGATAGTATAACTGAATAGTCGTACGATCGCAGGCATAACTTCTTTATTGCCTGATATGTATACTGGTCACTTTCTTTCTCCATGATAGTCTTGTCTGTCTTTAAAATAAAACCCCAAATAGGCTTTCGATTTGTTGGTGAAGCCAAAAAGCATGATCAGGCCAGACCTTCTCTTCTATTTTTACTAATCCTCACTTTTGCCGTCAATCAACCTTCATTGAGAGAGTTCAGGGTAGGTGGGTGTATTTATAGATAGATGGTGCCTAGGGGTGGAGGGCGGCGGCAGGTGCCTGGGATACTGGCACTAACCTGGTTGACGGCAGCAGTAGTGACATATATCTTTAAGATACACTTGTTGGGCCGGTTGCCTGTGTGCAGTCAGACGCCGTTCTCGGAACATAGGCCACGGACCTTTTGCAAACCCTAGAGCAATGATATCGGCAACCTGCTTGGTCAATAGAATTGCAAACTTGGCTCCGCGGGATGGCCATGTGGTTCTAGGCATGCAGGTAGTATTTAGTATTATTTTTTATATATTTTTTGGGCATGGCAATTATACGACAGGGGACTTATGTTAATAGGCTATATACTACAGGTGGGCAGGGCTGACTGTAATACAATGGGGAGGGGCGAGGCTATATACTTCAGTTGGCAGATGGCTATATAATATATTGGGCCTAGCATATACTACAGAGCAATAACTCTATGCCTACCAGGGGGACGCAGGCTGAACTTGTATCAACAGAGGGGCTGCGGTATAGCTGACACTGGGGCTGGCTATATACATAGGGCAGAATGGTCTATATCTTTCATAGGGTCAGGATAGCTATATCTACACATGGATCACAGACGAAGTCTATATATCTACATCCTGTGGATGATGGCTATTTTACTACAGGGACGGCTTACCTATATCTACTGGCGGCTGGCTGGCTCTATACTACATGGGGGCAGATGGCAATGGATCACAATGGCTGACTGACATTACTACGAGGGGCACACTGACTATATACTGGGGGGGGGCAGGTGAACCTGGCTGCTATAGGCTGTAGGGTTTGCTGTTGTGCTGTCCTATATACTGAGGACAAGAGCTACCTATCTTATCTGGGTTAGGGGAAGTATGCTGGTGCTACCGATTAATGAGGGGGCAATTTATATGGTAGTGTATATTATACGTATATTGATGGGTCACCATGTATTATTCTGTATATATCGCAGGGGGCACCTAGCTGTCAGCTCTGGGAATTATATGACTGTAATCCTTTTTAGGGGCGTAAGTGGAGTTTCGAATGTTCTCTCATAGAGGCTCACATACCTACGGTGGCAATTCTGCAGAGATAAGACACGACAGGAGAAGTTTTCCAGACGTTTTCTCTCCTGGTGGAGAGGATTGTAAGCACTAGGACTATCAGAGTGGTAAGACCAAAAAAAGACTATATGGCAGCTTATAGGAAGTGATCCGCCTGGTCCGAGTACAGCCCGATGTTGCAGTATATGTTGCCGGGGTAATAAAGTATATTTGATGTTTGTAGTAAATTAATTTTTGGTCTTTATTTTTTTACTCTGCTTCTATTATTAATATTCATTGGGTTAAATATTATTATGTCGTATCCCAGTTATGCTATCTCTGTTTTGGTATATTCTTGCTGAAATATATAGATCTATATTATGGAACATTTTTTACTATTTTAACCTATAATTCTGGCTGGCGGACCTTATTGTAGATTTTCCTACCAGTAAGGCTTTCTTAATATTTTCTAAAGGGGGTTGGCCATTCTTATTTTTTTTTCATTTTTAGGATCACAGCCCCCTATTTGTCCGTTTTGGGTGGGGAGGTGTTGTATTTGCTTGTCTGCTTATGGCACCAAAGCCTCATAAGACCCTGAGCAGCACTACCAATGTCCATATAATAATATACTTTGTATTACTGCAGTCTGGACAAGACAGGGAGGTCATGAGGTTATCATACAATATTACAAAAAAGGATCACACAAAGCGATCCGGAAACTCAGACGTGAGTCTAACTCTGTGGTGGGGAAAATATTTACGGGTGTGTGAGAGCTATCCTGGAGTATTTCACTGTGTCATAACCTTATAACCAAGCTCAGCATGGGTTTTGAGAGTCGGTCTGTCAGACTATCTATTGGTTTTCTACGAGGAGATCAGTTTCAAGGACTGGACCTGGGGACGCTGTGGAATGTTTTATATCTGGACTTTTCAAGCATTTTGACACGTGTGCCTCATAAAAGGTTGGTAATATAAAATAAAACTGCTGGGAATAAGGGGAAAATCTGTGTATTTGGGAAAGTGTATAAAACAGGGGGTCGTCATTAATGGGCACATTCTCAAGATTGGGTTGACGTTACCAGTGGGTGCCACGGGGGCAGTATTGGGGCACTTCTTTTTTATATTTTTATTAATGACCTTGTAGTGGGTTTACACAGTCCCAGTTGTCATCATTTTGCAATGAAATACTAAGCGGTGTACAGTAATGAAAATACGAGCCGAATAGTTTTAGCATTACAGATGGGATTTGTGAAGCTTGAGGATTGGGGCATAAGAAATGTTTGATGAGGTTTAATTAGATAATGTAAAAGTTGTGCACTTGGGCCATGGAATCAAAAGTATATTATGTTCTAACCAGTCCTTACCTGGTAAAAACTGGAGCTAACAGCCTTGGTGGGTATGTGAATGGTACCTTGAATGTTAGTGACCAAGCCAGGCGGCTGCTGCTAAAGCCAAACTACATTTATGGGAGTATCAAGAGAGAATAGTTCTCATGATAAGAACATACTTTTTGCCCTATACAAAATGTTGAATCCTACGATACTTGATCATGTTCTTTTTTGTGGGAAGAGCAGCACAGGAAGATCCAGGGTGTTGATGGGGACTGCTGACAGGTAAGGTAAGTGAGGCAAAGCAGCCTGAGCAAGGATGGTGTCATATGGAGAATTGGGGTGCAGTGTGGACATGGGTATAATGTGGGGGTGCAGAGAGATAATGTGGGGTCGATGACTGATTAATTCAGGAACGCAGGTGGATTGGGTTTCAGTTTGACATGGATGTAATATCCGGTGCAGTGTGACACATGGGTGTGATGTGAAGTGGCAGAGAGAATATGAGGATTATTTATTTGACATGGATTGATGTGAGGATTAGTGTGAACATTATGTACGGAGGTATTAGTGTGTGACATGGATGTAATGTGGGGTGGCAGGGTACATGGATGTAGTGCGAGGATTATGGTTACATGATGTATGTGAGATTAGTTACCATGGATGTAATTGAGGATTCAGTGTGACATGGATGTTACATGTGAGATTAGAGATGGGTGAATCGATTCTAAAATTATTCTAACTTGTTAGAATTTCAGGAAAAATCGATCCGCACCAAGGCGGAAGTTTATGCTATTCTTGGGACGAGTTGTTTTTTTTCCCCCTCAGGTTTCTGCTAATGGGCGCGAGAACACGTTACTGGGGCAGAGAAATCTGGGAAGGGAAAGGAACCCTCCCGATGACATCTGCAGGACCTGTAATGCCATCAGCGACCGGCAGGTTTTGTGCTGGTCACACAGCCCTGTAATCCCCGCCATTTTCTATCTCTCTATCTAGGGGATCTGTATACCCAAAACAGCTTCTAAGTTAGCTGAAAAAATCGCATCGGAGAAAGCTCGTTGACTATCATGCCTTTGCAATACGTTGGTGACCTAATCCCTGTTGTTATTTAAGGGGGTCTGTATACCCCAATAGCCATTTCTATTTTTGACAAATCAAATAGGACGAAAATCTTTGGCCATTCAATGCATCTGCAGTAGTAAGCATGAAGCTGTCAGTTTGTGGGTATCTGTATAACGTACTTGCCAATAGCTTTTTGGGGGCTCTAGTTTACAGTCCAGATCTTGTGTCAAATCCACATAGTTTATAAGCACTATGTCAGACAGAAACGGTGTCAGGTGAGCAGGCGGAGTTGGCCGCCACAGTAAGGGGGATGTCTGTGCAGCGGGGTGGACTTGTGGGGCCAGACTGCCATTGTATCCAGGTTGGCAGTGTGTATATTCACGAACCCCAAGGTCGTTTGAATGGTTGACTAGGTCCTCCATTCCTCAAATATACCTCTGTCAACCCCAATCCAAGCGTCCGTGGGTTCCTCTGATACAACAATTAGGTTTGCATGGCCCGGATGTCGGGTGCGGCCCTCACCTGTCCCAACAGCTCTGTCCTGTTCCCGCAGGTGGTCTGGGCTCCTCTCCACTATTCAGCGAGACGAAGTGTTTGGACATCGTCAGCTGCTTGCGTGAAGAGGTGGGGCAGACTTCCTCCCCCTCCGCTTCCTGCAGTACGGTGAGAGAGTATGCAGTGACCGGAAACGCAAATTGATGATTATTAGCCGTATTGCCCTTGAGGAGCCGAGCGTTATCAGGGTTCATCCATCCTTGGGAGAAGGAGTGTCAGCTTGCCGAGCAGCATCATCGCTACTTTCTTGCTTTCAGGGTGGCCAACATGCGAGGACTTGGAGCCAATGTCTGCGGGGTACAATCCCGTTCGCAAGCCCAAATAGCAGTGGCACAGGGGCTCAGCGAGGCAACGGCGTATTAGTCGACCTCAGTACAAAGTTGGCGGTTAAATTACCACCTCAGCGGTGTGGCAGTTTTTTATAAAGACAACCAGAGGGAAGCCGAGTGTGGGTATGTTGTATCTCTGCGGGCAAGAAAGCATGAGAGTCGCAAAGTCTGAGCTAAACCTTGGGCAACGGCCCTGCACGAAACACAAATGCATCGTCACCACATGGAAAGGTGTACGATGTGGTCACATACGGAAGGGCGCAGCAACAGCATCAGTAAAGTTGCACAAATGGCTGTTTTCAGCGTCAAGACTCACGCACCTACTGCTAAGGAGATGTGTTGTCTTGACATCATCTCCCTGTCCTGACGCCAGCTTCCTCGTACTCATGGCGCCGGCATCCCGTTGAAGGCGAGGCGATACAAACGACACTCTATGTGCCATCCATCCTAAGGTGCATAGCTGACGCTGCTCTTGTTGAAGTGTTGTATGCTGTCTCTCCCTTTCCAAGGGTCATGGACTCTGCCCCTTCAGAGAACTATGAGCTTGTGCCGAACCGAGGTGGGAGATCCACGGCCGCAATTTTTCTTTTTCCAAAATAATATGTCACCAGAAGGTGGGCCAGTCCTTGATCTTATCATCCTTCCAAGGTGGGCACGGCAGCGCGAGTGTGGGCTGTAATTATGGTCAGGGCACTGGGTGAATGTATTCCCGCCAGCTCCACAACTACTTCAACAAGAGCGGCGCTTCTCCTCCCCGTTGTCCAAACTGCTGCTCCTGCGCCAGTGCCTCCTCCTCCTTCTCCCACCACCACCTCGCCTCCACAAGTGCTGCTCCATCATACCACTCTGCAGGTCCGGCGGTGTCACGCAGTTCTACACCTGGTTGCCTGGTTGACGAATCACACCGCGGGAGGAACTGCTCGCATCATGCAAGCAGAAATCAATGTGTGGCTTTCCCGTGACACTAAAAATCGGTACTATGTCTGACTGACAATGGAGGCAAACATGGTGTCCCGCGCCAACCGAGAGAGATGTCCCTCGCGCCCTGCCTGCGCACGTGTTCAATCTGTAGTCAACACTTTCCTGAAGTCTTACACCCATCTGCAAAATGGCCAGGACCTGTGCACACACTTCGCCATTCTTATATATTGCTTATTATGTTGCTAGCGGACCTATACTGCCCCTGTTTACCTTTGATGTCACTCCACTGGCAGCTTCTCTGCGTGATCTACCTGCCGTTTGCTCAGTTCCTTGTTGAAGAGGCCCATCGTATTGTCATTCGCCAGGACTGCGGGATAATAACGTCTTCCCACTGCTTCAATTCCTGGAGCATTCTGACACAATCGTCTGGTCAGGGCACTGGAGAATGGAGACTACAGTCTCATTGCCACACATAGTCGCTGGGGGCTACTAGGAGGGGAGGAGGACATTTGGAGCAACAGCAGAGTCTGGTGCACGTTGTGGTTTTTCTATTCAAGGTGACATGTAGAGGAGGAGCTGGACTCCAAGGAGGTAGAAGACGAGGCATATGACCCAGAAAACCCGTGGCAGTAATACTGTTCCTCTACAGTCCTTTTATTCCTGAATATGTAAGAGTGGTCACTAAGAAATCCCAGGTACCCAGCACTAACTTAGTATCCAAGCATGAAGCATCTGCGGGAGATAAAACCAATGTGAAATTTCACTAATTTCCAAGCTGCCCCTATGCTACCTATTTTTTTAAATATCAAGTGCAGGGTGAAAATGTAAGGTGATTCTCACTCATTTTCCAGCAATACAAACATGAGAAAAATGCATCAACTGCAATAAGTGGTCCAGCACTCTAAAAATGGTTTAGGATTGCATTTCAAACTGATCACAATTTAAGTCATTAGTCATATCTAGTTATCTGGTGTCTTGGCCTCTAGTTTTATGCTAAGTTAAATCACTGATGGAAAGTAGATGGTCCAAAACTTGTCTGGAAACTAGGAGGTACCACATAGTCCACATGATAAATCACATGATTAGACACAGGTAAATATTGATGAATTAATAGAAATACATTAAATCTTATTTAACCCCTTAAGGACGCAGGGTTTTTTCGCTCATTTCTCGCTCTCCACCTTCAAAAATCCATAACTTTTTCATTTTTCCATCTACAGAGCTGTGTGGGGGCTTATTTTGTGCGTAACAAATTTTACTTTCATGTAATGTTATTTATTTTAACAAGCTGAAAAAAATTCCAAATGTGGAAAAATTGAAAAAAAAAACGTCACGTTCTTGTGGGCTCAGTTTTTACGACTTTCACTCTTCGCTCCAATAAACCAACCTCTTCTTCTTTGGTTCGGTGCGATCGCGGTGATACAAATTATAGGTTTTATTGTGTTTTAAAATACATTTTCAAAATTAAACGAATGTGTACCAAAGAAAAATTTTTTTGCCATTTTCTCTGAAGCTAATAACTTTTTTTATACTTTGGTGCACGGAGCTGGTGCGAGTGTCCATTTTTTTGCAAATGAGCCGACTTTTGCATGCTACCATTTTGAGGTCTGTGCAACACTATTTTGATAATTTTTTATTCCATTTTTTATGTGTGTAAAAAAGGTGTATAGTCGCATTTCGGACATTTGGGCGCCATTTCCCGTTCTCGGAGGTCACCGCCGGCCGTAACCGTTTTTATATTTTGATAGATCGGGCATTTTGGGACGTGGCGTAACCTAATGTGTCTGTGATTTTTTACTGTTTATTATGTTTTATATCAGTTCTAGGGAAGGGTTTTGATTTGAATTTTAATATTTTTTAAATTTTTTTTTTTTTTTACTTTTTTTTTCTTTTTTTTCACTATTCTTAGCCATCTAGGGTACATTAACCCTAGATGGTCAGATCGTTCCTACCATA
This sequence comes from Engystomops pustulosus, assembly GCA_019512145.1. Taxonomy (NCBI): domain Eukaryota; kingdom Metazoa; phylum Chordata; class Amphibia; order Anura; family Leptodactylidae; genus Engystomops; species Engystomops pustulosus. Next base: position 60,964,300 of record CM033642.1, read on the forward strand.
TACTGCAATGCCCGTATTGCAAATATGCATTTTTTGCAGCTCATTCATTACAATGAGCCACTGGCTCATTGTAACGAATCTGCAGAACCATTAAGCCTCGGGTCAAACGAAGACCTGAGGCTACCATGGCAACCGATCGCCCACGCGCCGCCGTCTTTTAAATGCCCCGCCGGCGACTTTGCCAGCATCATATGAGACGGGTTGATAGCCGCGATCGGTGCAAGCACCGACCGCGGTTATTAGCGGTGGGGGTTTGGTGCAATATGCAACAACCCCCACCTCTGTACGAAGAGGACTCAGCCCGTGAGCCCTCTTCATACATTCCCTGTACCTCTGCGCCATAGAGCTACGGCGCAGAGCGTTAAGGGGTTAAAATCTATGCCCTTGGGGTATCTATTACCTAAGGTGAAAATCCAGAAAGAGACTGTCATACTTGAGACTGAATCTTTAACATGACAAGAATGTTTCAAGTGTGGAATAGAACCAAAGATATGGAGTCTGAAGTGACACGACCCTCTTGTAGCCTTCTAAACTTGACCTCTCAACAGGCATTATGGTTTCTTCTCTCTGCTCATTTTCACATAACCTTGGAGGACATTTTTTTATAGGTTATAGGGCATGATTTCTAGGAAGGACATTCCATACCATACCTAGGGCTAGTAGTTTAATGGGGTTTAATGGCACTCCCAAAGATACTGGATGAAAAGAGACATACTTTTTAAAGTATTTTCATTTTACAATCACAGTAATCTCAAACATTTAATGTATTCTGTTATGTCTTTTTCCAAACATATTTTTTAGTTTGTTCTAATTCGCTAAAAACGTCTCCACTACCCTTAAAATATTGACCACCATCCCTTTCTGCATGAAAATTTCTAAAGCAATTTAGCCTTAAAAACATTTCCTGCCTGACATCATCAATTCTAATCTTCAGCTGTCTTCAAAGTATTGCCATCCTATATTCCCCTCTATTCAGTCTGGTATGCTTACCCATTAATATTTACTAATGCATTGCTTTATCAAAGATGCGGGTGAATACATGAATACACTTTTAGCTTTGTCTAATTTTTGATGTTTATGTGTTTTCCCCTGCAAACGCCCTGTCGAATGAACCTTAGAGTATAAGGTAAAGGTGTTTGTTATATGTTTCGGCTTCAACCTAGTTTGGAAAAATACTTAACCTTCAACTTTTTAGAAGGGATTGTTTACAACCACTATTCCATTACTAATTAATCTTTTCACCACTGCATGGATTTAAGACATCTTGCCCAATTGTGTCTCCTTTAAATGGTTCTGACCTCTACACAATGGTTAATTCAAAGGTCTTTTTTATTTGTTATACTATCTCATCACTGTCCTGCAGGTTTTGACATTATTGATCAATCACTGTTTGCCGAAATTGTTCACTCTCCCGGCTTTTGCAATATGACAGCTGGCATGGTAATCCTCATATCTGTCAGCTTTTCATTGTCTGTCACTGTCAGTAAATGGCATTTGCTCTTCATCTGTGTTCTGTCATGATAGAGAGTATCATGCATCATTGATTTTATCTACATTCATTTCAACAACTATGTAAATGCATGTGTCTTTAACACACAAAAAATCTACTCATATATTCAAATAAATATATATATTTCACCGACTAGATTCATTTTAATAATCACTGTGCATGACTGAATATCGGATGCAAAGTGTTTTCAGCATCTTATCAGGTCAGTGATTGAATAAGGGTGTCGAGGCCCCTAAAGATTTTTATGGACTCTGATAGACAAAAGGCAACATTTTGTGGCCCAATTCCCACATTTCTAGAAATTATATTTTCTCAAGATAGCCAAATGCCATGATCATCCCTCTGACTACATATTTCTTGTTGTGTATTCACGTTAGTAGCTTTCTGAATGGCTCCTGTTTTGGAATAGAACCCTATTAGATTGTGACCATACTGGCAATTATGGGTACTGGTATGGTCATCACTACCATAACTGCTATCACTATTGCCATAGCTGCTGTTTAGAGATGAAGGTATCAGGAGGGCCTGGGAGACCAAATTTGTTTAGATAAAAATATAATACTGCACGCATTACTGCATGCACGCTTCCTCCAGTTCCTTTTATTCCTGAATATGTAGAGTGTCACTAAAAAATCCCAGGTACCCAGCACTAACTTAGTATCCAAGCATGAGCGTCTGCGGGAGTAAACAATCACAATATGTTTTCACAATTATTTCCAAGCCTGCCCCTATGCTACCTATTTTTTCAAATATCAAGTGCAGGGTGAAAATGTAGGTGATTCTCACTCATTTTCCTACCAATACAACATGAGAAAAATGCATCAACTGCAATAAGTGTGTCCACTCCCTCTAAAAATGGTTTAGGATTGCATTTCAAACTGATCACAATTTAAGTCGTAGTCATACCTAGTTATCTGGTGTTTCTCTGGCCTCTATTTATATCTAAGTTAAATCACTGATGGAAAGTAGATGGTCCAAACTTGTCTGGAAACTAGGAGGTACCACATAGCCCACATGATAATCACATGATTAGACCAGGTAATATTGATGAATTATTAGAAATACATTAAATCTTTTTTAACACCCTTAAGGACGCAGGTTTTTTTTTTCGCTCATTTCTCCGCTCTCCTCACTCTCCACCTTCAAAAATCCATAACTTTTCATTTTTCCATCTACAGAGCTGTGTGGGGGCTTATTTTGTGCGTAACAAATTTTACTTATTTGTAATGTATTTATTTTAACAAGCTGAAAAAAAATTCCAATGTGGAAAATTGAAAAAAAACGTCACGTGTTCTTGTGGGCTCAGTTTTTTACGACTTTCACTCACTCTTCGCTCCAAACACAACCTTCAATTTATTACACTATTTTATCTTTGGTTCGGTGCGATCGCGGTGATACAAAATTATATAGGTTTTATTGTGTTTTAATACATTTTCAAAAATTACGAATGTGTACAAAAAGAAAAATTTTTTTGTGTCCATTTTGAAGCTAATAATCTTTTTTATACTTTGGTGCACGGAGCTGTGCGAGGTGTCCATTTTTTGCAAAATGAGCCGACTTTTGCCATGCTACCATTTTGAGGTCTGTGCAACATTTGATAATTTTTATTTTCCATTTTTTATGGTGATGTAAAAAGGTGTAATAGTCGCATTTCGGACATTTGGGCGCCATTTCTTTCCCGTCTCGGAGGTCCCACCCGGCCGTAACCGTTTTTAATTTTTGATAGACGACGACTTGATTGGTGTGGACGTGGCGATACCTAATGTTGTCTGTGATTTTTAACTGTTTATTATGTTTTTATATCAGTTCTATAGGGAAGGGGTGGTGTATTTGAATTTTTAATATTTTATAAATTTTTTTTTTTTTTTACTTTTTTTTTTCTTTTTTTTTCACTATTTCTTAGACCATCTAGGGTACATTAACCCTAGATGGCAGATCGTTCCTACCATATACTGCAATGCAACTGTATTGCAATATATGGCATTTTTGCAGCTCATTCATTACAATGAGCCACTGGCTCATTGTAACGAATCTGCAGAAGCCATTAAGCCTCGGGTCAAACGAAGACCTGAGGCTACCATGGCAACCGATCGCCCACGCGCCGCCGTCTTTTAAATGCCGCCGGCGACTTTGCCAGCAGCAATGAAAGGGTTGATAGCCCGCGATCGGTGCAACACGCGACCGCGGTTATTAGCGGTGGGGGTTGGGTGCAATATGCAACAACCCCACCTCTTTACGAAGAGGACTCAGCCCGTGAGCCCTCTTCATACATTCCCTGTACCTCTTGCGCCATAGAGCTACGGCGCAGAGCGTTAAGGGTGTAAAATCTAGCCCTTGGGGACTCTATTCTTTAACATGACAAGAATGTTTCAAGTGTGGAATAGAACCAAAGAAATATGGAGTCTGAAGTGACCGACCCTCCTTGTAGCACTCTAAACTTGCGCACTCTCACAGGCATTATGGTTTCTTCTCCTGCTCATTTTCACATAACCTCTGGAGACATGTTTTTTATAGGTTTATAGGGCATGGATTTCTAGAAGGACATTCCATACCCATACCTAGGGCTAGTAGTTTAATGGTGGTTTATGGCACTCCCAAAGATACTGAGTAGAAAAGAGACATACTTTTTAAAGTATTTTCATTTTACAATCACAGTAATCTCAAACATTTAATGTATTCTGTTATGTCTTTTTCCAAAACATATTTTTTAGTTTTGTTCTAATTCGCTAAAACGTCTCCACTACCCTTAAAATTATTGACCACCATCCCTTGGCCTGTCCATGAAAATTTCTAAAGCAATTTAGCCTTAAAAACATTTCCTGCCTGACAATCACTCCAATTCTAATCTTCAGCTGTCTTCAAAGTATTGCCATCCTATATTCCCCTCTATTCAGTCTGGTATGCTTACCCATTAATATTTACTAATGCATTCGCTTTATCAAAAGATGCGGGTGAATACATGAATACATTTTAGCTTTGTCTAATTTTGATGTTTATGTGTTTTCCCCTGCAAAGCGCCTGTCGAATGAACCTTAGAGTATAAGGTAAAGGTGTTTGTTATATGTTTCGGCTTCAACCTAGTTTGGAAAAATACTTAACCTTCAACTTTTTAGAGGGATTGTTTACACCACCACTATTCCATTACTAATTAATCTTTTCAACTGCATGGATTTAAGACATCTTGCCCAATTGTGTCCCTTTAAATGGTTCTGACCTCTACAATGGTTAATTCAAAGGTCATTTTTTATTTGTTATACTATCTCATCACTGTCCTGCAGGTTTTGACATTATTGATCAATCACTGTTTGCCGAAATTGTTCACCTCCCCGGCTTTTGCAATATGACAGCTGGCATGGTAATCCTCATATCTGTCAGCTTTTCATTGTCTGTCACTGTCAGTAATATGGCTTTGCTCTTCATCTGTGTTCTGTCATGATAGAGAGTATCAATGCATCATTGATTTTATCTACATTCATTTCAACAACTATGTAAATGCATGTGTCTTTAACACACAAAAAATCTACTCATATTTCAAATAAATATATATATTTCACCGACTAGATTCATTTTAATAATCACTGTGCATGACTGAATATCGGATGCAAAGTGTTTTCAGCATCTTATCAGGTCAGTGAGTTGAATAAGGGTGTCGAGGCCCTAAAGTTTTTATGGTACTCTGATAGACAAAAGGCAACATTTTGTGGCCCAATTCCCACATTTCTAGAATTATATTTTCTCAAGATAGCCAAATGCCATGATCATCCCTCTGACTACATATTTCTTGTTGTGATTCACAGTTAGTAGCTTTCTGAATGGCTCCTGTTTTGATAGACACCCTATTAGATTGTGACCATACTGGCAATTGGGTACTGGTATGGTCACATCACTACCATAACTGCTATCACTATATGCCATAGCTGCTGTTTAGAGATGAAGGTATCAGGAGGGCCTGGGAGACCAAATTTGTTTAGATAAAAATATAATACTGCACGCATTACTGCATGCAACGCTTCTCTCCAGTCCTTTTATTCCTGAATTGTAGAGTGTCACTAACAAAATCCCAGTACCCAGCACTAACTTAGTATCAAGCATGAGCGTCTGCGGGAGTAAACAATGTAAATATGTTCACAATTTTTCCAAGCTGCCCCTATGCTACCTATTTTTTCAAATCATCAAGTGCAGGGTGAAAATGTAGGTGATTCTCACTCATTTTCCAGCCAATACAACATGGAAAAATGCCATCAACTGCAATCGAAGTGTGTCCACACTCTCTAAAAATGGTTTAGGATGCATTTCACACTGATCACAATTTAAGTCGTAGTCATACCTAGTATTGGTGTGTTGCTCTGCCTCGTATTTATATCTAAGTTAAATCACTGATGGAAAGTAGATGGTCCAAACTTGTCTGGAAACTAGGCAGGTACCACATAGCCCACATGATAAATCACATGATTAGACCAGGTAATATTGATGAATTATTAGAAATACATTAAATCTTTTTTAACACCCTTAAGGACGCAGGTTTTTTTTTTCGCTCATTTCTCCGCTCTCCTCACTCTCCACCTTCAAAAATCCATAACTTTTCATTTTTCCATCTACAGAGCTGTGTGGGGGCTTATTTTGTGCGTAACAAATTTTACTTCATTGTAATCGTATTTATTTTAACAAGCTGAAAAAAAATTCCAATGTGGAAAATTGAAAAAAAACGTCCGTGTCTTGTGGGCTCAGTTTTTTAACGACTTTTCACTCACTCTCGCTCCAAAAACAACTCACATTGATTACCAATATTTTTCTTTGGTTCGGTGCGATCGCGGTGATACAAAATTATATAGGTTTTATTGTGTTTTAATATCATTTTCAAAAATTACGAATGTGTAACAAAAAAGAAAATTTTTTTGTGTCCATTTTGAAGCTAATAATCTTTTTTATACTTTGGTGCACGGAGCTGTCGAGGTGTCCATTTTTTGCAAAATGAGCCGACTTTTGCGCATGCTACCATTTTGAGGTCTGTGCAACATTTTTGATAATTTTATATTCCATTTTTTATGGTATGTAAAAATAGGTGTATTAGTCGCATTTCGGACATGTTGGGCGCCATTTGCTTTCCCGTCTCGGAGGTCCCACCCGGCCGTAACCGTTTTTAATTTTTGATAGACGTACGACTGGGATGTTTGGACGTGGCGATACCTAATGTTTCTGTGTTTTTAACTGTTTATTATGTTTTTAATCAGTTCTATGGGAAGGGGTGTGTATTGATTTTTAATTTTTATAAATTTTTTTTTTTTTTTACTTTTTTTTTTCTTTTTTTTTCACTATTCTAGACCATCTAGGGTACATTAACCCTAGATGGCCAGATCGTTCCTACCATATACTGCAATGCAACTGTATTGCAATATATGGCATTTTTGCAGCTCATTCATTACAATGAGCCACTGGCTATTGTAACGAATTCTGCAGAAGCCATTAAGCCTCGGGTCAAACGAAAGCCTGAGGCTACCATGGCAACCAGTCGCCCACGCGCCGCCGTCTTTTAATGCCCGCCGGCGACTTTGCCAGCAGCATGAAAGGGTTGATAGCCCGCGATCGGTGCAACACGCGACCGCGGTTATTAGCGGTGGGGGTTGGGTGCAATATGCAACAACCCCACCTCTTTACGAAGAGGACTCAGCCCGTGAGCCCTCTTCATACATTCCCTGTACCTCTGCGCCATAGAGCTACGGCGCAGAGCGTTAAGGGGTTAAAATCTATGCCCTTGGGGTATCTATTACCTAAGGTGAAAATCCAGAAAGAGACTGTCATACTTGAGACTGAACCAGCGTGATTGCTTTGATGCCTCTGATATATTTTTGGTACTTGTGAGTGTATTAGGGTTTGCACCTGTAATGTTTTCCCCTATACAAACCTTTAGTTCATGAATAGTGCAACCGATGTATTATAATGTACATGTGGAACAACTGATCATGTAATGTTACATTGAGGAAAGATTTGAAGCTATGAATGTTATGGGAGGCAATAGAGGTGACGGAAGTGCTTTTAACCATATAGTTGCAAACGGTTGAATCTCTTATTCCCGCATATGTAACTCCCTTTACAGTTCCACTAGGTTTTGTATTGCTTTTGATCAGAAAATGTGTTAGGGGCTTATAATTTACCCAAAGATGTAGCTTTTATAGCTACTGTATTTATCTAATTTTTAGGATATCATTAAAAGTATCATTGTGGCATAAAATGGACGAATATTTTCTAATGATGTTGGTAATTCAGTTGAATTGCCTACTTAAAGTGACTTTGTTTTAAGTAATAAGATAAGACTCACAAGGTTTTTTTATTAATGATATTCTTGGCTCTGGTGCACAGTTTGTTGTTATATCCCCCTGCATTTTAACCCCTTAGTTACCGTCCATACGGATTTCTCCATTAGTCACTAAGAGGCTAGTACAACTGGTTTCTCCATTGGCCTAACCTAAGGTCTGCATAGGCCCTTATTGCAGGGAATAGCAGTGCCCCAGCTGTCTTATGACAGCTGGGACCCTGCTCTAACATTCCGGATCAGAACTCTGTTCTGATCTGGCTGTTAACCCATTAGATCCCACGGTCAATTTTGTAACTGCGATCATGGGGGGGCCCTCTTCTCAGCCTAATGAAGGTCCCTGGGTCTGCCATCGGTACATGCCTTCCTGTCAGATGCATAGGCTGACACTTCTAATGCACAGAAATACATGGTTATTGCAGTGCATTAGTATAAACTAGTGATCACATGATCACCAGTTCATATTGCTAGCATTGTAAAAAACAAAAAAAGTACAAAAAACACACAAAATAAAAATAAAATTCATTAGAATGTCCCCAAAGCCCCTAACACAAATAAAACAATAAATAATAAAAAAGTTGAAAAAAGTAAAATAACACCACATATTAGGTATCACTGAGTCCCAAAATTCCCAATTTATAAAAATATAAAAATGGTTATTCCTTGCTTTGAAACCGTAACAGAAAAATGCGCTCAAATGTCTGAATCACTATTTGTTTGCCCTTTTGCAACACATGTAACCAAAATGCCACGCGTGAACGTGGCCTCAGGGGCTCTACAAATATGTCATGGCACCTGAAAACTATTCTGCCCTACAAAAGCTCGATGGCACTCCTTCCCTTCTGCACTTCGCCATGTACCCTGACAGTGGGTTATATCCACATGTGGGGTGTCCTCTTACTTGAAAAAAACTGTCCAATATACTCTAAGATGCGTTTTCTACTTTTATTCAGTTAATGTGGGTAAATGTTGCAGCTAAATGAATTTATTAATTATAAATATTAGTGAATTCCATTCAAACCTTCATTTTGTTTGAATTTCTGTAAAATACGTAAAGGGTTAACAAGCTTCCTACCTGCTGTTTTGAATAGTTTGAGGGTTGAATTTAATAAAACATTGTGATATCTGGGTGTTTCTATTAACAGAACTTCCAAAACCCCTATAGAAATGAAATGGTCCCTAAAATAATTGTTTCTAATATTTTCTTAAAAATTTGAGAGAATGCTTTTGTGATCTTTCTAGCATCATAATAAAACAAAAGGACACTTATAAAATGATACCAGCACAAAGCTGAGATATGGTTAATGTTGGTAAGTAACTAATTTGGGTAATAAGACTATCAGTTTAAAAAACAGAACATTTTGAAGTTTGAAAATTGCAATTTGTTGTCAAAATGTTACCAAATTCACATGTCACAGAAAAGCAATCTCAAAAACAATTGGGTAAATTAAAGCCTTCCAAAGTTATAACCGGCTAAAGGGACATGTGCTGGTTTTGAAAAATAGGCACAAATCAAGGCACAAATGAGCTTGGTCACTATGATGTTAGCGAGCAGCTGACGTCATGGTGCCTGCGACAGACCGCGCACGGACACGGAACCAATACCGGAGCATTGATCAATAAAAGAAGACCTGCCGGGGGGCGTCGGAAGGTGAGTATACTGTTTATTTGTTTGCTTTCTTGACTCTAGTATAAGCCGAGTTAGGGTTTTTCAGCATATTTTTTGTGCTAAAAAACTCAGTTTATACTCGAGTATATACAGTAATTAATTAATTTTAGTGAACAAGTTGACAAGATATTGCTCCATTCTGTTTTGAAAGCCTCATTTTGGCAGTTGGAAATTTCTTGATTCAGAGACTTCTGGGAATCATTTTTTGACCTTGATAGTTCTCCAGTGTTTTGGAATCCCATCAGATTTTAAGTTGGCTAAGAGCACCTTCTATTTTACAAGACAGTGTTTTTTTTTATATTCTTATCTAAGGTTGAGTCGGTTTAGGAAATAAGGGCTTGATCTTTATTCAGACGATTCGGATTCTCTAATGGTAGTATATGTGAAGTCACAATGTGTTCTTGTTCTTTCAGATCCATATGTAAAAAGCAATAGAATATATGTAGATGTGACAGCCACCACACTGTAGAAAATACTGTAAACAGAGAAAAACAAATGAAACATTAGAGAGGCAGTAGAATGAAAAACCTTGTTACAACAACCGACCAACAATAACTGTGTAAAGGCAAAAAAGAAAAAAGTAGTAAAAAGCGCTCAGCTTACCGGTGGTAGTATTTCGGGTGGCTGTAATAAGTGGGGAGAGCATGGAACAGGGCACACTGGTCCGGTTAGCAGGCATAGTATCCAAACATGAGGAAAATGTCAAACATGCAGTATTTGGTCCAGTACTCCAATAGGCATATACCAATTTACATTTTATATTATTCATGATAATATGGATAGCAGACCAACCAATTTTGCTAAGGGGTCCAGATTTTCCAAGTTACGCCCTGGTGTAATGCCTTACTGTCAATACAATAAAACAGTTTAGGGTTATAATCATTACATGGTCAGCTTGTTAACTGATCTACCCAGCATATGGGTACTTAGGGTGCTGCCCGCTGCCTGTCTATAATGTGTAATGGGTGTATTGTGTCATGCAGCCGTCATTCAGGAGATAGAGGCCAGAGACTCACATTAACTAAGGGGCCCAACCTGGCCATGTCTAGGTATCTTTGAAGTACTTATAATTATGCAGTTTAAATAATTATGCTATACACCTGCCAGTCTTCAGCTAAATATTTTGATTTAAGTTGGGTCCTTTGCTTAATAGGCAATGGCTGGTAGCTGGAGACAGAGGTTCACACATTGCAGAAGGATACAGCTTCTCTGTTTTTGTACGAACATTGCTGTGTTAAGTGGGATATGTTTTTATGGTACATAATATAAAGTACACATTGATTTATTTGAAAACATTGATTTAGTTATTTTTATAGTGCTCCTATGGCGTGCATGCCGGCTTCTGGAAATTTAAAGAGCCAGTGCATTAATTGGCACTGCCCATTTTCCCATAAGGCTATTTAAACCTGCCTCTCCCATTACACCCTGCCAGATCTTTGTGCCTCACAGCCTCAGAGAAAGCTCCCTAGCGATTATCCTGCATTCCTGCGTCTCCTGCATTCCTGTTTCTCCTGCAATCCTGTGCCTCCAGCGTTCCTGTGTGTTCCTGCTCCTGAGTCCTGTGTTACCAGTGTTCCTCCGTGTTGCTGTGTTCCTGTGTCTCATTTGCCTTTTTTCCAGTTCCCTTTCTGCCTGGACCTCCCGTTGCTGACCCTGGATTGGACTTGACCCTGCATCTCTGACGCCTGCCCTGACCCTGTGCCTGGACCTGAGACTGTCTTCTGTTAAGGTACCTCCACCTCGGCTGTTACCGCAGGCTAGTCACGCCTGTGGAACGACCTGGTGTACCCTGCCGCAGCAAGTCCAACCTGCTTGCGGGCTCTGGTGAAGACCAAGTGCCACTCAGACTCCCAGGTGTCGGCTAGTACCACCTCCCACGGGGGTCCAGTGGATCCACACATCCCGATTCCTGACAATGTGATTCAGACATTGTACAGCTTTGCTTAATAAAATGTTTAATAACACAACATCCTTTCTATAAAACGCACAGCAGATTTAGACATCAAAAAAAGCTGAAAATTATATTAAACACCAACTAAATGAGAAGAAAGTGGTGCAGAAGCAAGGAGAGAGAGGGGAGTGCTGAACTTTCGACTTTTTCTTGTTTACACATATGACACAAATATATTGTTTACCCAGATCTTATATACTGTATATAGATATAGATATAGATAGATAGATAAAGAGATATACATATTCTACATAAATGCATTGCTTTGAACAACAATGAATTCAACCTTCACAAAAATATATAAAATGAAACAATTAGGTATTAAGTTCCCCTAACACAAAGGGGAAATTTATTTTAGTGTATATGCATATTATAACCTTTTTATTTTGCATATATAAAGAAAACAAATCCTCATAGGAGACATATAGCAGAGTATTCTATTCTTCTTAATGTTGACCTTTTCCAGTTTATTGGTTAAATATGTAAAGCTGGCAATCTTTTTCATGTAAAACAAGTAATTACTTGGTGGTCATAAGCTTACAATAAATAATTGTAAAGGTTACATACAGTAAAAGTTAGTTAGACATTTATAAAAAGTGTTGATTTTTCTTTTTCCTATTTTATTTACTTAGAATTTCAGCTGTGAAAATGCCAAATGATTGTGGTTTAAATGTAGTTTTTTTTTCCACTGAAACCATTGTAAGGGAGTTTAAGGGAATGAAGATTTAGGCCCACAAACAGACAGCAACCTATTATGCAGGACCGTAATAGGATAACACTGAGGTCCTTTACCATGGGAAATTTAGCATTAAACACAAAAAATGTATTATGTATTCAAATAACCAGTAAGATGTCTCATGGGTAGAGAAGAATCGCGCTGGCATATCTTCCTCTGGCTTAAATAGTGTGCCAAATGATTAGTACAATCCAATGAATTACCTTCATCAGCTATTGCTACTATGCAGTTTATTGATGAAACTGAGTAGACGATCAACCATCTTGCAGCTCTTTAGCAACCACAGGCATGTCTGTGAGCATAGCTGTAATTGGACAGACAGGGCATGTACTTCTCAAAAACCAATGATTTCCCTTTTCTGTGCACTTAATTGGAAAGAGGAGGCTGTTGTACTGGAAAAGTGGAAGGTAGGCATTAACCTGCTGGTAGGCTGCTATAGTGCAGGGTCAGACTTAGTACTATAAGTATTTACAGCATCCACCAGCAATATCTTAATGATGCAGTCTCAGTACAATTCATATTTCCAGAATCATCAAACAATATCTTAAAGGCCCAGTCTCAGTATAATATTGCATTTCCAGCATCATCGAGCAATATCTTAAAGGTGCAGTCTAAGTTCAATTTGCAGTTTCTGCATCATACAGTCTATTTTGGTCAGTGTTACCTTACAGTTCTAGTCTTAGTAGTATTTGCATCAGTGTTATCAGTATTGGACCTATTTGCATTAGCGTTTCTTCACGCTACCAATCCCTGTTATGGGCCGCTGTCTACATCCTATGTCTGCAAATTGGGCAGAGGGGGTGGATGGCCCACAGAATTCCAGCTAGGAGAGTTAGCATAAAGCATTAGTCACTGCTCCATGAACAGTGCTGTTTTAAAAGTTGGTGGGGAGGAGGATTGTATACAAAAGAGGCCTAGAAGGTTGAAAACAATCTGATGGAACTAGAGGCATTATTTGCGATTGACCAATGCCTCACTTCGTCTGGCCTCTCCACTCTGGGAATAGACACATTACCTTTAAAAGTCCATTTATTTCAAATTTCTAGCTTTCCTCGAAATCATGTAGCTGCCTCCTCTCTCATGAACAATGCTAGTCGGGTGCACTCATTGCTATCCATACCATTTCTAATGTAATGACATTAATCCCTAGCCCATTTTTTGTCAGGGCAACTTTCCTGTTACTGTATTACCATCATTTTTCAGCCCTCTAGCTATTAGTATTCCCATTTTTGGGTGATAAAATTTGGGTCTCCATTGATTTCAATGGGGTTCGTGTTTAAGTTTCTGCCAAAGTTCGGGTTCCAAACCAAAAGTTTTTTCAGTATATGGATAAACTCAACTGACCTACATTTTGCCCAACTCACTCTTCACACCTGCATTATGTAAATTGGGGTAGACTCTATGTTTGGTCCTCCAAGTCCTGCCAGTAGACCGTATCCTGCTATACTTGGAGTTGTATATAGTTTTTCAGCGATTAGGTTTTTCCACCCACAGCTTTACATTTAGTTCACCCATAAGTACAAAAAAATAGTGTCAGCCCCATAGATCCAGAATTAAGAATACAAATGACACCATAACCAAATCCCTAGCCCATTTTTTGTCAGGGCAACTGTCTCAGTAAATAATTGCATTCCCAGTGAAATAATAATTCCAAATCACATTTTCTCTCAAAATTCCATTTTTACTTTTCCATTATTTCTCTATATGTACGAATAAATTGCCAAATATGTGTCTTCACTGCTGAGGACACATCCTTTGGAATGGGTATAGTAACATCTGGTTGACAGTTTTTTCATGGGCTACACAGAGACTTTTTGTGGTGCTACTGATTAATATAAAGAAAATCAACCTCTTAAAATAAACAAAAAAGCTTTTAAGGATACTCACCTCCGCTCCTGTTCATTTTTATCCCAGCACTTTCCTCCGCTAGTCTTGACATGCCAGGATATAACTGATGTCAAGATGTCGGCATGTAACAGCATTAGTGGAAATGCAATAAAATAATGGGCTCATGAATAATACCAGCTCTTCTGGCAACTCACAGATAGTGGCCCAGATATATGAAAAATGGTGCAACCTTAATTTGCACTTTGTGCAACATTATTTAATAGTGTTGCATGTTCTCAATTAATTCGTTAATTAATCTTAATTAAACTGTTTTCTGTCCTTGCACCATTTTCACTCTATACTGTGTGACACGATTGTGTTGTATCCAAGACATAAATGTGTCTCAAACTACAGGTAAGCACTACTACTCCCCTTTAAGGTGCAAAATTTTCTAAAGTACTAGACAAAATGCAACCGCAACACAATTTTGGCGCAAGCACATAATAAATTCTTGTGCAAGCTTCAAAGATATTTTTATTCACTCCAATGTAGACAAAAAAAAGTGGCACAGACACTATAATATATTTGGGTAAATGTCTCAATTGGAGCGGTTCTTTTTGACTTTGACTTAAACTGCCATGTTAGCCTTTTCCAACCACAGCTCATCTCTGTAGGGTAGAGATTCACAAGCTTTTTTGGTGTGAAGGCCACATTGCCTTTTACTCTAGGGAATGAGATTAAAATTAAGCATCTTATATAGTTTATAGTGCAGGCTGCCATCACTATATTATACATCTATGGTGCTGGACAAGGGAATTGCAGTGTCAATTATGTAAACTATGGGAAAATAAGGGAAAAACATCAGTAAATAGTCAGGATACTACCACTATCAATAATGTAATGCACTTTCTTGGCAGCATCATTAAGCATTTTAGCATTTTTCAGTCCTCTGCACACTATATGCAATTTGCCTGTGGAGTATGTAGAGTGTCCCACATTAATCCAATCAATTAATCTTCATTAATCTGGCATCCCACTGCTCTGGAAGTGTGCACCTTTTTTTGTTCATGCTGCATAATTGTGGTGCAGACACAATTGTGGCACGTGTCATTTTTTTTGTTTTGTCTGAAACAGTGCAGCCGCAACACAAACTGGCGCAGACACTTTATAAATACATGTGCAAGCAGTTAGCACATTCTTTTCAGTGCAGAGTCAGACAAAAACTGGCGAAACACTTTAATAAATGTGGCCCATTGTGGACAGGAAAGGACTTGTCTTCTTAATATTGGTGGCCAAGAAAATAGCACTGTTGGCACCAACCATCTGGATAGAAGTTGCTAGAATCTGGCTAGAACAGTAACTCACCACCACTACGTGTTCCCTACGTTAGAAGTATTTTTACAAAAGGTGAAATTTGGGACTGCCTATCTCACTCATCATTCTTTAAGTCACAGGAGGTTAATATTTGTGACTCCTCCATAGTAGTTTATCATCTTCATGTTATTCATATTTCCACAGCAAGCTTTCTGTAACATCATCTAATGAGGGCTATCTAAATTAATGTTTGAAAATGGCACGTGGATGAGTTGGTCTGAGTGTATTAAGCCTTTGAACTGTGATAAGGATTATAAGCAGGTAAAGTTGGAGGAGGTCATTTCATACTGGTGCTGGCTGCACTTGTAAGCATGGCAACTGGCTTCCAAAGTGGTAGTGGCACTTATACTAAGTTTATCAGACTAAAGACAAGTGTTCGAGGGAATGATGATAAAAACGATAATTTTGTGTTAGAGAAGAACTGGGAACTGGTGATGAGGAATGAAATCAATGGAGGAGGGAGGCGACGGCAGAGACAATGGTAAAAAAGTTTGTTGCCAACATAATAGGAAATCTTCATAGGTATTGTTAGAAATAGAACTTGGGCGTGATTGGCTTGTGGCAGTCACTTCAATATTCCCTGTAAAAATACATCAAGTACAGATTCTGCTGATGGTAGCAACTGTACGTAGTTATCTCCAGTGTGGATATATTTTACAACTTTTCGTGGTTGGTTACGCTCAGATGTAAGACCTGAGCAGGACCCGTGCGGCACCATCAGTAGATCAGTAGAAAAATCGAACTTGACATAACTGAAAACTAGTGCCATGTTCACCTCTCCATGATCCCTCTAGTAATCATGAGAAATGTAGTGAAAGGTTGTCATTGTCACCAACATTAGCTTCTTCTTCTTCATATCAGTGTCACTTATTACTAGCAATCATATTCTTGCAAATTGAATTAGTGCAGAGGTTCGAATTAAAGTAAAGCATAATCTAGGAACACGGGTTGGGTGATAGACTGAGATAAGAGAGGAAAGGTAGGGAGTTGTATCATTGGGAATGAGGGTTATTTATTTAAACTGTATTCTGAAAGAGACAGACAGACAGGCAACTCACTGGAGGCATCCGTGTAGCGTTTGGTCTAAAATACAAGTCTGGCTGCTGCATTAAGAATAGACTGTTGAGGAGAAGGTTTAGTGAGTGGAAGACTGATTAGTAGGGAGATGCAGTAGTCTAGTCGAGAGTGAATCAGCACCACAATTAGCATATTAAAGGTTCATATTCAATTGTGAGAAATGGGTGGATCTTTTAGATGGTATCTTAAAGGGGTTTCCCATGAAACAGGATAGGGACTAACTTGCTGAATGGTGGGGTTCTCAGTTATGGCACTAGAATGAGGGTCCCATGGGGTAAAAAAAAATACAAAAAAAATAACTTTTTGTTTTAATTCAGAAACTACTAGGCCAAAACAATTTGACCTTTCCTGCTTTACTAATGTTGCTGACTGTGATGCCTATACTACCACATAGCCAGACATCTATTGAAGTGTCCATTGACAAGTCCACCAACCATGTCATCAAAATAAAAAAGTCCTGGCTGGTGAAATGCAGATAAGCAAATCCTTTAGTTCAAGGCCCAAGCAGGCTCAAGTTAAATAACTGTGCAAGCCGTTTTCACCTTAAAGGAATGTGCAAAGTCTATCAGAAACCCAGCGAAAAGCCCTTAGTAAATGTACCCCACTATGGTTAGTATAGTTGGCAGCTATGGTTATACAGATCTCCAGGGCCTATAACTAGCTCTGTCTGCAATTATTCTCTGTATGGATTCTCTTTAAAGAGTTAAATTTCAGTTGTTTTGGTATTCTTAGCATGCCCTTATTCTGAATGCTATGGCTTGATCAATATAATTTTAGATATTGTATATTTACTAATTGACATGACCTTTACCCATTTTCATAACACAATTGAAAAAATATGGTTATATTTGTCTATATTAGTCATGTGTTAAACAGTGTTTATAAAACTGTTGTGTTTGCTTAAAATGTCAAGGCTGCCTAATAATTAAATTCTCGGTTCTCCCGTGTCAGAGGATGAAACCAATAGTACACATGCCGACATAGCAGATGCAAAGAAAAGGTTGTTTCCTATTCAAAAGTTCAGAACTTTTGTCACTACGTATAAGAACACAGATGCCTAAGCATTTGTAATTATATTTTTATGTGTGTTGAGATATATTTAGACAAAATACACAGAAGTAACTATGATGGCTGAAAAACCTATAGAGTTTATAGTAATTTTTTTTATCTGAAAGTTGTAATTTTCTAAAGACTTTCTGGACATACAGTTCTTCCCTTCACCCCATTCTTGCCATTCATTCTCCAATCGTCAATGCTTGGAAACATGGTTTATTCTTTCATGAAATTAATTCTTATATATGTGTGTGTTTTCTATGCACTCTTAACCTTTCAATACCTTGTTTTCTTCATTTCCTATGCAGTATGTTTTTATTTTATTGATGTGCCATCTCCGTAAGGACAATAACACATCTTTCAGACTTGAATACAGAAAAGGGAACAAGCTGACCATTCATGAGAGATGTTCAAAATGTAAAACATTTCTATTGCCAAGGACACATGTTTTCTTATCAATGTCAATAATTTTTGTAGAAAAAAAATAAAAGGACGAGAATGCTAAAAGTAGTATTTGCAATCCGGATCTTGTCAAGGACACATAACTTATCTGTACATGGAGAAATGATTGAAAAGCAGCAGTGCCACAAAAAGTGAATAAGCATTTGCGTCACATTGCTTTTCTCTGCATGCAGAAGCATCTAGTTGTATTTTATGAATCCCATTTATAGCTATTGCTAACATGTTTTAATAAAAATTATAATGTTAAAGTTGATTCATACAGTAACAGGGGCCCTTGTCTTGCAAGATACTTATCTACTAGTCTTGCCCCCACTAAAAGGTAACTAGAACTCAGTGATGAAAGTTTTATAAAATAACATCTTCTCAAGTTTTTTTTTTTTTTGCGGGGGAAGGAGGCCAATATTTAGGTCAAAATATTGGAAAATGCTTTTTTTAGTTATTATACACTACCTATTCAAGTAGGTGTTAAAGGGAACTTGTCAGGAGAGATTGTCAAGCAGATGAACACCTTCCAGTTCATGTTTGTTTCATGGGCAAGAAAATCAACTCTGAAGTGAGACATAAATTGGCAGTATAAAGTCAAGGTGGCAGAAATTTTAGCACTGAAGTCAAGCTCTCCCCTCCTCAGAATCCCCCTCTGTTATGATTGACAACATGCATCAGTGCATTCGTGATTTTACTGAACACCAAGCCATCAATTAAAGTGAAGTGGCCATTCTTAGGCAAGAAGAACTTGACTTCAGTGCTGTACTCTCTGCCTTCTTGACTTTGTACAATTTACATGTCACTTCAAAATCGATTTTCTGAATGATGTCAACACACTCAGATATGAAAGAAACACCTCAATTGGGTTAATCTGCTTCACAACATAATGGTAGTGGTTTATTTGGTCGATTTCTGTTGACTGGTTTAATGTACAGATTTGTCAACTCACTCAACTTAGACTAGCCTTATCCTCATTTGCTTAGGTGTTGCCATATTCTTGGAGCTGTCAGGACTCAGGGGCAGTGAACCCCCTGGACCACCACGGGAGATGGTACTAGCCGACACCTTGGAATGGAATCTAAGTGGCACCTGGTCTTCACCAGAGCCCGTCACAAAGCGGGATGGTCTTGCTGAGGCGTCGTGCCACCAGGTTGTTCCATGGGTGCGACTAGCCCGCGGTGGCAGCTAAGGTAGAAGTACAGAATCACAATCCAGGCTCAAGGTCAGCGACAGGCAGTCAATCAGGGCAGGCGGCAGAGATGCAAGATCTTAGGTCGAGTCCAGGGTCACAGCAGGAGATCAACGCAGAAACAGGAAACGGGAACAAGGAGCAAGGAACAACAATGCAGGGAGACTTTCACTAAGGCTATAAGCTCAAAGATCCGGTGAGGGCCAGGGTGGGTAGCGCCACGGAGAGGGGCACTGGTGTGCCTGCAATCAGAGGCATGGATCACAGGGACACCCGTGACAGGAGCTTTTTTTTTTTCCTCAATCAAAAGAGAGTTTATTGTGGGATGAAATAATTTTTAATTGCTACTATTCTGGGGTAAATATTTTTATATTTTATACCCTTCACAATACAGTTATACTCACATTCTATCTTCTCAGACAAGGTCAGCCATTAATGATGCAACAATATTTTGTTGTAAGTTTTCAAACTATTTTTTTTACTGTCCCACTTAAGACTTACACTATAGATAACTTGATAGCTGGTACGATGCATGGCAGTACTTCTTTATTGCTGAATATTATAACTGTCACTTCTTCACTGATAGTCTGCCTGTTTAACCCAAATAGGCTTTCGATTGTTGGTAGCCACAAAAGCCATGATCAGGCCTCAGACCTTCTCTTCTATTTTTATCCTCACTTGCCGCAATCAACCTTCATTGGAGTAGTTCAGGGTAGGGGTGTATTTATAGATAGGCATGGTGCCTAGGGGTGGAGGGCGGCGGCAGGTGCTGGTGGAATGGCACTAACCTGGTGGAGCAGCAGTAGTGACCAGTGATATCTTTAAGATACACTTTTTGCCGGTTGCTGTGTGCAGTCAGCGCCTTCTCGGACCTAGGCACGCGACATTTGCACCTGAGCAATGATGTCGGCAACCGTGCCTTGGTCATAGAGTGAGAGACTGGCGACGCGGGATGGGCCATGTGGTTCTAGGCAGTGCAGGTAGTTGAGTATTATTTTATTATTTTTTGGGGCATGGCAATATACTACAGGGGACAGGATGGCTATATACTACAGGGGGCAGGCTGACTGTATACAATGGGGGGAGGGGCGAGGCTATATACTTCAGTGGGCAGGATGGCTATATAATATATGGGGCTAGCTATATACTACAGGAGGCAGAATATCTATATACTACAGGGGGACAGGCTGACTGTATACAACAGAGGGGGCTGGCTGTATACTACATGGGGCTGGCTATATACTATAGGGGGCAGAATGGCTATATACTTCATAGGGTCAGGATAGCTATATACTACATGGACACAGGATGTCTATATACTACAGGGTGGCAGGATGGCTATTTACTACAGGGGACTGGCTTACTATATACTACAGGGCGGCTGGCTGGCTATATACTACATGGGGGCAGGATGGCTATGGATCACAAGTGGCTGACTGACTATATACTACGAGGGGGCACACTGACTATATACTGGGGGGGGGCAGGTGACTGGCTGGCTATATACTGTAGGGTTTGCTGTGGGGCTGTCTATATACTGAGGACAAGAGCTACCTATATACTGGGGAAGTATGCTGGTGCTACCAGATTAATGAGGGGGAAATTATATGGTAGTGTATATTATAGTATATTGATGGGTCACAGTGTATTATCTGTATATGCAGGGGGCACCTAGCTGTCATCTAGGGGACATTATATTGACTGTAATCTTTTTAGGGGCGGAGTGTCGAGATGTTCTCTAGAGGCCACAGTAACTAAGGTGGCAAATTCTGCAGAGATAAGACACGACAGGGAGAAGTTTCCATGACGTTATCTACCTGGTGGAGAAGGATTGTAAGCAATAAGGAAACTACAGAAGGGAGAGCTTAAGACCAACAAAAAAAGGAGATATTGGCAGCTTATAGGAAGTGATGTCTGTGCCCGAGTACAGCCCAGATGTGCAGTATATGTATTGCTGGTATAAAGTATATTGATGTGTGTAGTAAATTAATTTTTGGTCTTTATTTTTTACTGCATTATATTATTATATTCATTGTGGTTAAATATTTATATGTGCGGTCCAGTTATTGCTATCTCTGTGTTTGGTATATTCATTGCTGAAATATATATACAGTATATTATGGGACATATTTTTATATTTTACGCTATATTCTGGCTGGCGGACCTTATTGTAGATGTTTCCATACCAGTAAGGCTTTCTTAATATTTTTAATGGGGGGTGGCATTTCATTTTTTCATTTTTAGGATCAGCCCTAATTTGTCCGTGTTTGGGTGGGGAGGTGTTGTAATTTTGCTTGTCTGCTTATGGCACCAAAATGCCTCATCAAGACCCTGAGCAGCACTACCATGTCACATATACATAATATAACTTTGTATTAGCTGCAGTACATGGACAAGGACCTGAGTGGAGGTCATGAGGTATCAATATCAATATACAAAAAAGGATC
The DNA here is from genome assembly GCA_019512145.1 of Engystomops pustulosus. Taxonomy (NCBI): domain Eukaryota; kingdom Metazoa; phylum Chordata; class Amphibia; order Anura; family Leptodactylidae; genus Engystomops; species Engystomops pustulosus. The sequence continues at coordinate 60,985,890 of CM033642.1, forward strand.
AAAAAGCGATCCTGGAAACTACAGACCTGTGAGTCTAACTTCTGTGGTGGGGAAAATATTTGAGGGGTTTGTTAGAGATGCTATCCTGGAGTATTTCACTGTGCATAACCTTATAACCCAGCATCAGCATGGGTTTATGAGAGATCGGTCCTGTCAGACTAATCTGATTGGTTTCTACGAGGAGATAAGTTCAAGACTGGACCTGGGGGACGCTGTGGATGTTGTATATCTGGACTTTTCAAAGGCATTTGACACTGTGCCGCATAAAAGGTTGGTATATAAAATAAAACTGCTGGGAATAGGGGAAAATCTGTGTATTTGGGAAAGTGATAGAAAACAGAGGGTCGTCATTAATGGCACATTCTCAGATTGGGTTGACGTTACCAGTGGAGTGCCACAGGGGTCAGTATTGGGGCCACTTCTTTTTAATATTTTTATTAATGACCTTGTAGTGGGTTTACACAGTCAAGTTTCAATATTTGCAGATGATACTAAGCGGTGTAAAGTAATAAATACTGAGGCCATTTCCGTGGTGTTTCCATCCTTTTCTGAGGTTCCCAGGTGTTTGGCCAAGCTTCCCTGTGCAGAGCCTTGGTCCCCTTGAAAAATGCTCGAGTCTCCCATTGACTTCAATGGGGCTCGTTATTCGAGACGAGCACTCGAGCAACGGGAAAAGTTCGTCTCGAATAACGAGTACCCGAGCATTTTAGTGCTCGCTCATCTCTAGTTGTGGTTTATTTGGTCGATTTCTGTTGACTGGTTTAATGTACAGATTTGTCAACTCACCCAACTTAGACTAGCCTTATCCTCATTTCCTTAGGTGTTGCCATATTCTAGGAGCTGTCAGGACTCAGGGGCAGTGAACCCCCTGGACCACCACGGGAGATGGTGCTAGCCGACACCTTGGAATGGAATCTAAGTGGCACCTGGTCTTCACCAGAGCCCGTCACAAAGCGGGATGGTCTTGCTGAGGCGTCGTGCCACCAGGTTGTTCCATGGGTGCGACTAGCCCGCGGTGGCAGCTAAGGTAGAAGTACAGAATCACAATCCAGGCTCAAGGTCAGCGACAGGCAGTCAATCAGGGCAGGCGGCAGAGATGCAAGATCTTAGGTCGAGTCCAGGGTCACAACAGGAGATCAACGCAGAAACAGGAAACGGGAACAAGGAGCAAGGAACAACAATGCAGGGAGACTTTCACTAAGGCTATAAGCTCAAAGATCCGGTGAGGGCCAGGGCGGGCAGCGCCACGGAGAGGGGCACTGGTGTGCCTGCAATCCGAGGCATGGATCACAGGGACACCCGTGACAGGAGCTTTTTTTTTTTCCCTCAATCAAAAGAGAGTTTATTGTGGGATGAAATAATTTTTAATTGCTACTATTCTGGGGTAAATATTTTTATATTTTATACCCTTCACAATACAGTTATACTGACATTCTATCTTCTCAGCCAAGGTCATTAATGATGCAACAATATTTTGTTGTAAGTTTTCAAACTATTGTTTTTTACTGTCCCACTTAAGACTTACACTATAGATAACTTGATAGCTGGTACCATGCATAGCAGTACTTCTTTATTGCTGAATATTATAACTGTCACTTCTTCACTGATAGTCTGCCTGTTTAACCCAAATAGGCTTTCGATTGTTGGTAGCCACAAAAGCCATGATCAGGCCTCAGACCTTCTCTTCTATTTTTATCCTCACTTGCCGCAATCAACCTTCATTGGAGTAGTTCAGGGTAGGGGTGTATTTATAGATAGGCATGGTGCCTAGGGGTGGAGGGCGGCGGCAGGTGCTGGTGGAATGGCACTAACCTGGTGGAGCAGCAGTAGTGACCAGTGATATCTTTAAGATACACTTTTTGCCAGTTGCTGTGTGCAGTCGGCGCCTTCTCGCACCTAGGCACGCGACATTTGCACCTGAGCAATGATGTCGGCAACCGTGCCTTGGTCATAGAGTGAGAGACTGGCTACGTGGGATGGGCCATGTGGTTCTAGGCAGTGCAGGTAGTTGAGTATTATTTTATTCTTTTTTGGGGCATGGCAATATACTACAGGGGACAGGATGGCTATATACTACAGGGGCCAGGCTGACTGTATACAATGGGGGGAGGGGGGAGGCTATATACTTCAGTGGGCAGGATGGCTATATAATACATGGGGCTAGCTATATACTACAGGAGGCAGAATATCTATATACTACAGGGGGACAGGCTGACTGTATACAACAGAAAGGGCTGGCTATATACTACATGGGGCTGGCTATATACTATAGGGGGCAGGATGGCTATATACTTCATAGGGTCAGGATAGCTATATACTACATGGAAACAGGATGTCTATATACTACAGGGCGGCAGGATGGCTATTTACTACAGGGGACTGGCTTACTATATACTACAGGGCGGCTGGCTGGCTATATACTACATGGGGGCAGGATGGCTATGGATCACAAGTGGTTGGCTGACTATATACTACGGGGGGGGGGCACACTGGCTATATACTGGGGGGGGCAGGTGACTGGCTGGCTATAAACTGTAGGGCTGGCTGTGGGGCTGTCTATATACTGAGGACATGAGCTACCTATATACTGGGGAAGTATGCTGGTGCTACCAGATTAATGAGGGGGAAATTATATGGTAGTGTATATTATAGTATATTGATGGGTCACAGAGTATTATCTGTATATGCAGGGGGCACCTAGCTGTCATCTAGGGGACATTATATTGACTGTAATCTTTTTAGGGGCGGAGTGTCGAGATGTTCTCTAGAGGCCACAGTAACTAAGGTGGCAAATTCTGCAGAGATAAGACACGACAGGGAGAAGTTTCCATGACGTTATCTACCTGGTGGAGAAGGATTGGAAGCAATAAGGAAACTACAGAAGGGAGAGCTGTATGGACAAGACCAACAAAAAAAGGAGACATTGGCAGGTTACAGGAAGTGATGTCTGTGCCCGAGTGCAGCCCAGATGTGCAGTATATGTATTGCTGGTATAAAGTATATTGATGTGTGTAGTAAATTAATTTTTGGTCTTTATTTTTTACTGCATTATATTATTATATTCATTGTGGTTAAATATTTATATGTGCGGTCCAGTTATTGCTATCTCTGTGTTTGGTATATTCATTGCTGAAATATATATACAGTATATTATGGGACATATTTTTCTATTTTACGCTATATTCTGGCTGGGAGGCCTTATTGTAGATGTTTCCATACCAGTAAGCCTTTCTTAATATTTTTAATGGGGGGTGGCATTTCATTTTTTCATTTTTAGGATCAGCCCTAATTTGTCTGTGTTTGGGTGGGGAGGTGTTGTAATTTTGTTTGTCTGCTTACGGCACCAAAATGCCTCATCAAGACCCTGAGCAGCACTACCATGTCACATATACATAATATAACTTTGTATTAGCTGCAGTACATGGACAAGGACCTGAGTGGAGGTCATGAGGTATCAATATCAATATACAAAAAAGGATCAAAGAGCGATCCTGGAAACTACAGACCTGTGAGTCTAACTTCTGTGGTGGGTAAAATATTTGAGGGGTTTGTTAGAGATGCTATCCTGGAGTATTTCACTGTGTATAACCTTATAACCCAGCATCAGCATGGGTGTATGAGAGATCGGTCCTGTCAGACTAATCTGATTGGTTTCTACGAGGAGATAAGTTCAAGACTGGACCTGGGGGACGCTGTGGATGTTGTATATCTGGACTTTTCAAAGGCATTTGACACTGTGCCGCATAAAAGGTTGGTATATAAAATAAGACTGCTGGGAATAGGGGAAAATCTGTGTATTTGGGTAAGTAATTGGCTAAGTGATAGAAAACAGAGGGTCGTCATTAATGGCACATTCTCAGATTGGGTTGATGTTACCAGTGGAGTGCCACAGGGGTCAGTATTGGGGCCACTTCTTTTTAATATTTTTATTAATGACCTTGTAGTGGGTTTACACAGTCAAGTTTCAATATTTGCAGATGATACTAAGCGGTGTAAAGTAATAAATACTGAGGCCGATAGTTTAGCATTACAGAGGGATTTGCGGAAGCTTGAGGAGTGGGCAGAGAAATGGTTGATGAGGTTTAATGTAGATAAATGTAAAGTTATGCACTTGGGCCATGGAATCAAAAAGTATAATTATGTTCTAAACAGTCAATTACCTGGTAAAACTGGAGCTGAAAAGGACTTGGGGGTATTGGTGGATGGTAAACTTAACTTTAGTGACCAGAGCCAGGCGGCTGCTGCTAAAGCAAATAAAATTATGGGATGTATCAAGAGAGGAATAGATTCTCATGATAAAGACATAGTTTTGCCCTTATACAAATGTGATACTATGATACTATGATCATGTGGCTTTTGTGGGAAGAGCAGCACAGGAAGATCCAGGGTGGTTTGATGGACGTGCTGGGACAAGTTAAGGTAAGTGAGGCAAAAGCAGCCTAAGCAAGGAGGGTGCAGAGGGAGAATATGCGGTGCAGTGTGACATGGGTATAATGTAGGGGTGCAGGGAGAGAATGTGGGGTGCAGAGTGACCTGGATGTAATACAGGAACGCAGGTGGAAATTTGGGGTTCAGTTTGACATGAATGTAATATCAGGGTGCAGTGTGACATGGATGTGATGTGAAGTGGCAGGAGGAGAATATGAGGATTAGTGTGACATGGATGTGATGTGAGGATTAGTGTGACATTTATGTAACATGAGGATTAGTGTGACATGGATGTAATGTGGGGTGCAGGGTGACATGGATGTAATGAGAGGATTAGTGTGACATGGATGTAATGTGAGGATTAGAGATGGGTGAATCGATTCTAATGATTCTAATTTCGGTTAGAATTTCAGGAAAAATTTGATTCGCCACAAAGCCGAAGTTTATGCTGATTCGCGGGAACGAAGTTGTTTTTTTTCCCCCCAGGTTTCTGCTAAATGGCCGCGAGAACAACGTGTTACATGGGGCAGAGAACTCTGGGAAGGAGAAAGGAACACCCCGATGACATCTGCAGACCTGTAAGCCAATCAGCGACCGGCAGGCTTATGTGATGTCACACAGCCCTATAAAATCCAGCCATTTTCTATCTCAGCACTTCACACTTCATGTTGTAGCGTCCAGCTGCTGCTATTGTGCTGTGCAATTCTTGGTGCAATCCCTCGCTGTTCTCTAAGGGGGATCTGTATACCCCAAATAGCAGTTCTATTTAGTGACAAAATCGAATCAGAAGAAATCTGTTTGACTATCATGCATCTGCAATAGCGATTGGTGGACTAATCCCTGATTGTTATTTAAGGGGGATCTGTATACCCCAAATAGCAGTTCTATTTAGTGACAAAATCAAATAGGAAGAAATCTGTTTGACATTCATGCATCTGCAGTAGTAAGCTGTCAGTTGTGGGGTATCTGTATAACGCACATTGCAATAGCTTTTGGGGGCTCTAGTTTACAGCCAGATCTATGTGTCAAATCCACGTAGTTTATAAAGCACTATGTCAGACAGAAAGGTGGCAGGTGGAGCAGGCGGAGTTGGCAGCACAATAAGGGGATGTCGCAGCAGGGGTGACTCTGTGAGGCCAGAACTGCCATTGTCATCTAGTGGCAGTGTGTTGATCAACAACCCAAAGGTTGACTAGGTCATCCAATTCCTCAAATATAACATCTGTCAACCCCAGCCAAGAGTCCGTGGGTTCCTCTGATACAACAATTAGTTGGCATGGCCCAGGATCAGGTCGGCGGCCCTCACCTGTCCTCAACCAGGCTCTGTCCTGTTCCCGCAGGTGGTCTGGGCTCCTCGCCACTATTCAGCGAGGACGAAGTGTTTGAGGACAGTCAGCAGCTGCTTTGCAGTGAAGAGGTGGGGCAGACTTCCTCCGCTTCCTGTAGTACTGTGAGGAGAGTAGCAGTGACCGGGAAATGCAAATTGACGATGATGTAGCCGATCACACTTGGGAGCCGGGGGTATCAGGGGATTCATCATCATCGGGCGAAGAGAGTGTCAGCTTGCGGAGCAGGCAGCAAGTTGCTACTTTGGCTGCAGGGTGGCAACAGTGCGAGGACGGGAGCCAAATGTCTGCGGGGTACAAATCCCGGTTCGCAGGCCCAAATAAGCAGTGGCACAGGGGCTCAGCGAGGCAACGGTGGTAGTAGTCGCTCAGTGCAAAGTGTTGGCGGTAAAATTACCACCTCAGCGGTGTGGCAGTTTTTTATAACGACACCAGAGGAGCCGGGTGTGGGTATATGTCGTATCTGCGGGCAGAAAGTGAAGCGTGGCCAGGGAGCTAACCTTGGCACCACGGCCCTGCGCCAACACATGCATCGTCACCATCCAATGGCCTGGGAGAAAAGGGTGTCAGTTGTGGTCCATCCTGCAGGCGCAGCAACAGCAGCAGCACCTAGTGGCACACATGCTGTTTCAGCAAGTCAAGACTCCAGCACCTCTGCCGAAGGGAGCTGTGTTGTCTTTGACATCATCTCCCAGTCCTGACGCTCCAGCTCCTCGCTACGCATGGCGCCAGCAGTCGTTGAGTGAGGCGATTACAAAAAGACAACTCTATGTGTCCAGCCATCCTAAGGTGCAGAAGCTGACCGTACTCTTGTTGAAGTTGTTGGTACTGCTGTCTCTCCCTTTCCAAGTCGTGGACTCTGCACCCTTCAGAGAACTAATGGCTTGTGCCGAACCGAGGTGGAGAGTTCCAAGCCGCAATTTTTTTTCCAAAAATAATATGTACAACAGAAGGTGGGCCAGTCCTTGAGCTTATCAGTTTCTTCCAAGTTGCATGGCAGCGCGGACGTGTGGAGCTGTAATTATGGTCAGGGCCAGTATATGTCCTTTACGGCCCACTGGATGAATGTGATTCCCGCCCAGCCACACCAACAACTTCAACAAGAGACGGCGCTTTCTCCTCCACATTGTCAAACTGCTGCTCCTGCGCCAGTGTCCGCCTCCTCCTTCTCCACCACCACCTCAGCCTCCAGAAGTGCTGCTCCATCATACCACATGTGCAGGGCACAGCTGTGTCACGCAGTTCTACACCTGGTTTGCCTGGGTGAACGAAGTCACACAGGGGAGGAACTGCTCCGCATCATGCAAGAAGAAATCAATGTGTGGCTTTCTCCGTGACAACTAAAAATCGGAACTATGGTGACTGACAATGGGAGGAACATGGTGTCCGCGCTGCACCGAGGAGGGATGGTTCATGCGCCCTGCATGGCGCACGTGTTCAATCTGGTTGTCAACAAGTTCCTGAAGTCTTACACCATCTGCAAAAATGGCCAGGACACTGTGCACACACTTCAGCCATTCTTACATAGCCAAGCACACCCTCCTCGAGTTGCAGCGCAAGAACAGCCTACCCAAACATAGTCTGATATGCGATGTTTCCACCCGTTGGAATTCCAGCCTTCATATGTTAGACTGCCCGTATGAACCGAGAAAAGCCATTAATGATTTTTTTGATGTTGCAAGCGGACCGTAGTACTCCCCTGTGTAACTTTGATGTCAGCCACTGGCAGCTCATGCGTGACACCTGCCGTTTGCTAAGGCCTTTTGAAGAGGCCACGTTATTTGCCAGGACTGCGGGATGAATAACGTCATTCCACTGCTTCATTCCTGGAACTCATGCTGCAAAATCTGTCTGGTCAGGGCACTGGAGAAGTGGAGACTACATCTCATCGCCACATGAGTCCGCTGGGGGCTGAACTGGAGGAGGAGGAGGACATTGGAGCACAAGCAGAGTCTGGTGCAATTTGTGGTTTTTCTATTCAGGTGACAGGAGAGGAGGAGCAGGAACATCCAGAGGAGGTAGAAGACGAGGCAGATGACCCAGAAGCACCGTGGCAGTATACTGTGGATATGGGGACCGGGAGTCCCTCAGAGTCACTTGCGCAGATGGCCCGCAGCATGCTGCTTTGCCTAACTAGTGACAGCCGAATAGTCACTTTTGGCTCTCCACCCTTTTGAACCCTCGCTACCGGTCCAAAATGGGTGACTTTTTTCCTGCTGCTGAGAGGAAGGGACAACTGGCATACTATAGAGAAATACTGAGCATACAGTTGGCCGCTGTCTATGTGCACCATTGTCCATCCTCTGTCAGGTCTGACCGGGGGATTCCTGGCAGTCATTGCTCATGTACTACTACCACAGCTGCTGTGGGGAGCTGGGGGGTTAGGAGCAGTAGCAGTTCCATCAACAGTCGCTTAAGTCTGGATACCTTAATGAGCAATTTCCTTCACCCGCCTAGTGAAGAGGGTAGCCACCACCGGGAGCAGCAGCAGGACATGAAGCAGACCCTGCACCAGCAGGTGGTGGCCTACTTGGACAGCACTTTACCACCTGAGGTACAGAATACCATGGACTACTGGGCAGCCAAACTTGATGCCCGGCCGCAACTTGCAGAGTTTGCAGTAGAGAAGCTGTCCTGCCTGGCCAGTAGTGTGGCATCATAGCGGGTGTTCAGTGCGACGGGGGCCATCATTACCCCCAGGAGAACCCACTTGTCCACCTGTAATGTGGAGAGACTGACCTTTGTCAAGATGAATCAGGCTTGGATCGGCCAGGATTTCAATTCACCAATGCCTAATGCATCAGATTAGATCAGCCATGACGCCTCCTCCAAACGTTGATAAATGAGTCAGGGTTCTAACTACCTGCCTCAGCTACTATTCTGATGCTGCCACCCGCCTGATGCCACACATCTGCTGCTTCTGATGCCACCTTCCCACTATATCATTGTGCCACTCTGCGGGCTCCTGCTGCTGCTGCTTCTGATGCCGCCTTCATACTATATCATTGTGCCACTCTGCGGGCTCCTGCTGCAGCTGCTGCTTCTGATGCCGCCTTCACACTATATCATTGTGCCACTCTGCAGGCTTCTGCTGCTTCTGATGCCACCAACACACTATATCATTGTGCCACTCTGTGGGCTCCTCCTGCTGCTGCTGCTACTGATGCCACCTTCACACTATATCATTGTGCCACTGTGCGTGCTCCTGCTGCTGCTGCTTTTGATGCCACCAACACACTATATCATTGTGCCACTCTGTAGGCTCCTGCTGCTTCTGATGCCACCTTCACACTGTATGATTGTGCCACTCTGCGGGCTCATGCTGCTCCTGATGCCACCTTCACACTATATCATCTTGCCACTCTGCGGGCTCCTGCTGCTGCTGCTTCTGAGGCCACCTTCACACTATATCATTGTGCCACTCTGCGGGCTCCTGCTGCTTCTGATGCCACCAACACACTATATCATTGTGCCACTCTGTGGGCTCCTCCTGCTGCTTCTGCTACTGATGCCACCTTCACGCTATATCATTGTGCCGCTCTGCGGGCTCCTGCTGCTACTGATGCCACCTTCACACTATATCATTTTGCCACTCTGCGGGCTCCTGCTGCTTCTGCCATGAGGTGAGTTGAAAATCTCGCTTCAGGCGGCAGATGCCCGAGTCCTGATGGGAGCGGCAGCCTGGGCGTCTGTAATGTGGGTGATTTGGGCGCCCATTGCCGCCCGGATCACCCACCATGAAATTAATCGCTTGTGTTTCTTTGAGAACACAGACGCGATTAATATACAGAGCGGCAATGGGATTGGGGGGGGGGGGCGTGGTGTGTATGCTGTGATCTGACAGCATGCACTGCAAATGTCCCCAGCTTCCTGGCATGTTCTCCTGTCCTACTGGCCTCCATGTGCAGCTAACAGGAGTGAGGAGCCATGATTGAAGCTCCCTCTCTCTGGACCTTTTGCAGGGAGACCGGAGGATAGGAGGAGCAGCAGGAGACTGCAGGTGGAGGTGCAGGGTGACATGGATGTAATGTGAGATGGAAGGGTGACATGGATGTAATGTGGGGTTGCAGAGTGACATGTATGTTATGCGGGGTGCAGGGTAAAATGGATGTAATGTGGGATGCAGAGTGACATCGAGGTAATGTGGGGTGCAAGGTGATATGGATGTAATGTGAGATGCAAGATGTATTTGCAGTGGACATGATTTAAGCACCTGGGACATTTGTCGCACGTGATTTATAGCCCTAGTATCTTAGTGTGGCTACCTAACCCTGATCCTCATTTGTATATAGACATACTCTGTCTTGAGCCCTTAATTTAGCCATTGTTGCACATTATACTTAGTGCAGCGGATGTAACTGGAGACACAAGTCACACTGTGTTTTTAACACACCTTCCCCTGACCACTCTGTATTACTTTTTTTTTAATAAATAAAAGTTACGCTTTATAATTTTTCTTTTTGTTGTCCGGATATGAGCGATCTATTCTGTCAGTTTTGTAATAATTTGTGATAAGTACCCTGCCGTGACATAGGGTCTGCCTTCTTGAGAAAATATTCTGTATACATACAGACCTTTAAGGCTGTGTATGTGTATTGTATATATTATATATAGGAGGACATGTATCTTTATTTTGATCTGCTTCTCTTTTTTGTAGGTTTTTTTATACTTTTTAGGTGCATTTTTGCAACTATGCTAAAGTTTTAAGAAGGTAGCAAAAGGGAGTGGAACGTTTCCTCATCGCAAGTGTTTCATTGTAATGCAGATGTGAAAATTGCTCAATTTTGGCTTGTGGTTCTAAGTGGCTTGTGAGCATAAGAGTTGGAAAAAAAGCGAATTTTTGTAAGTGTTAAGAGTGAATCTGTTGTTTGGGTGATTGTGGACTGAGTGTATTGGTAATAGCAGGGCACTTTTCTTAGTGTCTCAATTTAAATAGCTTATTTTTTCTTTTCTTTGCCTGGTCTGCTAATTGGGAGGAGGGATTAGTGTTCACACCTGATAAATTAAGTGGCAGTTACTCAGTTTTGAGCTTGCTCAATTTTGGCTTGTGGTTCTAAGTGGCTTGTGAGCATAAGTGGAGAGATGAAAAAAGCGGATTTCTGTGTGTGTTAAGAGTGAATCTGTTGTTTGGGTGATTGTGGACTGAGTGTATTGGTAATAGCAGGGCACTTTTCTTAGTGTCACATTTTAAATAGCTTTTTTTTTTCTTTTCTTTGCCTGGTCTGCTAATTGGGAGGAGGGATTAGTGTTCACACCTGATAAATTAAGTGGCAGTTACTCAGTTTTGAGCTTGCTCAATTTTGGCTTGTGGTTCTAAGTGGCTTGTGAGCATAAGTGGAGAGTTGAAAAAAGCGAGTTTTAAAAAGAGAAGTCCACAGAACTGTAAGTAATCTACATTTTATATCTCTTAATCTATATACTCATCACAGTTTTGTTACTAGGATATGGCTTGCAAAATTGGTGGTATGCTCCAGTGCACACTCTGCCGTATGTATACACTGCTGGAGCAGGAGTTCCAGGGTGAATACCACTGCGACAGATGTACCCATATTTTTCTACTGGAAGCTCGTGTTAGAGATCTGGAGGAAGATTTTGCACGGCTGCGAGCAATCGACAATAGGAGTATGCTGCTCACTGAGCAAGCAATAAGCGGGGTAGAAGTGGAGGGTGGAGAGGAAATCCAGCACGGCCAGATGGGTAGCTGGGTTACTGTAAATAGAGGAGGAGAAAGGAGTCAAAGAAAAAAAAAACAACTCTGACTCTGAACATCCAAGCAAAATTGCAAAATTGTACAATGATGTAAGGAAGTTAGTGTCAGAAATGGCAGCCCTAGCAGATCCTGCTCTCCCTAACACCCAGGGAGGCAGACGAGCTAGTAGTAGGGTGGATGGGAGTGCAGGTAAGCCAAGGCAGCTAGTGGTTGTAGGGGACTCTAAAATCAGGAAGACGGATAGAATAATTTGTCGCCAAGACCGCCTCAATCGAATCGATTGCTGTCTACCTGGTGCCAGGGTTCGGCATGTGGTGGAAATGGTGGATAAATTACTGTGGGGGGCTGGGGATGACCCAGCTGTCATGATCCATGTTGGTACCAATGACAGAATAGATGGTAGGTGGCGGAGCCTGAAGAATAATTTTAGTTAAATGCATGGCTCAGATCCTGGTGTAGAGCAGAGGGATTTGGGTTTCTAGAGCACTGGGCTGACTTTTCATTGGGGTACAAAGTGTTTTACGCAGATAACTTGCACCTAAATGAAAGGGGGGCTGCTGTGCTTGGGGAGAAGATCATAGCAGGGGTGGCGGAGTATTTAAACTAGGATCGGGGGAGGAGGAAAAGGAAGGGCAGGTTATGTTGGTGGGTGGTGAGGTGGGCGGTGTATGTGGGACCAAGGCAGTGAATAAGGAGATCCACCAGTTGCAAAACAGTGGTGAGGGTATATGTGCTGGTAAAATAACTTTAAATCAGATAAATACATGTGGAAAATTAAACTGTATGTTCACAAATGCCAGAAGTATCACAGGCAAAATGGGAGAGCTTGAGGCTCTGGTATTTATTTTCCCCTTTTGTCTCCCAGTAATATGTGTTGTGCTAGACTCTAATCTCTCCTTTTCACCATATATTCAATCTCTTGCTCTTTCTTGCCGCTTGCATCTCAGAATCCGCCCATTTCTAACTATTGAAACTTCTAAAAGGCTAATTGTTGCGCTTATTCACTCTCGACTAGACTACTGTAACTCCCTACTAATCGGTCTTCCACTCGCTAAACTCTCTCCTCTACAGGGATCTTGTAGATTCTTAATACAGCTCTATTCTTAGTGCAGCAGCCAGGCTCATCTTTCAGGCCAAACGCTACACGGATGTACCCGGTTTGTGCCAATCACTGCACTGGCTGCCTGTCTTCTTTTGTATTCACTTTAAAATAATAATCCTCATCCACAAAGCTCTGAATAATGCTGCACCTACCTATCTCTCTTCTCTCATCTCAGTCTATCGCTCTTCCCATGCTCTGATCTGCCAGTGACATTAGATTAATCTCTACCTTAATTCGAAACTCTCATGCACGTCTCCAGGACTTCTACCGAGCCGCTCAAATTCTCTAGAATACCCTTCCCCGGACTCTCAGACTAATACCCACCCTCCAAAGCTTCAAACGTGCTCTTAAAAGCCATCTCTTTAGGCAAGCTTATCACACTCGCTAGCTGCATGAAACATCAACGCTCCCTTTACTAATCCATCCTATGTCCAATCTCCCATCTGTTATCTGGCAAACAGCAGATATATACCAAGCTTCTCTGAATCTGCATCTTTTTCACCTTGGACCCTGTAAATAAGATAGCGACTGATAGCTGGTTCAATATATTAAATTATTTTATATTGTTCTTATTAAAAAGAAAATGGCTTGACCATTAAACACGTCTTCCTCATAGACTGTAAGCTCTTGTGAGCAGGGCCCTCACTCCTATTGTTCCATATGACTTTTTTTTCTGTGTAATATAATATTATATTTATATATGTCCCCTATGATTTGTAAAGTGCTGCAGAATTTGATGGCGCTATATAAATAACGATTATTATTATTATTATTACATCCAGATCTCCCAATAATCATTGAGGTATTGTGTGATTCAGAAACACTTTGAATATATATACAGACGGTCCCCTACTTAAGAACACCAGACTTATAGACGACCCCTAGTTACAAACGGACCTCTGGATGTTGGTAATTTACTGTGCTTTAGCTTTAGGTTACAATAAACAGCTATAACAGTTATTAAAGATGTCTGTAATGAAGCTTTATTGTTAATCCTGGTTCTTATGACAATCCAACATTTTTAAAATCCTATTGTCACAGAGACCAAAAAATATTTGACTGGGGTTACAAATATAAAATATACAGTTCCGACTTACATACAAATTCAACTTAAGAACAAACCTACAGTACCTATTTTGTATGTAAAACGGGGATTGCCTGTATATCATGTTGCCCACTTTTAGCAAATAATTGATATGGTACACTGTCAGACCCAAAAGAAAATTCAAAGTTGTCTCAGCTAATTCCAAGCCAAAATTAAAATCTCATCCCTCTCCAGCTTCAACCAAACACTGATATATCCCTCTGGTCCACAGACTAGTACCTGGAACAGCAAATATGCAGAACAATTTATCTATTGACATTGCTTCACAGGCCTCTTACTAACTTAATAGTATTTTTTTTCTGTGTTGGAGAAGACTTTAGAGAAGAACGCACATATATACCATTATTACCAACATTATTATTCAAGACATTATGACTATGGGCAATACATCAACCTAAAAAAGATATGCTTGGTAAAATTGTTATATTGCAAAATGGAAACTTAGGCAAAGTTAAAAATTATTTCTGCCTCATCAAATCTGTTATTTGCATTCACCCCTTTCTAAATCAGGGCAGGGATTAAAGCTTTAAAAAAGAGTTTGGAATAAATTGTTTATAAAAGTTAACATTGAATGCACAGGTACAGTCAAAATAATGCAGCCCATAGAAGGAATGCAGTGCAGAAAATATAAAGTAATTCAAAATATATTTGTCCTTTCTTGTCAGAAGGAACAGTTCACCCGGGCACAGAAATATATCAGTACAGTACATGTTAAAATGTTCTGGAGAGTAGAGTAACTAGATGCCACTCAGTTCATGCTTTTGTATCTTCAAATCACAGGAGAATGTGAAATATGGTCCCAAATTGAGTGACACTGTAGAAAAAGTTTTTTATTGAGTACAATGGTATTCAATACACTCAATGGTAACACAAAGGTAATAATCATTGTACAATTCTGGTAAAAGGCCACAGATTAGCAATTGGAGATACAAATAACTGTGATCTATAACAATATAGTAAAAATAAAGTAAGGAGATGGAGAAAGACAAGGTCAGTGGTGGGATCTGACCGGCAGCAGAGCACAGAAGCTTTTAGCTCTCCTGCTCCATTGCTCTCCTTCCATCAACACGAGCCAACATTGTCCGGCCTGTGTGATGGTTAAAGCTCCGAGATCAGAACACAATAGGAGGAACAAAGGTAAGAATGTTTATATTTTTTTAAAATTTGCTTATACAATTGGCTACTGGGAGCATCCATATGGTTAATGGGGGCATCCCGGTGACTACTGGTTACCTGGGGCATCCTTGTGACTACAGTGGGCATCCCTATGACTAGTGGCTACTGGGGGCATCACTGTGGCTACTGGGGGTGTCCCTGTGACTACTGGCTACTGGCAGAGCCCCAGTGGCTACTTGGGGTATCCCTTGACTACTGTGGCATTCCTGTGACTACTGGTGGCATCCATGTGACTACTGGCTACTGGGTGCATCCCCGTGACTACTGGTGCCATCCTTGTGACTACTGGGTACTAGGGCCATTTTTGTGACTACAGGGATTACTTGTGACTACTTGTGATTACTGGCGGCATTCCTGTGACTACAGGGGGCACCCTTTTGGTTGCTGGCTATTGTGGGCATCCCTATGAATGCTGGTTACTGGTCTCATCCCTGTGAATTCTGGTTACTAGGGGCATCCCTGTTAATGCTGGCTACTGGCGGCATCCTTGTGAACACTGGTTACTGGCGGCATCCCTCTCAACTCTGGCTCATTGGGGCATCCCTTTGACTCCTGGTTACTGATGGCCTCCCATTAAATACTGTCTACTAGGGCATTTTTGTGATAACAGGGAGCATTCCTGTGACTACTAAAAACATCCCTGTGACTTTTGGGAGCACCCTTGTGACTACTGGCCACCAAGGGCACCTTTGTGACTACTGATTACTAGGGGCATCCCTGTGAATGCTGGTTACTGGTCGCATCCCTGCAACTACTGGCTACTG
Source organism: Engystomops pustulosus (assembly GCA_019512145.1). Lineage (NCBI taxonomy): Eukaryota > Metazoa > Chordata > Amphibia > Anura > Leptodactylidae > Engystomops > Engystomops pustulosus. The sequence continues at coordinate 61,001,521 of CM033642.1, forward strand.
GAAGCATCCCTATTAATGCTGGCTATTTGGAGCATCCCTGTGACTACTGGCTACTACCGGCATCGCTGTGACTACTAACTACTGCGGACTTCAATGACTACTGGCTACTGGGGGGCATCCCTGTGACTACTGGTTGCGGGGGGACATCTCTGTGACTGCTAGGGCATCCCTGTGACTATTGGCTACTGAAGGAATCACTGTGGCTGCAGCGGGCATCACTGTGACTAATAGGTAATGGGGACAACACTGTAGCTACTGGGGGCAAGAACTGAGAATACAGGAAGCAGTATTATGCCTACTGGTGGCATTATTGTTGCTGAGAGTACAGGCTACTGCGTGTGGGCAATGTGACCATTGGCTTCTGTGTGGGGGCACTGTTACTATATCAGCCACTTTCTACTGTGCAAGAGTACTGCTACTAAATTGACTACTGAGTGGGGGCACTGGATGACCTTCATTTTCTAAAAATACTTATACTAAAAATACAATATCATTCTTGAACCTTCAGCATCTGACACCTCATGGGTAAACACTGTGAAGTGAAGATGGTGTTTTATACCATCTCGTGGCTATTCATAGTTATATTTTATAAAGTTTTCCTTGATGTGACTTATTAAGCATAAAACATGTGGTTATCCAGACCTAAAATCCATAAAATCAGCAATTATATGACATGACATACAATATAAATAACCTCATTACTCAGTAACATTCTTAATATATGTAATCAAATTATAAAATGACCCACACTATAATCCCTGCATAATATCCAAAGTGCTTAAGTGTCTAGATGACTAACAATGTCATCAATGGAAAACACAATAGTAACCATTACAAAGATGAACTATCAGCAGGGACCAGGGTACAGCCAGACCACCACCACAGCACCCCAACGCATGGTCAGCTTTATCAGATACAACTTTTACCTTGGTACCACTTAGGGCTAAACCCCTACATTTACCAGTGTATAGCAGACAGACATTTAAAAGACTCAATAATACTAGATATCAAAAAGCATAAAAATGATTACTAGTATAAATGATTACTGCAGTGACTGGTAAGAACAGACATTTTACAGAAACAATATGCTGAGGCAATCAGGAATCTGACATTTTACAAATTCTAATGACAGCAATCAGAAAAACTCTTTTATTTCCTTTGTGATAAACACATTTATGGATAATATATAAGTAGACAGTTAAAGGCTTAGCATTCTTAATGTCAGAAGTTGACAAGTTAACATAATTGTAAAATGCTTCTGTCTTCCCTTAGGGTTTGAAATCTCATACTTTAAATGTAATAAATGATTGTAATTGTTGTTTATCTTGTGGAATTTCAGACTTGTAGATTTTGTAGATTTCTAAGCAGCAATACTTTAACATTTACTAAGCACAAAATTTAGTTTGAAGGCATAAATGTGAAAAACTTCTTTGGGATAAACATAGTGGGACATGCGTTTATCTTACTGCACTTTTACTGTAAAATAGAGTTTACATTTAATAATACAACAGCTTCCTCACAAATCATCAATCTGCCTTTAATGTTACATATCATTAAATGGAACTCACATTGAGCAATGTCTTACAAAAACCAAGTTTCTGTAATGTCTGTACCAAATTTGTTTGTGTTTTTTGTGTGTGAACTGTGGCTTAGGGAAACTGCTCCAACAGTTCAGTCCTGTCCAGCAAGGGGTTCTAGCCTGATGGACAGCTGCTCCATACTGCTGCTGGAGGCATGTCCAGCAACTGCCTTATATACTTACCTACTCTCATCAGACCTTTCTGGTTATTCAGTCTACTGTGTTCTCTAGTGCTCTTGCTATTGTGTTGTTTGCTATTCTGTATATTTGACTTCTGCTTTGCCTAAAGACCATTCTTTTTGCTATACAATTCTGTACCTTTGCCACCATCTTGATTTTGACCTGGTTTGTCCAACTCCCCTTGTCTGTCTGTGCCTGTTGCTTGTCCCTCAGTGTCGTGTATCTCCTGGTGTATCCCACTTTCCCTGTCTCAGGGTTGTGGTGGTTTTCTGTGTATCAGTGTGTACACTGGTCGATATCTGAATTCCTGTTACCTGTCTGCTGTACCATCCAGCAGCTGCCAGACAAAGTAATTCTTCCCGGTCTCCTTGTAGGATTTCTCAGGGACAATTAGTTAGGTTTCTGATTGTGGGTTCATCCTTATCAGGGCGGCTTATCTGCTATAGGCAAGGCCATAGCCCGCAGGGATGTCACAGGGTGAGTTTGCCACCACTTACCCAGTCTGACAGATAGATCATTTGCTGTACGGTTCTGTACCTTTGCCGTCATTTTGGTTTTGAACCGGTTTGTCTGACTATGCTTGTCCGTCTGTATCTGTTGTTTGTCCCATAGTATTGTGTATCTCCCGGTGTATCCCACTTGCCTGTCTCAGTCTTGTGTTGGTTTTCTGTGTATCAGTGTGTACACTGGTCTATATCCGAATTCATGTTACCTGTCCGTTCCAACATCCAGCAGCAGCCAGACTAAGTAATTCCTCCCTGTCTCCTTGTACGGTCACTCAGGGACTGTTGGTTAGGTTTCTAATACCGGGTTTGTCCTTATCAGGGCGGCTTATCTGCTGCAGGCAGGGCAATAGCCCGCAGGGATGTTGCAGGGTGAGTTTGCCACCACTTACCCAGTCTGACAGATAGATCATTTGCTGTACAATTCTGTACCTTTTCCGCCATCTTGGTTTTGACCCGGTTTGTCTGACTCTGCTTGTCTGTCTGTATCTGTTGTTTGTCCCACAATGTCGTGTATCTCCCGGTGTATCCCACTTTCCTGTCTCAGTCTTGTGTTGGTCTTCTGTGTATCAGTGTGTACACTGGTCTATATCCGAATTCCTGTTACCTGTCCACTCCACCAATTCTTCTCTGTCTCCTTGTACGGTCACTCAAGGACTGATAGCGGGTTTGTCCTTATCAGGGCGGTTTATCTGCTGCAGGTAGGGCCATAGCCCGCAGGAACATTGCGGGGTGAGTTTGCCACCACTTACCAAGCCTGACAGCTACCGCCAAGCCAGGTTGTGGTTGTGCTGTTGCTGGACAGGTTCATTACAGTTTCTATGTTCTCTATGGATGCTTCCAGATATTACATGAAATAATTATTTTTCTATTCAAAATCTCTGTACAGTATCTTTGGGCAAGGTTTTCATACTGAGGACAAACAGTTATATTTGAGAGAGAAAAAATTAAGGATCATTATCACATTTTTCAAATTATTCTTGTTCCCTGCTTGATAAAATGTCAGACAGCAGATAAGCAAATGTCAGCAATTGTCAGTCAAAGTTCATACAACAGATGGCCGATACATTAGCAATTTTAATTGCAAGGTGAATATGTATTTGACATATCTTTTGGAGGGAACATAAATATTAATAATCTTGTTGAACTTCCTGTTTTTTTCTTTCCCTTATATGATTTATTTAATGTTAAATTAACTTTATGTAAAAAAATATTTCAGTTTTATTTCTCAAAGTTAGAAAGGCTTTTTCCATTACACACTCAAGCACACATGTCTTAATAGAATTTAAACCACACATCATAGTCTGAAACAGACACAGCGTAGGGAGATTCACATTCTAATTAGTTACACTGGAGAATTCTGTGGTGAAATATATTACAATCTGCTGTAATGTCTCAGACCTCTACATTTTAAAATTATTACTAAACTGTAGGGTCTGGGGTTTTAATTGGATAACTATGACTTTAGAAAAGTGATGAAGTAGCAATGCTAATATATTTATTTCTAAAGTAAAATGCCAGAAAATAAAGCTTTCAGTGTTTCTATCTGCACAACCACAAATTAAAATGTTTGATTTCTGTAAAAAAAAGAAAAAGTTCAGCAAATTGTCAAATGATCTTATATTAAATGTTGTTCTGCTGTGCCGGTCATTACTTCCAGCTTCTATTTGTATAGATGGCAGTGATCGGCCATAGGGCTCATTCACACTGCCATCTGCGGGGCCGTACATGTACGTGTACGTCCCCATAGATGGCAATAGCGGCACGGCGAAGATACAGTGCCACACGTGTGGCACCGATCCGGGCCGCACACCGCAAAAAGATAGAGCATGCTCTATCTTTTTTTTTTTTAATCATTCAAAGCTTTATTGAATAAATTGAAACTTGTGCAGTATAACAGAAGGTTATGCATTAATTGCCTTTGGGGCATGCATAAATAACATATAAACAAACATTTAGATTTGAAAGCAACGGAAATGATAGGAGAGATAGGAACCGTCACGCATAGCGCGATGAACATTCACCACAGGTAAGGTGAGGCATTTGTATTACACGCTAATGAGCGTAAAGCTGTAGTTGAAATATGGAGTATGTAAAATAGAGGGGAAAAGAATAGAGAGAAGGAGGATTCTTAGGTAGCGGGGTGGAAAGGCTGCTCTATCTCTTTGGCGATTGTGCGGTGCCGCTGTTTCCTATGGAGGGGTCACCTCCTCCCCCTCTCCAGCACACGGGGGTGTGCCCGCACTGCGGGCATACCGCGTGTGTATGAATCCTTAGACAGTGTATACTCAGCTGTAGCCTATCTATATTTTGTATTTGCATTTGTATTTTGCAAATAGGAAGAAGTTAAGCTACTTTGAAACGTGTCTAGCCTTGAATATTTTGAAGCAGCAACTTTGCTACAGCTAGGATGGGCCGGTCCAACATAGGAAGATCATATTATCGGGAACCTGCACAAAAAGAAAGGTTGTACTTACCAGCCCCATCGGATACAGGAACCAGTCTTTTATCCTTGTGGTGCGCCAAAAACCATCCATTCTGCATGGGGAACCTTCTGATAACACATGCTATCTTGTTAAAGACTCCTGGACCCCAGCCGTTATCTCTTTTCATCCTTTCCTTGACAACTACTGTGAGTAGAAACGTGCAGTTCCACACAAAACTATAAGGCTGTTATGCTTCGCTCTATCTAAACATAAGACCTTCTAGAAACAATTTTTGTTCTCTCACGGTTCATTCCTTTATATGTTCCAAATCTCTTCACTCTGGACTATACAAAAAGCTAACGGAACCTATATCTCTTCGATTGACATTTTCATTCATCAGCAACATTATAGGATTACAAGTGGCAATGTATATGTGATTCATTAATGTGATATATTTCTTTTTATAGGAGTACAAATATAAATGTGTATATGATTCATTGATGTGTATATTTTTACTATGCAAGGAAAGATTCAACAGGGAATTCTTATTTCTTTATTTGAGCATAACTTAATATATTCTCACCTATGTATAACCTAGTCAGTTACATTTTAGGAGTATAAATATACATTATTGGGAGAGATATATTTGCAAGTCACTCGTAATATATTTGTGTATTGTCTTATCCGTTTAATGTAAAGGTTATTTATGTATTAAATATTATATTACAAACATATCTTTACTTGTGCCAGTGTTCTATTTTCAAAACATTTTTAGACGTCTATGGTGTCAGCCTACTTATGAGAGCACGTTTCTGATTGTTTTATTTAGGTGGTTCTACGACCATCTCCTAGTGTGCCATTTTCCCTATTGATCATTGCAGCCTTTATTGGCGAGTCTAATTACAATTTTTTTCAATGGTTTAATTTGGTCAAACTTTGTCTATCCTTTCTACCAGATTATCATGTGGAATAAGAGTGTGGATCCCGCCAATTCAATACATATTGTTGATGGGATGGTGTTACGTCCCTTATTTCTCAGGTCCTGTCACAGAGCAGACTTACACTAGGGAACCCAAAAATTATCACATAAACCCGCAAAAAAAACATATCCTAAATGGCGTATTTGACTTGAATTATTGCATCATCATCCACTCAAACACTTTGCAAAATAGCGCTGCCACCTACTTATAACATATTTACTAAGAAGACTATAGGTCTTACTACATAAATTTCTGCAAATTTGCTAAGCCAAAATACAGTTAAACCAATTGCTATAAAATATGTAAAATAATACGGGCATTAACTTAAAAATAGTTATTAACTACATGGATGTGCAGTGCGACACAAAAAACACGATATTACAGTTATAAAGATTTTAAATGGTAAATGAATAGACAATTACTTGTTCTGTGGGGTTTGAGCAGAAGTTTATTGTACTGCCTTTCCATGTGATAATGAATTCTCAAAAGACTGACAAGGGATAACTTTGGTTTGCTAATCCTGCTATCCTGCCCTCTAAGTGAGCACGCATTTTAAAAGAGCTTCTTTTGAAACTTCATAACTTCCTACAGGGAAATGTGATGATGTACATTTGTCTTCAAACACTGGGTTCCCCTTACCTTCACTCAACCCATTCCGAACCGAGAGGTTTATGTCCGGATTGGGGATGCTATGTGATTCAGTGCTGTTCCTGTAGGGATACAGTTCTAGCATGAACTGCCTGGTCAGGTATCAAAAACCTGCACATACATTGTAAATGGCCTGTAAATAACCTTTATCTAGTCACCTAGAATCACATTAAATTGACAACAGGTCAGATGCGCATCCTTTCTAGCTCCAACATAACTGTTAGACATACTCTATTCATTGCATTTGACATTACATTTAAGCTATGATTAGGCCCAGAATACTAGACACTTATACTATATCAGAGGATGTATAGCTTCTTTGTCCACGGTAGGCACGTCTCTCCATATATCAGGTGTCACAATGTGTTTGCACAGAGTATGTCAGAGCCTCATCGCCATAGCATGGAACATTACTAGAGACCATAAATCCCCAGATCAGTATGCTAGCAAAACAACTAGGGAGGAGGGGGGGGGGGATTGGTTATCTCCTCCCATCTCCATTCACCATTCCCATGTCGTTGCAGCTCTGGGTGCACAAATCGATCTCTTCAACCACAATAATTTTTCTATCACCACTCTGCCCCGTTATCTTTGCGGGAAAGGGTGCTTAGTATACATGTACGCGCTCCATACGCCCTCTCATATTGTATTGATCCAGCAGAAAATATTGTTTTCCGACGCAGACTTCAGAAACTTTTCCAAAACCTTTGTTTGTTCCTTCACGTCCTTCCCACATCCTGCTTGTTGACTAAAACGTAATTTTGTTACCGCAGACTAAGCCAACACATGTCCAGATATTTGTCAGTCCCACAGTTCATACACACGATGGGATCACATTAGAATTTAATTGCAAGGTTCCGCAATCGGTGCTTTCCGCATCGTATATCGTTTGGAGGCGCAAATAATTTCATGTAACTAATCGTCGTGACTACCATGTTTTTTTCTTTCCACTTATAGCGTTCATGGTGTACTGTTAACTTTTTACCTTGGACAAACTATCTTCAGGATATGTTTCAAAGTAGAAGGCTTTCAATACACAATCAGCAAAAGTCTTAACTTAGAATGAGTTTACACTATCTATTAGACATGCATAGTCTGATAGTGCATTGCTATGTTATACACTGTACGCTGTGAGCCTGAACCGATTTTTTGTCACCTTAATTTCTGTCCCTCTACTCTCACATTCCTCAGCTCACGTTATTCCTCCCCCCCCCCCCCACTGGGCGAATCTGTGGTGAAATATATTACAATCTGCTGTTGTGTAGTCTCAGAACTCTACATTTTAAAATTATTACAAACTGTAGGGTCTGGGGTTTTTTTAATGGATAACTATGACTTTAGAAAAGGGATGAAGTAGCCAATGCTAATATGTATTTTAAAAGTAAAATGCCATAAAAAAAGCTCAGTGTTTCTATACTGCACAACCACAATTATGAAATGTTTGATTTCGAAAGTAAAAAAAGAAAAAGTTCAGCAATTGTCAAATGATCTTATATTAAAGTGTTCTGCGTGCCGGTCGTCTTACTTCCAGCTTCTATTTGTATAGATGGCAGTGATCGGCCATAGGGCTCATTCACACTGCCATCTGCGGGCCGTACATGTACGTGTACGTCCCCATAGATGGCAATAGCGGCACGCGAAGTCAGTGCCAACAGTGTGCGACACGACCGGCCGCACACCCAAAAAGATAGAGCATGCTCTATCTTTTTTTTATCCTTCAAAGCTTTATGAAAAATTGAAACTGTGCAGATATAAACAGAAGGTTATGCATTAATTGCCTTTGGGGCAGCAAATAAATCATAAACAAACATTTAGATTGAAAGCAACGAAAAGATAGGAGAGATAGGAACCGTCACGCATAGCGCATGAACATTCACCACAGGTAAGGTGAGGCATTTGTATTACACGCTAATGGCGTAAAGCTGTAGTTGAAATATGGAGTATGTAAAATAGAGGTAGTGGTGGGGGGGATGTAGGGGGAAAAGAATAGAGAGAAGGGAGGATTCTTAGGTAAGCAGGGGGGGAAAGGCATGCTCTATCTCTTGGCGAGTGTGCGGCTGTGTGCCGCTGTTCCTATGGAGGGTCACCTCCCCCCTCTCCCAGCACACGGGGGTGGGCCCGCACTGCGGGCATACGTGTGTATGATCTTAGACAGTGTATACCGCTGTAGCCTATCTATATTTGTATTTGCATTTGTATTTTGCAATAGAGAAGTAAGTTAAGCTATTTGGAAACGTGTCTAGCCTTGAATATTTTGAAGCAGCAACTTTGCTAACAGCTAGGATGGGGCGGTCAACATAGGAAAGAAATTCATATGATGGGAACCTGCACCAACAAGAAAGGTGTGTACTTACCAGCGGCATACAGGAACCAGGTCTTCTTATCCTTGTGGTGCACCAAAAAACATCCATTCTGCATGGGGAACCTGCTGATACACGCATGCTATCTTGTTAAAGACTCCTGGACACCAGCCTGTATCTTTATTTCATCCTTTCCTTGATGAAGTAACTGTGAGTAGAAACGTGCAGTTCCACACAAAACTATAGACTGTTTATATGCTTCTCTTCTATAAACATAAGTAGCTTCTAGAAACAAATTTTGTTTCTCTCAACGGTTCATTCTATCCTTAATTGAATGTTTCCATATCTCACAATACTGGAACTTATACAAAAAAGCTACGGAAACCTATATCTCTTCTGATTGGACATTTTCATTCATCAGCAACATTATAGGGGTACAAGTGCAAATGTATATGTGATTCATTAATGTGATATATTTTCTTTTTATAGGAGTACAAATATAAAGGTGTATATGCTTCATTGATGTAATATATTTTTTACTATTGCAAGGAAAGATCCAACAGGGAATACTTATTTCTTTATATTTGAGCATATTTAATTGGATAACCTAGTCAGTTACATTTTAGGAGTATAAATATACATTATTGGGAGAGATATATTTGCAAGTCACTCGTAATATATTTGTGTATTGTCTTATCCGTTTAATGTAAAGGTTATTTAAGTATTAAATATTAATATTACAAACATATCTTTACTTGTGCCAGTGTTCTATTTTCAAACATTTTTAGACGTCTATGGTGTCAGCCTACTTATGAGCACAGTTCTGATCTGTTTTATTTAGGTGGTTCTTACGACCATCTCCTTAGTGTGCCATTTTCCCTATTGATCATTGCAGCCTTTATTGGAGAGTCTAATTACAATTTTTTTCATAGGTTTTAATTTGGTCAAACTTTGTCTATCCTTTCTACTCAGATTATCATGTGGAATAGAAGTGTGGATCCCTGCCAATTCAATACATATTGTTGATGGGATGGTGTTACGTCCCTTATTTCTCAGGTCCTGTCACAGAGCAGACTTACACTAGGGAAACCAAAAATTTATCACATAAAACCCTGCAAAAAAAACATATCCTAAATGGCGTATTTGCACTTAATTATTGCATCATCATCCACTCAAACCTTTGCAAAAATAGCGCTACCACCACTTATACATATTTACTAAGAAGACTATAGGGTCTTACTACATAAATTTCTGCAAAATTTGCTAAGCCAAAATACAGTTAAACCAATTAGCTATAAAATATGAGTAAAATAATAACAGTGGCATTAAACTTAAAATAGTTATTACATGGATGTGCAGTGCAGACACAAAAAACACGATATTACAGTTATAAAGATTTTAAATGGTAAATGGATAGACAATTACTTGTTCTGTGGGGTTTGAGCAGAAGTTTATCTGTACTGCCTTTCCATGTGATAATGAATTCCTCAAAAGACTGACCAAGGGGATAACTTTGGTTTGCTAATCCTGCTGATCCTGCCTCTAAGTGGAGCACATTTTAAAAGAGCTTCTTTTGAAACTTCATAACTTCCTACAGGGAAATGTGATGATCTAACATTTGTCTTCAATCAACTGGGTTCTCCATTACCTCTCAACCCATTCCAGACCTGAGAGGTTTATGCCCAGGATTGGGGATGCTATGTGATTCAGTGAGGTTCCTGTAGGGATACAGTTCCAGCATGAACTGCCTGGTCAGGTATCAAAACCTGCACATACATTGTAAATGGCCTGTAAATAACCTTTATCTAAGTCACCTAGAATCACATTTAAATTGACAACAGGGTCTGATGCTGCATCCTTTCTAGCTCCAACATAACTGTTAGACATACTCTATTCATTGCATTTGGCATTACATTTAAGCTATGATTAGGCCCAGAAATACTAGACATTTATACTATATCAGAGGATGTATAGCTATCATAGTCCACCTTAGGCACGGTCTCCATAATATCAGGTGTCACAATGGGGGTCATTTACTAAGGGCCCGATTCGCGTTTTCCCGACGTGTTACCCGAATATTTCCGATATGCGCCGATTGTACCTGAATTGCCCCGGGATTTTGGCGCATGCGATCGGATTGTGGCGCATCGGCGCCGGCATGTACGCGACGGAAATCGGGGGCGCGGCCGAACGAAAACCCGACATATTCGAAAAAAACGCCGCATTTAAAAACGGAAAATGTGTCGCTCGGGACGCACTTACCTTCACTCAGCCGGCCTCGGTGAATTCCAGCGCGTTCAGATGCTTTTCAGCGCAGCAGCGCCACCTGGAGGAGGAACTACCTTATTAAATCCCGGCCGGACCCGTATCCAGAGCAGAGAACGCACCGCTTGATCGTGAATGGACCGGGTAATTAAATCTGCCCCAATGTGTTGCACAGAGTATGCCAGAGTCCTCATCGCCATACATGGGAACATATCTAGAGACCATAAATCCCAGATCAGTTTCTAGCAAAACACTCGGGGGGAATTTGTATCTCACTCCCATCTAGTAGCATTAAACTAGTAGCATTATCCCTTTAATACCCCTGAGGAAGCCAGTTGGGTGGCGATACGCGTGGGGCTGTATGCCCCGGCTCCCCCCCATCTCCCCTTTTGCGCCCATCCCGGTTTGCAGCAGGTAGATATGTGTATTCATCTTCTACATACACCTCATTGCACTTGCTTACATATAATTCTGCTGTAAGATTGTTGATTTACTTCTGCTGATTCTCCCGGGATAATCTGCCTTGACCACACACATTGGAATTCTTATTTACTAATAGTTACTTCTCGTGATTCAGTGCGGCTTGGGGAGTGTTATTCCTGGAGGGGGAGCTGTTGGTTTGTAGGGGTGACCAGCACTATTACATGCTAGGTCTCCCTGCTGGATTGTTTGTTTGTGTGTTGTTCACACTTTTAAATGCTTTTATTGTTGTTTTGTGTTGTGGTGTAGTTTGTATATCAATAAAAATTTGTTTATACTTTACCTTTTTTGGTCCTTTGGCATACTTCTGTTTCCTTTTGAGTTTCATATTGTATATGTATAGCCTTGACCCTTACTATACTCATTTCAGGTGTGCCCTTTCTGTTTTTGTGTATTATCCCTTTAATAAACGTAAGTTTTTTAAAGATACAAGTAAAGGCTTATTAAGTTGTGAAGATTTAATACACAGAAGAGCAGGGCATACATAAAATTACAATTGTCAGATAAAAAGATTAAAAAAGAATATACACACACACAATAAAAATATAACAGTTCTAAAAATAAAAAGGATAAAAATGAATAAACCTATGAATAGTAGAATTACTCGTGCTGTGGGGTTTCAGCAGTAGTTTATCCACCCTCTACATGTGATAATGAATTCCCCAAAATACCTCTTCTCTATGGAGCACATTTTTGCAAGAGTTTCTTACAAAACTTCATAACTTCTGACAGGGAACTCAACCCAATGGTAGGACCCAGGGTGGTTTGGAAGAAAATCCACATGCAGTTTCTGGTACAAAGAATGATAGAGAGAACATGGACATGGGAAAATACATTAAAACAGCTGGATAAGTTAAAACTTCACTTTGAGGATATACACTTATGTGGAAGCAGAGAAAGCTGACGATTTTAATTATTTTGTGTTAATTAGAATTTCATAAAGATGTGATTTTAAACTAATCAACATAGAAAAATAGTAGAGTGCATCATTAAAAGATTTTATATTAATGATTTTACATAATTTGCTGGAATTTACATCAACATTTTTCTGTTGGGTAGACAAAACCATGCAATACTTATTGCTATACTTATTTTAGACCACTAGAGGTCATGCAAAACCACCAAGTCTCACATTTCCACTACAGTGTAAAATTTTACACATAATGGATTCACATACATCATACATTTTAGGAATACTATATCTTAAATAAATGCAAATCTATAGCAAAATTAACCGGCTACACAAACTGCTAAATTACAGAAACCTAATACTGTTATAGGTGCCTTTTTTAACAATCAACTGTTATTTATATTCGTTTGATGCCTATTCTGTTCTTTATTCTATTTTTAAGAAAGAAGTAGTTGAGCAGAGAATACTGATATTCTGATATGTAACTTCTTCTTAGTTTACAACAAATTCATTTTTAGCAGAATTTTGAGAATATCATGGCAGGACAATGTTTGGCAAACTTAACAAAATGTTATTGGCCCCTTAAGGCTGTTTGTCACACGACTAACTTACAAATATTCTTATGAAAGCCAAACATAGGGGCAGATTTACTTACCCGGCCCATTCGCGATCCAGCGGCGCGTTCTCTGAACAGGATTCGGGTCTGGACGGGATTTATGAAGGTAGTTCCTCCGACGTCCACCAGGTGGCGCTGCTGCACTGAAAAGCATCGGAACGCACCGGAATACACCTCGCTGGACCAGGTGAAGGTAAGCGCTTCCCAAGCGACACATTTTCGGTTATTAAATGCGGCGGTTTTTCCGAATACGTTGGGTTTTCGTTCGGCCACGCCCCCCCATTTCCATCGCGTGCATGCCAGCGCCGATGCGCCACAATCCGATCGCGTGCGCCAAAATCCCGGGGCAGCTACAATCGGCGCAAATCGGAAATATTCGGGTAACACGTCGGGAAAACACGAATCGGGCCCTTGTAAATGACCCCCATAGAGGCTTATATTAGTAGCATAATACATCACCACCATTTCTGCCAGCCATAGCATCTCCCTTTCCTCAGTTAGTACGAGCTTTAGTGTGATTACACATGTATCAGCCATGGTGGCCACCATGATATAGTGGTTTCCTGCTCACACCCTGACTTACAACACAAATTTTCATGAGACTAATTAATCTTAAAGGGGTTGTCCACTTTCAGCAAATAATTGATATTTGTTTATGTTTATTTTCCCCTTTTGTCTCCCAGTAATATGTGTTGTGCTAGACTCTAATCTCTCCTTTTCACCATATATTCAATCTCTTGCTCTTTCTTGCCGCTTGCATCTCAGAATCCGCCCATTTCTAACTATTGAAACTTCTAAAAGGCTAATTGTTGCGCTTATTCACTCTCGACTAGACTACTGTAACTCCCTACTAATCGGTCTTCCACTCGCTAAACTCTCTCCTCTACAGGGATCTTGTAGATTCTTAATACAGCTCTATTCTTAGTGCAGCAGCCAGGCTCATCTTTCAGGCCAAACGCTACACGGATGTACCCGGTTTGTGCCAATCACTGCACTGGCTGCCTGTCTTCTTTTGTATTCACTTTAAAATAATAATCCTCATCCACAAAGCTCTGAATAATGCTGCACCTACCTATCTCTCTTCTCTCATCTCAGTCTATCGCTCTTCCCATGCTCTGATCTGCCAGTGACATTAGATTAATCTCTACCTTAATTCGAAACTCTCATGCACGTCTCCAGGACTTCTACCGAGCCGCTCAAATTCTCTAGAATACCCTTCCCCGGACTCTCAGACTAATACCCACCCTCCAAAGCTTCAAACGTGCTCTTAAAAGCCATCTCTTTAGGCAAGCTTATCACACTCGCTAGCTGCATGAAACATCAACGCTCCCTTTACTAATCCATCCTATGTCCAATCTCCCATCTGTTATCTGGCAAACAGCAGATATATACCAAGCTTCTCTGAATCTGCATCTTTTTCACCTTGGACCCTGTAAATAAGATAGCGACTGATAGCTGGTTCAATATATTAAATTATTTTATATTGTTCTTATTAAAAAGAAAATGGCTTGACCATTAAACACGTCTTCCTCATAGACTGTAAGCTCTTGTGAGCAGGGCCCTCACTCCTATTGTTCCATATGACTTTTTTTTCTGTGTAATATAATATTATATTTATATATGTCCCCTATGATTTGTAAAGTGCTGCAGAATTTGATGGCGCTATATAAATAACGATTATTATTATTATTATTACATCCAGATCTCCCAATAATCATTGAGGTATTGTGTGATTCAGAAACACTTTGAATATATATACAGACGGTCCCCTACTTAAGAACACCAGACTTATAGACGACCCCTAGTTACAAACGGACCTCTGGATGTTGGTAATTTACTGTGCTTTAGCTTTAGGTTACAATAAACAGCTATAACAGTTATTAAAGATGTCTGTAATGAAGCTTTATTGTTAATCCTGGTTCTTATGACAATCCAACATTTTTAAAATCCTATTGTCACAGAGACCAAAAAATATTTGACTGGGGTTACAAATATAAAATATACAGTTCCGACTTACATACAAATTCAACTTAAGAACAAACCTACAGTACCTATTTTGTATGTAAAACGGGGATTGCCTGTATATCATGTTGCCCACTTTTAGCAAATAATTGATATGGTACACTGTCAGACCCAAAAGAAAATTCAAAGTTGTCTCAGCTAATTCCAAGCCAAAATTAAAATCTCATCCCTCTCCAGCTTCAACCAAACACTGATATATCCCTCTGGTCCACAGACTAGTACCTGGAACAGCAAATATGCAGAACAATTTATCTATTGACATTGCTTCACAGGCCTCTTACTAACTTAATAGTATTTTTTTTCTGTGTTGGAGAAGACTTTAGAGAAGAACGCACATATATACCATTATTACCAACATTATTATTCAAGACATTATGACTATGGGCAATACATCAACCTAAAAAAGATATGCTTGGTAAAATTGTTATATTGCAAAATGGAAACTTAGGCAAAGTTAAAAATTATTTCTGCCTCATCAAATCTGTTATTTGCATTCACCCCTTTCTAAATCAGGGCAGGGATTAAAGCTTTAAAAAAGAGTTTGGAATAAATTGTTTATAAAAGTTAACATTGAATGCACAGGTACAGTCAAAATAATGCAGCCCATAGAAGGAATGCAGTGCAGAAAATATAAAGTAATTCAAAATATATTTGTCCTTTCTTGTCAGAAGGAACAGTTCACCCGGGCACAGAAATATATCAGTACAGTACATGTTAAAATGTTCTGGAGAGTAGAGTAACTAGATGCCACTCAGTTCATGCTTTTGTATCTTCAAATCACAGGAGAATGTGAAATATGGTCCCAAATTGAGTGACACTGTAGAAAAAGTTTTTTATTGAGTACAATGGTATTCAATACACTCAATGGTAACACAAAGGTAATAATCATTGTACAATTCTGGTAAAAGGCCACAGATTAGCAATTGGAGATACAAATAACTGTGATCTATAACAATATAGTAAAAATAAAGTAAGGAGATGGAGAAAGACAAGGTCAGTGGTGGGATCTGACCGGCAGCAGAGCACAGAAGCTTTTAGCTCTCCTGCTCCATTGCTCTCCTTCCATCAACACGAGCCAACATTGTCCGGCCTGTGTGATGGTTAAAGCTCCGAGATCAGAACACAATAGGAGGAACAAAGGTAAGAATGTTTATATTTTTTTAAAATTTGCTTATACAATTGGCTACTGGGAGCATCCATATGGTTAATGGGGGCATCCCGGTGACTACTGGTTACCTGGGGCATCCTTGTGACTACAGTGGGCATCCCTATGACTAGTGGCTACTGGGGGCATCACTGTGGCTACTGGGGGTGTCCCTGTGACTACTGGCTACTGGCAGAGCCCCAGTGGCTACTTGGGGTATCCCTTGACTACTGTGGCATTCCTGTGACTACTGGTGGCATCCATGTGACTACTGGCTACTGGGTGCATCCCCGTGACTACTGGTGCCATCCTTGTGACTACTGGGTACTAGGGCCATTTTTGTGACTACAGGGATTACTTGTGACTACTTGTGATTACTGGCGGCATTCCTGTGACTACAGGGGGCACCCTTTTGGTTGCTGGCTATTGTGGGCATCCCTATGAATGCTGGTTACTGGTCTCATCCCTGTGAATTCTGGTTACTAGGGGCATCCCTGTTAATGCTGGCTACTGGCGGCATCCTTGTGAACACTGGTTACTGGCGGCATCCCTCTCAACTCTGGCTCATTGGGGCATCCCTTTGACTCCTGGTTACTGATGGCCTCCCATTAAATACTGTCTACTAGGGCATTTTTGTGATAACAGGGAGCATTCCTGTGACTACTAAAAACATCCCTGTGACTTTTGGGAGCACCCTTGTGACTACTGGCCACCAAGGGCACCTTTGTGACTACTGATTACTAGGGGCATCCCTGTGAATGCTGGTTACTGGTCGCATCCCTGCAACTACTGGCTACTGGAAGCATCCCTATTAATGCTGGCTATTTGGAGCATCCCTGTGACTACTGGCTACTACCGGCATCGCTGTGACTACTAACTACTGCGGACTTCAATGACTACTGGCTACTGGGGGGCATCCCTGTGACTACTGGTTGCGGGGGGACATCTCTGTGACTGCTAGGGCATCCCTGTGACTATTGGCTACTGAAGGAATCACTGTGGCTGCAGCGGGCATCACTGTGACTAATAGGTAATGGGGACAACACTGTAGCTACTGGGGGCAAGAACTGAGAATACAGGAAGCAGTATTATGCCTACTGGTGGCATTATTGTTGCTGAGAGTACAGGCTACTGCGTGTGGGCAATGTGACCATTGGCTTCTGTGTGGGGGCACTGTTACTATATCAGCCACTTTCTACTGTGCAAGAGTACTGCTACTAAATTGACTACTGAGTGGGGGCACTGGATGACCTTCATTTTCTAAAAATACTTATACTAAAAATACAATATCATTCTTGAACCTTCAGCATCTGACACCTCATGGGTAAACACTGTGAAGTGAAGATGGTGTTTTATACCATCTCGTGGCTATTCATAGTTATATTTTATAAAGTTTTCCTTGATGTGACTTATTAAGCATAAAACATGTGGTTATCCAGACCTAAAATCCATAAAATCAGCAATTATATGACATGACATACAATATAAATAACCTCATTACTCAGTAACATTCTTAATATATGTAATCAAATTATAAAATGACCCACACTATAATCCCTGCATAATATCCAAAGTGCTTAAGTGTCTAGATGACTAACAATGTCATCAATGGAAAACACAATAGTAACCATTACAAAGATGAACTATCAGCAGGGACCAGGGTACAGCCAGACCACCACCACAGCACCCCAACGCATGGTCAGCTTTATCAGATACAACTTTTACCTTGGTACCACTTAGGGCTAAACCCCTACATTTACCAGTGTATAGCAGACAGACATTTAAAAGACTCAATAATACTAGATATCAAAAAGCATAAAAATGATTACTAGTATAAATGATTACTGCAGTGACTGGTAAGAACAGACATTTTACAGAAACAATATGCTGAGGCAATCAGGAATCTGACATTTTACAAATTCTAATGACAGCAATCAGAAAAACTCTTTTATTTCCTTTGTGATAAACACATTTATGGATAATATATAAGTAGACAGTTAAAGGCTTAGCATTCTTAATGTCAGAAGTTGACAAGTTAACATAATTGTAAAATGCTTCTGTCTTCCCTTAGGGTTTGAAATCTCATACTTTAAATGTAATAAATGATTGTAATTGTTGTTTATCTTGTGGAATTTCAGACTTGTAGATTTTGTAGATTTCTAAGCAGCAATACTTTAACATTTACTAAGCACAAAATTTAGTTTGAAGGCATAAATGTGAAAAACTTCTTTGGGATAAACATAGTGGGACATGCGTTTATCTTACTGCACTTTTACTGTAAAATAGAGTTTACATTTAATAATACAACAGCTTCCTCACAAATCATCAATCTGCCTTTAATGTTACATATCATTAAATGGAACTCACATTGAGCAATGTCTTACAAAAACCAAGTTTCTGTAATGTCTGTACCAAATTTGTTTGTGTTTTTTGTGTGTGAACTGTGGCTTAGGGAAACTGCTCCAACAGTTCAGTCCTGTCCAGCAAGGGGTTCTAGCCTGATGGACAGCTGCTCCATACTGCTGCTGGAGGCATGTCCAGCAACTGCCTTATA
Source organism: Engystomops pustulosus (assembly GCA_019512145.1). Taxonomy (NCBI): domain Eukaryota; kingdom Metazoa; phylum Chordata; class Amphibia; order Anura; family Leptodactylidae; genus Engystomops; species Engystomops pustulosus. The sequence continues at coordinate 61,020,128 of CM033642.1, forward strand.
TACTTACCTACTCTCATCAGACCTTTCTGGTTATTCAGTCTACTGTGTTCTCTAGTGCTCTTGCTATTGTGTTGTTTGCTATTCTGTATATTTGACTTCTGCTTTGCCTAAAGACCATTCTTTTTGCTATACAATTCTGTACCTTTGCCACCATCTTGATTTTGACCTGGTTTGTCCAACTCCCCTTGTCTGTCTGTGCCTGTTGCTTGTCCCTCAGTGTCGTGTATCTCCTGGTGTATCCCACTTTCCCTGTCTCAGGGTTGTGGTGGTTTTCTGTGTATCAGTGTGTACACTGGTCGATATCTGAATTCCTGTTACCTGTCTGCTGTACCATCCAGCAGCTGCCAGACAAAGTAATTCTTCCCGGTCTCCTTGTAGGATTTCTCAGGGACAATTAGTTAGGTTTCTGATTGTGGGTTCATCCTTATCAGGGCGGCTTATCTGCTATAGGCAAGGCCATAGCCCGCAGGGATGTCACAGGGTGAGTTTGCCACCACTTACCCAGTCTGACAGATAGATCATTTGCTGTACGGTTCTGTACCTTTGCCGTCATTTTGGTTTTGAACCGGTTTGTCTGACTATGCTTGTCCGTCTGTATCTGTTGTTTGTCCCATAGTATTGTGTATCTCCCGGTGTATCCCACTTGCCTGTCTCAGTCTTGTGTTGGTTTTCTGTGTATCAGTGTGTACACTGGTCTATATCCGAATTCATGTTACCTGTCCGTTCCAACATCCAGCAGCAGCCAGACTAAGTAATTCCTCCCTGTCTCCTTGTACGGTCACTCAGGGACTGTTGGTTAGGTTTCTAATACCGGGTTTGTCCTTATCAGGGCGGCTTATCTGCTGCAGGCAGGGCAATAGCCCGCAGGGATGTTGCAGGGTGAGTTTGCCACCACTTACCCAGTCTGACAGATAGATCATTTGCTGTACAATTCTGTACCTTTTCCGCCATCTTGGTTTTGACCCGGTTTGTCTGACTCTGCTTGTCTGTCTGTATCTGTTGTTTGTCCCACAATGTCGTGTATCTCCCGGTGTATCCCACTTTCCTGTCTCAGTCTTGTGTTGGTCTTCTGTGTATCAGTGTGTACACTGGTCTATATCCGAATTCCTGTTACCTGTCCACTCCACCAATTCTTCTCTGTCTCCTTGTACGGTCACTCAAGGACTGATAGCGGGTTTGTCCTTATCAGGGCGGTTTATCTGCTGCAGGTAGGGCCATAGCCCGCAGGAACATTGCGGGGTGAGTTTGCCACCACTTACCAAGCCTGACAGCTACCGCCAAGCCAGGTTGTGGTTGTGCTGTTGCTGGACAGGTTCATTACAGTTTCTATGTTCTCTATGGATGCTTCCAGATATTACATGAAATAATTATTTTTCTATTCAAAATCTCTGTACAGTATCTTTGGGCAAGGTTTTCATACTGAGGACAAACAGTTATATTTGAGAGAGAAAAAATTAAGGATCATTATCACATTTTTCAAATTATTCTTGTTCCCTGCTTGATAAAATGTCAGACAGCAGATAAGCAAATGTCAGCAATTGTCAGTCAAAGTTCATACAACAGATGGCCGATACATTAGCAATTTTAATTGCAAGGTGAATATGTATTTGACATATCTTTTGGAGGGAACATAAATATTAATAATCTTGTTGAACTTCCTGTTTTTTTCTTTCCCTTATATGATTTATTTAATGTTAAATTAACTTTATGTAAAAAAATATTTCAGTTTTATTTCTCAAAGTTAGAAAGGCTTTTTCCATTACACACTCAAGCACACATGTCTTAATAGAATTTAAACCACACATCATAGTCTGAAACAGACACAGCGTAGGGAGATTCACATTCTAATTAGTTACACTGGAGAATTCTGTGGTGAAATATATTACAATCTGCTGTAATGTCTCAGACCTCTACATTTTAAAATTATTACTAAACTGTAGGGTCTGGGGTTTTAATTGGATAACTATGACTTTAGAAAAGTGATGAAGTAGCAATGCTAATATATTTATTTCTAAAGTAAAATGCCAGAAAATAAAGCTTTCAGTGTTTCTATCTGCACAACCACAAATTAAAATGTTTGATTTCTGTAAAAAAAAGAAAAAGTTCAGCAAATTGTCAAATGATCTTATATTAAATGTTGTTCTGCTGTGCCGGTCATTACTTCCAGCTTCTATTTGTATAGATGGCAGTGATCGGCCATAGGGCTCATTCACACTGCCATCTGCGGGGCCGTACATGTACGTGTACGTCCCCATAGATGGCAATAGCGGCACGGCGAAGATACAGTGCCACACGTGTGGCACCGATCCGGGCCGCACACCGCAAAAAGATAGAGCATGCTCTATCTTTTTTTTTTTTAATCATTCAAAGCTTTATTGAATAAATTGAAACTTGTGCAGTATAACAGAAGGTTATGCATTAATTGCCTTTGGGGCATGCATAAATAACATATAAACAAACATTTAGATTTGAAAGCAACGGAAATGATAGGAGAGATAGGAACCGTCACGCATAGCGCGATGAACATTCACCACAGGTAAGGTGAGGCATTTGTATTACACGCTAATGAGCGTAAAGCTGTAGTTGAAATATGGAGTATGTAAAATAGAGGTAGTGGTTGGGGGGGGTGTGCCGCTGTTTCCTATGGAGGGGTCACCTCCTCCCCCTCTCCAGCACACGGGGGTGTGCCCGCACTGCGGGCATACCGCGTGTGTATGAATCCTTAGACAGTGTATACTCAGCTGTAGCCTATCTATATTTTGTATTTGCATTTGTATTTTGCAAATAGGAAGAAGTTAAGCTACTTTGAAACGTGTCTAGCCTTGAATATTTTGAAGCAGCAACTTTGCTACAGCTAGGATGGGCCGGTCCAACATAGGAAGATCATATTATCGGGAACCTGCACAAAAAGAAAGGTTGTACTTACCAGCGTACTTACCAGCGGCATACAGGAACCAGGTCTTCTTATCCTTGTGGTGCACCAAAAAACATCCATTCTGCATGGGGGAACCTGCTGATACACGCATGCTATCTTGTTAAAGACTCCTGGACAGCAGCCTCAGAGGCATCCATGCATGCTGCCCCTGCTGTTTCCTGTCCATTTCCGTGGTGTTTCCATCCTTTTCTGAGGTTCCCAGGTGTTTGGCCAAGCTTCCCTGTGCAGAGCCTTGGTCCCCTTGAAAAATGCTCGAGTCTCCCATTGACTTCAATGGGGTTCGTTATTCGAGACGAGCACTCGGGCATCGGGAAAAGTTCGTCTCGAATAACGAGTACCCGAGCATTTTAGTGCTCGCTCATCTCTAGTCACAATGTGTTGCACAGAGTATGTCAGAGTCCTCATCGCCATACATGGGAACATATCTAGAGACCATAAATCCCAGATCAGTATCTAGCAAAACACTAGGGAGGGGGGGATTTGTATCTCACTCCCATCTCCATTACACACATTCCATGTCGGTTGACAAGCTCTGGGTGCACAAGAGCGATCTCTGCACCACCATAGTGACAGCTGTATAATGTCACCACACACCCTGTTACTTCAACTCACAAACAAAACAGAAGGAAAAGAAAACAATAGTTTGGGCAAAGTAGTTCTGGGCAATCAGTGCTGATATTCACAACCTGGTTACACATAAAACATATATGTATGTAGCAGTCTCCAGCAGTTTGGAGGATGATGTAGGTGTAACCTCTGAAGCTTTGCAGATGACGGTTGTGGTATTGACATATTGTTCCCCCCTTTCCACCCTGGAGAAGCATCTGAAACTATATTGACAACCTAAACATCTGCCAGGTGAGCAACCTTTTCCAGGGTCTTGGGCTCCCATTACTGAACAAACTGTTTCACCTCTGCAGGGCAGGCATGGATGAACTGGTCAATCATATTATCCTCCCAATCCATAGGACCGTTGCTGAAACCACAGTTCCACAGTTTGATGGCATACTCAGTATAACTGTCCATATCAGCACGCCTTACAGTTCTAAATGGCCGCAGTATACCTCTGTTGTGAGGTTGACATACTTTATCAAGGCTTGATAATCATTTTCCATAGATGAAGGAAAGTCTACAAATGCTAGTGCTTTGCCTTTTAGTCCAAGGGTAAGATATCTAGCCCATTCTACAAGAGTCAGTAGAAACACATCCAGAACATCACCATTCTCCAGGAAAGGAAAAGGATCCCAATGAGGTCTTAGAAAGCTAAGGCATATTTATCAGAAATATCTAAGAGCAGAACAGTTCTAGTTGCTCATAGAAACCAGAGCTCACCTTACATTTCATAAACAGCAATGGTAAATGAAAAATGAGTTATGGTTGGTTGCCATGAGCAACTAGAAAAGTTCTGGTCTCAGATACCTTTGATAAATCTCCCCCATAGTGTCCATGGATTCACCATGGGGTACTGTAAACTCTGCAAAAATAATGCTGCCACCACCTAGATAGGGGTTTAGCGACATAAAGTTCTTCACAATTTAATAACAAAAAATACAGTTAAACCTATTATCAATAGGATAAGATGAAAATTAAACTAGTAGCATTATCCCTTTAATACCCCTGAGGAAGCCAGTTGGGTGGCGATATGCGTGGGGCTGTGTGCCCCGGCTCCCCCCCATCTCCCCTTTTGCGCCCATCCCGGTTTGCAGCAGGTAGATATGTGTATGCATCTTCTACATACACCTCATTGCACTTGCTTACATATAATTCTGCTGTAAGATTGTTGGTTTACTTCTGCTGATTCTCCCGGGATGATCTGCTTTGACCACACACATTGGAATTCTTATTTACTAATAGTTATTCCTGGAGGGGGAGCTGGTGGTTTGTAGGGGTGACCAGCACTATTACATGCTAGGTCTCCCTGCTGGATTGTTTGTTTGTGTGTTGTTCACACTTTTAAATGTTTTTATTGTTGTTTTGTGTTGTGGTGTAGTTTGTATATCAATAAAAAGGAACCTGCTGATACACGCATGCTATCTTGTTAAAGACTCCTGGACACCAGCCTGTATCTTTATTTCATCCTTTCCTTGATGAAGTAACTGTGAGTAGAAACGTGCAGTTCCACACAAAACTATAGACTGTTTATATGCTTCTCTTCTATAAACATAAGTAGCTTCTAGAAACAAATTTTGTTTCTCTCAACGGTTCATTCTATCCTTAATTGAATGTTTCCATATCTCTTCACACATTTTCATTCATCAGCAACATTATAGGATTACAAGTGCAAATGTATATGTGATTCATTAATGTGATATATTTTCTTTTTATAGGAGTACAAATATAAATGTGTATATGATTCATTGATGTGATATATTTTTTACTATTGCAAGGAAAGATTCAACAGGGAATTCTTATTTCTTTATATTTGAGCATACTTAATATATTCTCACCTATTGGATAACCTAGTCAGTTACATTTTAGGAGTATAAATATACATTATTGGGAGAGATATATTTGCAAGTCACTCGTAATATATTTGTGTATTGTCTTATCCGTTTAATGTAAAGGTTATTTAAGTATTAAATATTAATATTACAAACATATCTTTACTTGTGCCAGTGTTCTATTTTCAAACATTTTTAGACGTCTATGGTGTCAGCCTACTTATGAGCACAGTTCTGATCTGTTTTATTTAGGTGGTTCTTACGACCATCTCCTTAGTGTGCCATTTTCCCTATTGATCATTGCAGCCTTTATTGGAGAGTCTAATTACAATTTTTTTCATAGGTTTTAATTTGGTCAAACTTTGTCTATCCTTTCTACTCAGATTATCATGTGGAATAGAGGTGTGGATCCCTGCCAATTCAATACATATTGTTGATGGGATGGTGTTACGTCCCTTAATTCTCAGGTCCTGTCACAGAGCAGACTTACACTAGGGAGCCCAAAAATTTATCACATAAAACCCTGCAAAAAAACATATCCTAAATGGCGTATTTGCACTTAATTATTGCATCATCATCCACTCAAACCTTTGCAAAAATAGCGCTGCCACCACTTATACATATTTACTAAGAAGACTATAGGGTCTTACTACATAAATTTCTGCAAAAGTTGCTAAGCCAAAATACAGTTAAACCAATTAGCTATAAAATATGAGTAAAATAATAACAGTGGCATTAAACTTAAAATAGTTATTACATGGATGTGCAGTGCAGACACAAAAAAACCGATATTACAGTTATAAAGATTTTAAATGGTAAATGAATAGACAATTACTCGTTCTGTGGGGTTTGAGCAGAAGTTTATGTGTACTGCCTTTCCATGTGATAATGAATTTCTCAAAAGACTGACCAAGGGGATAACTTTGGTTTGCTAATCCTGCTGATCCTGCCTCTAAGTGGAGCGCATTTTAAAAGAGCTTCTTTTGAAACTTCATAACTTCCTACAGGGAAATGTGATGATCTAACATTTGTCTTCAATCAACTGGGTTCTCCATTACCTCTCAACCCATTCCAGACCTGAGAGGTTTATGCCCAGGATTGGGGATGCTATGTGATTCAGTGAGGTTCCTGTAGGGATACAGTTCCAGCATGAACTGCCTGGTCAGGTATCAAAACCTGCACATACATTGTAAATGGCCTGTAAATAACCTTTATCTAAGTCACCTAGAATCACATTTAAATTGACAACATGCTGCATCCTTTCTAGCTCCAACATAACTGTTAGACATACTCTATTCATTGCATTTGGCATTATATTTAAGCTATGATTAGGCCCAGAAATACTAGACATTTATACTATATCAGAGGATGTATAGCTATCATAGTCCACCTTAGGCACGGTCTCCATAATATCAGGTGTCACAATGGGGGTCATTTACTAAGGGCCCGATTCGCGTTTTCCCGACGTGTTACCCGAATATTTCCGATATGCGCCGATTGTACCTGAATTGCCCCGGGATTTTGGCGCATGCGATCGGATTGTGGCGCATCGGCGCCGGCATGTACGCGACGGAAATCGGGGGCGCGGCCGAACGAAAACCCGACATATTCGAAAAAAACGCCGCATTTAAAAACGGAAAATGTGTCGCTCGGGACGCACTTACCTTCACTCAGCCGGCCTCGGTGAATTCCAGCGCGTTCAGATGCTTTTCAGCGCAGCAGCGCCACCTGGAGGAGGAACTACCTTATTAAATCCCGGCCGGACCCGTATCCAGAGCAGAGAACGCACCGCTTGATCGTGAATGGACCGGGTAATTAAATCTGCCCCAATGTGTTGCACAGAGTATGCCAGAGTCCTCATCGCCATACATGGGAACATATCTAGAGACCATAAATCCCAGATCAGTTTCTAGCAAAACACTCGGGGGGAATTTGTATCTCACTCCCATCTAGTAGCATTAAACTAGTAGCATTATCCCTTTAATACCCCTGAGGAAGCCAGTTGGGTGGCGATACGCGTGGGGCTGTATGCCCCGGCTCCCCCCCATCTCCCCTTTTGCGCCCATCCCGGTTTGCAGCAGGTAGATATGTGTATTCATCTTCTACATACACCTCATTGCACTTGCTTACATATAATTCTGCTGTAAGATTGTTGATTTACTTCTGCTGATTCTCCCGGGATAATCTGCCTTGACCACACACATTGGAATTCTTATTTACTAATAGTTACTTCTCGTGATTCAGTGCGGCTTGGGGAGTGTTATTCCTGGAGGGGGAGCTGTTGGTTTGTAGGGGTGACCAGCACTATTACATGCTAGGTCTCCCTGCTGGATTGTTTGTTTGTGTGTTGTTCACACTTTTAAATGCTTTTATTGTTGTTTTGTGTTGTGGTGTAGTTTGTATATCAATAAAAATTTGTTTATACTTTATCTTTTTTGGTCCTTTGGCATACTTCTGTTTCCTTTTGAGTTTCATATTGTATATGTATAGCCTTGACCCTTACTATACTCATTTCAGGTGTGCTAGTCCCGCCCTTTCTGTTTTTGTGTATTATCCCTTTAATAAACGTAAGTTTTTTAAAGATACAAGTAAAGGCTTATTAAGTTGTGAAGATTTAATACACAGAAGAGCAGTGCATACATAAAATTACTATTGTCAGATAAAAAGATTAAAAAAGAATATACACACACAATAAAAATATAACAGTTCTAAAAATAAAAAGGATAAAAATGAATAAACCTATGAATAGTAGAATTACTCGTGCTGTGGGGTTTCAGCAGTAGTTTATCCACCCTCTACATGTGATAATGAATTCCCCAAAATACCTCTTCTCTATGGAGCACATTTTTGCAAGAGTTTCTTACAAAACTTCATAACTTCTGACAGGGAACTCAACCCAATGGTAGGACCCAGGGTGGTTTGGAAGAAAATCCACATGCAGTTTCTGGTACAAAGAATGATAGAGAGAACATGGACATGGGAAAATACATTAAAACAGCTGGATAAGTTAAAACTTCACTTTGAGGATATACACTTATGTGGAAGCAGAGAAAGCTGCCGATTTTAATTATTTTGTGTTAATTAGAATTTCATAAAGATGTGATTTTAAACTAATCAACATAGAAAAATAGTAGAGTGCATCATTAAAAGATTTTATATTAATGATTTTACATAATTTGCTGGAATTTACATCAACATTTTTCTGTTGGGTAGACAAAACCATGCAATACTTATTGCTATACTTATTTTAGACCACTAGAGGTCATGCAAAACCACCAAGTCTCACATTTCCACTACAGTGTAAAATTTTACACATAATGGATTCACATACATCATACATTTTAGGAATACTATATCTTAAATAAATGCAAATCTATAGCAAAATTAACCGGCTACACAAACTGCTAAATTACAGAAACCTAATACTGTTATAGGTGCCTTTTTTAACAATCAACTGTTATTTATATTCGTTTGATGCCTATTCTGTTCTTTATTCTATTTTTAAGAAAGAAGTAGTTGAGCAGAGAATACTGATATTCTGATATGTAACTTCTTCTTAGTTTACAACAAATTCATTTTTAGCTGAATTTTGAGAATATCATGGCAGGACAATGTTTGGCAAACTTAACAAAATGTTATTGGCCCCTTAAGGCTGTTTGTCACACGACTAACTTACAAATATTCTTATGAAAGCCAAACATAGGGGCAGATTTACTTACCCGGCCCATTCGCGATCCAGCGGCGCGTTCTCTGAACAGGATTCGGGTCTGGACGGGATTTATGAAGGTAGTTCCTCCGACGTCCACCAGGTGGCGCTGCTGCACTGAAAAGCATCGGAACGCACCGGAATACACCTCGCTGGACCAGGTGAAGGTAAGCGCTTCCCAAGCGACACATTTTCGGTTATTAAATGCGGCGGTTTTTCCGAATACGTTGGGTTTTCGTTCGGCCACGCCCCCCCATTTCCATCGCGTGCATGCCAGCGCCGATGCGCCACAATCCGATCGCGTGCGCCAAAATCCCGGGGCAGCTACAATCGGCGCAAATCGGAAATATTCGGGTAACACGTCGGGAAAACACGAATCGGGCCCTTGTAAATGACCCCCATAGAGGCTTATATTAGTAGCATAATACATCACCACCATTTCTGCCAGCCATAGCATCTCCCTTTCCTCAGTTAGTACGAGCTTTAGTGTGATTACACATGTATCAGCCATGGTGGCCACCATGATATAGTGGTTTTCTGCTCACACACTGACTTACAACACAAATTTTCATGAGACTAATTAATTTTAAAGGGGTTGTCCACTTTCAGCAAATAATTGATATTTGTTTATGTGGAACCTGCTGATACACGCATGCTATCTTGTTAAAGACTCCTGGACACCAGCCTGTATCTTTATTTCATCCTTTCCTTGATGAAGTAACTGTGAGTAGAAACGTGCAGTTCCACACAAAACTATAGACTGTTTATATGCTTCTCTTCTATAAACATAAGTAGCTTCTAGAAACAAATTTTGTTTCTCTCAACGGTTCATTCTATCCTTAATTGAATGTTTCCATATCTCACAATACTGGAACTTATACAAAAAAGCTACGGAAACCTATATCTCTTCTGATTGGACATTTTCATTCATCAGCAACATTATAGGGGTACAAGTGCAAATGTATATGTGATTCATTAATGTGATATATTTTCTTTTTATAGGAGTACAAATATAAAGGTGTATATGCTTCATTGATGTAATATATTTTTTACTATTGCAAGGAAAGATCCAACAGGGAATACTTATTTCTTTATATTTGAGCATATTTAATTGGATAACCTAGTCAGTTACATTTTAGGAGTATAAATATACATTATTGGGAGAGATATATTTGCAAGTCACTCGTAATATATTTGTGTATTGTCTTATCCGTTTAATGTAAAGGTTATTTAAGTATTAAATATTAATATTACAAACATATCTTTACTTGTGCCAGTGTTCTATTTTCAAACATTTTTAGACGTCTATGGTGTCAGCCTACTTATGAGCACAGTTCTGATCTGTTTTATTTAGGTGGTTCTTACGACCATCTCCTTAGTGTGCCATTTTCCCTATTGATCATTGCAGCCTTTATTGGAGAGTCTAATTACAATTTTTTTCATAGGTTTTAATTTGGTCAAACTTTGTCTATCCTTTCTACTCAGATTATCATGTGGAATAGAAGTGTGGATCCCTGCCAATTCAATACATATTGTTGATGGGATGGTGTTACGTCCCTTATTTCTCAGGTCCTGTCACAGAGCAGACTTACACTAGGGAAACCAAAAATTTATCACATAAAACCCTGCAAAAAAAACATATCCTAAATGGCGTATTTGCACTTAATTATTGCATCATCATCCACTCAAACCTTTGCAAAAATAGCGCTACCACCACTTATACATATTTACTAAGAAGACTATAGGGTCTTACTACATAAATTTCTGCAAAATTTGCTAAGCCAAAATACAGTTAAACCAATTAGCTATAAAATATGAGTAAAATAATAACAGTGGCATTAAACTTAAAATAGTTATTACATGGATGTGCAGTGCAGACACAAAAAACACGATATTACAGTTATAAAGATTTTAAATGGTAAATGGATAGACAATTACTTGTTCTGTGGGGTTTGAGCAGAAGTTTATCTGTACTGCCTTTCCATGTGATAATGAATTCCTCAAAAGACTGACCAAGGGGATAACTTTGGTTTGCTAATCCTGCTGATCCTGCCTCTAAGTGGAGCACATTTTAAAAGAGCTTCTTTTGAAACTTCATAACTTCCTACAGGGAAATGTGATGATCTAACATTTGTCTTCAATCAACTGGGTTCTCCATTACCTCTCAACCCATTCCAGACCTGAGAGGTTTATGCCCAGGATTGGGGATGCTATGTGATTCAGTGAGGTTCCTGTAGGGATACAGTTCCAGCATGAACTGCCTGGTCAGGTATCAAAACCTGCACATACATTGTAAATGGCCTGTAAATAACCTTTATCTAAGTCACCTAGAATCACATTTAAATTGACAACAGGGTCTGATGCTGCATCCTTTCTAGCTCCAACATAACTGTTAGACATACTCTATTCATTGCATTTGGCATTACATTTAAGCTATGATTAGGCCCAGAAATACTAGACATTTATACTATATCAGAGGATGTATAGCTATCATAGTCCACCTTAGGCACGGTCTCCATAATATCAGGTGTCACAATGGGGGTCATTTACTAAGGGCCCGATTCGCGTTTTCCCGACGTGTTACCCGAATATTTCCGATATGCGCCGATTGTACCTGAATTGCCCCGGGATTTTGGCGCATGCGATCGGATTGTGGCGCATCGGCGCCGGCATGTACGCGACGGAAATCGGGGGCGCGGCCGAACGAAAACCCGACATATTCGAAAAAAACGCCGCATTTAAAAACGGAAAATGTGTCGCTCGGGACGCACTTACCTTCACTCAGCCGGCCTCGGTGAATTCCAGCGCGTTCAGATGCTTTTCAGCGCAGCAGCGCCACCTGGAGGAGGAACTACCTTATTAAATCCCGGCCGGACCCGTATCCAGAGCAGAGAACGCACCGCTTGATCGTGAATGGACCGGGTAATTAAATCTGCCCCAATGTGTTGCACAGAGTATGCCAGAGTCCTCATCGCCATACATGGGAACATATCTAGAGACCATAAATCCCAGATCAGTTTCTAGCAAAACACTCGGGGGGAATTTGTATCTCACTCCCATCTAGTAGCATTAAACTAGTAGCATTATCCCTTTAATACCCCTGAGGAAGCCAGTTGGGTGGCGATACGCGTGGGGCTGTATGCCCCGGCTCCCCCCCATCTCCCCTTTTGCGCCCATCCCGGTTTGCAGCAGGTAGATATGTGTATTCATCTTCTACATACACCTCATTGCACTTGCTTACATATAATTCTGCTGTAAGATTGTTGATTTACTTCTGCTGATTCTCCCGGGATAATCTGCCTTGACCACACACATTGGAATTCTTATTTACTAATAGTTACTTCTCGTGATTCAGTGCGGCTTGGGGAGTGTTATTCCTGGAGGGGGAGCTGTTGGTTTGTAGGGGTGACCAGCACTATTACATGCTAGGTCTCCCTGCTGGATTGTTTGTTTGTGTGTTGTTCACACTTTTAAATGCTTTTATTGTTGTTTTGTGTTGTGGTGTAGTTTGTATATCAATAAAAATTTGTTTATACTTTACCTTTTTTGGTCCTTTGGCATACTTCTGTTTCCTTTTGAGTTTCATATTGTATATGTATAGCCTTGACCCTTACTATACTCATTTCAGGTGTGCCCTTTCTGTTTTTGTGTATTATCCCTTTAATAAACGTAAGTTTTTTAAAGATACAAGTAAAGGCTTATTAAGTTGTGAAGATTTAATACACAGAAGAGCAGGGCATACATAAAATTACAATTGTCAGATAAAAAGATTAAAAAAGAATATACACACACACAATAAAAATATAACAGTTCTAAAAATAAAAAGGATAAAAATGAATAAACCTATGAATAGTAGAATTACTCGTGCTGTGGGGTTTCAGCAGTAGTTTATCCACCCTCTACATGTGATAATGAATTCCCCAAAATACCTCTTCTCTATGGAGCACATTTTTGCAAGAGTTTCTTACAAAACTTCATAACTTCTGACAGGGAACTCAACCCAATGGTAGGACCCAGGGTGGTTTGGAAGAAAATCCACATGCAGTTTCTGGTACAAAGAATGATAGAGAGAACATGGACATGGGAAAATACATTAAAACAGCTGGATAAGTTAAAACTTCACTTTGAGGATATACACTTATGTGGAAGCAGAGAAAGCTGACGATTTTAATTATTTTGTGTTAATTAGAATTTCATAAAGATGTGATTTTAAACTAATCAACATAGAAAAATAGTAGAGTGCATCATTAAAAGATTTTATATTAATGATTTTACATAATTTGCTGGAATTTACATCAACATTTTTCTGTTGGGTAGACAAAACCATGCAATACTTATTGCTATACTTATTTTAGACCACTAGAGGTCATGCAAAACCACCAAGTCTCACATTTCCACTACAGTGTAAAATTTTACACATAATGGATTCACATACATCATACATTTTAGGAATACTATATCTTAAATAAATGCAAATCTATAGCAAAATTAACCGGCTACACAAACTGCTAAATTACAGAAACCTAATACTGTTATAGGTGCCTTTTTTAACAATCAACTGTTATTTATATTCGTTTGATGCCTATTCTGTTCTTTATTCTATTTTTAAGAAAGAAGTAGTTGAGCAGAGAATACTGATATTCTGATATGTAACTTCTTCTTAGTTTACAACAAATTCATTTTTAGCAGAATTTTGAGAATATCATGGCAGGACAATGTTTGGCAAACTTAACAAAATGTTATTGGCCCCTTAAGGCTGTTTGTCACACGACTAACTTACAAATATTCTTATGAAAGCCAAACATAGGGGCAGATTTACTTACCCGGCCCATTCGCGATCCAGCGGCGCGTTCTCTGAACAGGATTCGGGTCTGGACGGGATTTATGAAGGTAGTTCCTCCGACGTCCACCAGGTGGCGCTGCTGCACTGAAAAGCATCGGAACGCACCGGAATACACCTCGCTGGACCAGGTGAAGGTAAGCGCTTCCCAAGCGACACATTTTCGGTTATTAAATGCGGCGGTTTTTCCGAATACGTTGGGTTTTCGTTCGGCCACGCCCCCCCATTTCCATCGCGTGCATGCCAGCGCCGATGCGCCACAATCCGATCGCGTGCGCCAAAATCCCGGGGCAGCTACAATCGGCGCAAATCGGAAATATTCGGGTAACACGTCGGGAAAACACGAATCGGGCCCTTGTAAATGACCCCCATAGAGGCTTATATTAGTAGCATAATACATCACCACCATTTCTGCCAGCCATAGCATCTCCCTTTCCTCAGTTAGTACGAGCTTTAGTGTGATTACACATGTATCAGCCATGGTGGCCACCATGATATAGTGGTTTCCTGCTCACACCCTGACTTACAACACAAATTTTCATGAGACTAATTAATCTTAAAGGGGTTGTCCACTTTCAGCAAATAATTGATATTTGTTTATGTGGAACCTGCTGATACACGCATGCTATCTTGTTAAAGACTCCTGGACACCAGCCTGTATCTTTATTTCATCCTTTCCTTGATGAAGTAACTGTGAGTAGAAACGTGCAGTTCCACACAAAACTATAGACTGTTTATATGCTTCTCTTCTATAAACATAAGTAGCTTCTAGAAACAAATTTTGTTTCTCTCAACGGTTCATTCTATCCTTAATTGAATGTTTCCATATCTCTTCACACATTTTCATTCATCAGCAACATTATAGGATTACAAGTGCAAATGTATATGTGATTCATTAATGTGATATATTTTCTTTTTATAGGAGTACAAATATAAATGTGTATATGATTCATTGATGTGATATATTTTTTACTATTGCAAGGAAAGATTCAACAGGGAATTCTTATTTCTTTATATTTGAGCATACTTAATATATTCTCACCTATTGGATAACCTAGTCAGTTACATTTTAGGAGTATAAATATACATTATTGGGAGAGATATATTTGCAAGTCACTCGTAATATATTTGTGTATTGTCTTATCCGTTTAATGTAAAGGTTATTTAAGTATTAAATATTAATATTACAAACATATCTTTACTTGTGCCAGTGTTCTATTTTCAAACATTTTTAGACGTCTATGGTGTCAGCCTACTTATGAGCACAGTTCTGATCTGTTTTATTTAGGTGGTTCTTACGACCATCTCCTTAGTGTGCCATTTTCCCTATTGATCATTGCAGCCTTTATTGGAGAGTCTAATTACAATTTTTTTCATAGGTTTTAATTTGGTCAAACTTTGTCTATCCTTTCTACTCAGATTATCATGTGGAATAGAGGTGTGGATCCCTGCCAATTCAATACATATTGTTGATGGGATGGTGTTACGTCCCTTAATTCTCAGGTCCTGTCACAGAGCAGACTTACACTAGGGAGCCCAAAAATTTATCACATAAAACCCTGCAAAAAAACATATCCTAAATGGCGTATTTGCACTTAATTATTGCATCATCATCCACTCAAACCTTTGCAAAAATAGCGCTGCCACCACTTATACATATTTACTAAGAAGACTATAGGGTCTTACTACATAAATTTCTGCAAAAGTTGCTAAGCCAAAATACAGTTAAACCAATTAGCTATAAAATATGAGTAAAATAATAACAGTGGCATTAAACTTAAAATAGTTATTACATGGATGTGCAGTGCAGACACAAAAAAACCGATATTACAGTTATAAAGATTTTAAATGGTAAATGAATAGACAATTACTCGTTCTGTGGGGTTTGAGCAGAAGTTTATGTGTACTGCCTTTCCATGTGATAATGAATTTCTCAAAAGACTGACCAAGGGGATAACTTTGGTTTGCTAATCCTGCTGATCCTGCCTCTAAGTGGAGCGCATTTTAAAAGAGCTTCTTTTGAAACTTCATAACTTCCTACAGGGAAATGTGATGATCTAACATTTGTCTTCAATCAACTGGGTTCTCCATTACCTCTCAACCCATTCCAGACCTGAGAGGTTTATGCCCAGGATTGGGGATGCTATGTGATTCAGTGAGGTTCCTGTAGGGATACAGTTCCAGCATGAACTGCCTGGTCAGGTATCAAAACCTGCACATACATTGTAAATGGCCTGTAAATAACCTTTATCTAAGTCACCTAGAATCACATTTAAATTGACAACATGCTGCATCCTTTCTAGCTCCAACATAACTGTTAGACATACTCTATTCATTGCATTTGGCATTATATTTAAGCTATGATTAGGCCCAGAAATACTAGACATTTATACTATATCAGAGGATGTATAGCTATCATAGTCCACCTTAGGCACGGTCTCCATAATATCAGGTGTCACAATGGGGGTCATTTACTAAGGGCCCGATTCGCGTTTTCCCGACGTGTTACCCGAATATTTCCGATATGCGCCGATTGTACCTGAATTGCCCCGGGATTTTGGCGCATGCGATCGGATTGTGGCGCATCGGCGCCGGCATGTACGCGACGGAAATCGGGGGCGCGGCCGAACGAAAACCCGACATATTCGAAAAAAACGCCGCATTTAAAAACGGAAAATGTGTCGCTCGGGACGCACTTACCTTCACTCAGCCGGCCTCGGTGAATTCCAGCGCGTTCAGATGCTTTTCAGCGCAGCAGCGCCACCTGGAGGAGGAACTACCTTATTAAATCCCGGCCGGACCCGTATCCAGAGCAGAGAACGCACCGCTTGATCGTGAATGGACCGGGTAATTAAATCTGCCCCAATGTGTTGCACAGAGTATGCCAGAGTCCTCATCGCCATACATGGGAACATATCTAGAGACCATAAATCCCAGATCAGTTTCTAGCAAAACACTCGGGGGGAATTTGTATCTCACTCCCATCTAGTAGCATTAAACTAGTAGCATTATCCCTTTAATACCCCTGAGGAAGCCAGTTGGGTGGCGATACGCGTGGGGCTGTATGCCCCGGCTCCCCCCCATCTCCCCTTTTGCGCCCATCCCGGTTTGCAGCAGGTAGATATGTGTATTCATCTTCTACATACACCTCATTGCACTTGCTTACATATAATTCTGCTGTAAGATTGTTGATTTACTTCTGCTGATTCTCCCGGGATAATCTGCCTTGACCACACACATTGGAATTCTTATTTACTAATAGTTACTTCTCGTGATTCAGTGCGGCTTGGGGAGTGTTATTCCTGGAGGGGGAGCTGTTGGTTTGTAGGGGTGACCAGCACTATTACATGCTAGGTCTCCCTGCTGGATTGTTTGTTTGTGTGTTGTTCACACTTTTAAATGCTTTTATTGTTGTTTTGTGTTGTGGTGTAGTTTGTATATCAATAAAAATTTGTTTATACTTTATCTTTTTTGGTCCTTTGGCATACTTCTGTTTCCTTTTGAGTTTCATATTGTATATGTATAGCCTTGACCCTTACTATACTCATTTCAGGTGTGCTAGTCCCGCCCTTTCTGTTTTTGTGTATTATCCCTTTAATAAACGTAAGTTTTTTAAAGATACAAGTAAAGGCTTATTAAGTTGTGAAGATTTAATACACAGAAGAGCAGTGCATACATAAAATTACTATTGTCAGATAAAAAGATTAAAAAAGAATATACACACACAATAAAAATATAACAGTTCTAAAAATAAAAAGGATAAAAATGAATAAACCTATGAATAGTAGAATTACTCGTGCTGTGGGGTTTCAGCAGTAGTTTATCCACCCTCTACATGTGATAATGAATTCCCCAAAATACCTCTTCTCTATGGAGCACATTTTTGCAAGAGTTTCTTACAAAACTTCATAACTTCTGACAGGGAACTCAACCCAATGGTAGGACCCAGGGTGGTTTGGAAGAAAATCCACATGCAGTTTCTGGTACAAAGAATGATAGAGAGAACATGGACATGGGAAAATACATTAAAACAGCTGGATAAGTTAAAACTTCACTTTGAGGATATACACTTATGTGGAAGCAGAGAAAGCTGCCGATTTTAATTATTTTGTGTTAATTAGAATTTCATAAAGATGTGATTTTAAACTAATCAACATAGAAAAATAGTAGAGTGCATCATTAAAAGATTTTATATTAATGATTTTACATAATTTGCTGGAATTTACATCAACATTTTTCTGTTGGGTAGACAAAACCATGCAATACTTATTGCTATACTTATTTTAGACCACTAGAGGTCATGCAAAACCACCAAGTCTCACATTTCCACTACAGTGTAAAATTTTACACATAATGGATTCACATACATCATACATTTTAGGAATACTATATCTTAAATAAATGCAAATCTATAGCAAAATTAACCGGCTACACAAACTGCTAAATTACAGAAACCTAATACTGTTATAGGTGCCTTTTTTAACAATCAACTGTTATTTATATTCGTTTGATGCCTATTCTGTTCTTTATTCTATTTTTAAGAAAGAAGTAGTTGAGCAGAGAATACTGATATTCTGATATGTAACTTCTTCTTAGTTTACAACAAATTCATTTTTAGCTGAATTTTGAGAATATCATGGCAGGACAATGTTTGGCAAACTTAACAAAATGTTATTGGCCCCTTAAGGCTGTTTGTCACACGACTAACTTACAAATATTCTTATGAAAGCCAAACATAGGGGCAGATTTACTTACCCGGCCCATTCGCGATCCAGCGGCGCGTTCTCTGAACAGGATTCGGGTCTGGACGGGATTTATGAAGGTAGTTCCTCCGACGTCCACCAGGTGGCGCTGCTGCACTGAAAAGCATCGGAACGCACCGGAATACACCTCGCTGGACCAGGTGAAGGTAAGCGCTTCCCAAGCGACACATTTTCGGTTATTAAATGCGGCGGTTTTTCCGAATACGTTGGGTTTTCGTTCGGCCACGCCCCCCCATTTCCATCGCGTGCATGCCAGCGCCGATGCGCCACAATCCGATCGCGTGCGCCAAAATCCCGGGGCAGCTACAATCGGCGCAAATCGGAAATATTCGGGTAACACGTCGGGAAAACACGAATCGGGCCCTTGTAAATGACCCCCATAGAGGCTTATATTAGTAGCATAATACATCACCACCATTTCTGCCAGCCATAGCATCTCCCTTTCCTCAGTTAGTACGAGCTTTAGTGTGATTACACATGTATCAGCCATGGTGGCCACCATGATATAGTGGTTTCCTGCTCACACCCTGACTTACAACACAAATTTTCATGAGACTAATTAATCTTAAAGGGGTTGTCCACTTTCAGCAAATAATTGATATTTGTTTATGT
>CM033642.1:61042085-61075140 GCA_019512145.1 Engystomops pustulosus
ATACTAAAGGAAACAAAAATATACAAATGTGCCATTAACATATACAATATATACAAAAGAAATGAAAATAGGTATGTATGAACAAGACGCCATGGTTGATACCATTAGAGCATAAATATGTAGGGGGGCATATGATAATGTGTACATAATATAGTTGCATGGTAGCAATAATAGAGACCAAGGCATTGTCTTCTATTGTTCAATTAGAATACAACCTAATGAGCTTGGTGACAACTGACTGTACAAACCATCTATAGGTACAGCTGTACGGTTTATAGAAGGGGCAATGGATTTATGCAGTAAAGGTATACAATAACATTATGGGGCTCATAATATCCGCACAAACGTTGGATATTCCAAATATTACCGTTTTGCGGTGCATTTAAAAGCAAATTGTGGTGCACGCGATCGGATTTTGGCGCAAACTTTCATGTGACACAAATCGTGGGCGGGCTGTCAGACAATACAATGGATTTGCACTGAGCATGGGATTTAACATTTGAATTTGTGTCGCAAGACAATGCACTTACATGTACCGGGAATAAGAAGGTGAACTCCGGCGGACCTGAACGGGGAGCAACACATGCAGGATATTGAATGCACGATCTTAGTGAATCCCGCTGGACTCCATGATCATCGAGCAACGCACAGCAGGGATTGCGTAAGGGATGGGTATTTAAATGTTCTCCTATGCGTACAGGGCAAATCAATTGTCAGCTGCTAAAGTGTGGGATGGACCTGCCATATACAGTTATTAACACCAATATTAATGGCACATTTGTATAATTTTGTTTCCTTTAGTTTTTGGCAAAGGCCCTATGTGGCCAAATCATCGCTGTGAACACTGTCTTTTTTTTTTCAATAAAATCAATAGCATCTTCTACAATTGTGCACAACCTTTACTTTATTGACCATCACAGTAATGTTAGAATATTTATTTACCTGTAGTATTATAAAATACATTTCTTTGTAGTACCTATAGAAGCCCACAAGATGTCAAACTTCACCCACTTACTAGAAGTGTTTTACCATTTCTATGTCAAAGCTGTAACTAATCATAGATGTGTAAAAATGATATTTCTGTGTCTTACCCATGGATTAGACATCCATTTGCTTTTACTAGATTAATAGGCACAACACTGACCTTATAGGTACTTTTGGTGTGATAGAAGTCCATAACAGGACAACAATATATTAATATCAGAGGGAGAATCTAGTAAACAAAGCCGATTCCAATGTAAGTGTATTAGTGAGCGACCAAACATAAAACAATATCCATCAGCCAAAATAAACATATGCATACATGTGTATGTTACATATCTGTACCTTTAGATCAATTCCAACTGTCAACTAAATTACACAGTATAACTATTTTGGGCTTTTCACTTCTAGGCCTCTGTGTTACTCATCTTTGACTTTCCTCCAAAATAGGATTTTAAGAGAAAACCGAAAACTGAAAAATACACAATTTTTTATGGCGCAAGTGTAATTTTGCAACATTTTTGTGCATGAGACAATCAAAATTCACCATGGTCAAGTTTTCTGCAGGGTTTTCTGAGTTGTCATCAGATTCCAGATGTAAAAGTTGTGACTTTGATAATTTATTTTAACTGATGTGATAAGGTACATCAAAAATATGTCTACAAGTACCATAGTTGTGCCTCACCAGGGATCCTTGAATATTCAACAATCATGTGAAGTGCTACATCCAAAAACATAAAGATTATCTCTGTGTGCATAAAGTTCAGTGGCGCTGTTAGTTTTCAAGTAAACAGATCTGATACGGAAAATAGGAACATGGGTAATATACACTCCTGCTGGTTTTTTGAACATCCTCCTAATATGTTCAATGCTTGTACAAATCTCATTAGCAGACATGAGTCTAGTCTGAACGTGGCATTAAAAATATGTGCATTTCGCCCTGTATAAGCTACCTAAAATTGATAAAACTGCAAAATATATTAGTATTAGAGATGGGCGATTCGATTCTAATGATTCTAACTTCGGTTAGAATTTCAGGAAAAATTTGATTCGCCACGAAGCCGAAGTTTATGCTGATTCGCGGGAACGAAGTTGGTTTTTTTCCCCTCATGTTTCTGCTAAATGGGCGTGAGAACAACGTGTTACATGGTGCAGAGAACTCTAGGAAGGAGAAAGGAACACCCCCGATGACATCTGCAGACCTGTAAGCCAATCAGCGACCGGCAGGCTTATGTGATGTCACACAGCCCTATAAAAACCCAGCCATTTTCTATCTCAGCACTTCACACTTCATGTTGTAGCGTCCAGTTGCTGCTATCGTGCTGTGTGATTCTTGCTGCAATCCCTTGCTGTTCTCTAAGGGGGTTCTATATACCCCAAGTATCAGTTCTATTTAGTGACAAAATCGAATAGGAAGAAATCTGTTTGACTTTCATGCATCTGCAGTAGCGATTGGTGGACTAATCCCTGGTTGTTCTTTAAGGGGGATCAATATACCCCAAATAGCAGTTCTATTTAGTGACAAAATCGAATAGGAAGAAATCTGTTTGACATTCATGTATCTGCAGTAGTGAGCTGTCAGCTGTGGGGTATCTGTATAACGCACATTGCAATACCTTTTGGGGGCTCTAGTTTACAGACAGATTTACGTGTCAAATTAACATAGTTTATACAGTGATTTTCGCTGAAATTACACTGTCAGTTGTGGGGTATCTGTATAACGCACATTGCAATACCTTTTGGGGGCTCTAGTTTACAGCCAGATTTACGTGTCAAATCCACGTAGTTTATAAACCACTATGTCAGACAGAGAGGTGGCAGGTGGAGCAGGCAGAGGTGGCAGCACAGTAAGGGGATGTCGCAGCAGGGGTGACTCTGTGAGGCCAGAACTGCAGTTGTCATCTAGTGGCAGTGTGTTGATCAACAACCCAAAGGTTGTTGAATGGTTGACTAGGTCATCCAATTCCTCAAATATAACATCTGACAACCCCAGCCAAGAGTCAGTAGGTTCTTCTGATACAACAATTAGTTGGCATGGCCCAGGAGCAGGTCAGCGGCCCTCACCTGTCCTCAACCAAGCTCTGTCCTGTTCCTTTCCCGCACCCAAAAAAGCTACTAGGTGGTCTGGGCTCAGCGCCACTATTCAGCTAGGACGAAGTGTTTGAGGACAGTCAGCAGCTGCTTTGCAGTGAAGAGGTGGGGCAGACTTCCGCTGCTTCCTGCAGTAGGAAGGCTGTGCATACTGACATCAGTGAGGAGAGTAGCAGTGGATATGGAGACCGGTAGTCCCTCAATTGCGCAGATGGCCAGCATGCTGCTTTGCCTAACTAGTGCACACATTTGGCCGCTGCCTATGTGCGCCATTGTCCATCCTCTGTCAGATCTGATCAGGGGCAGACATTGCTCACGTACTACTATCACGGCTGCTGTGGGGAGCTGGGGAGGTAGGAGCAGTAGCAGTTCCATCAACAGTCGCATAAGTCTGGATTCCTTAATGAGCAATTTCCTTTACCCGCCTAGTGAGGAGGGTAGCCGCCACCGACAGCAGCAGCAGGACATGAAGCAGACCCTGCACCAGCAGGTGGTGGCCTTCTTAGACAGCACTTTACCACCTGAGGTAGAGGATCCCATGGACTACTGGGCAGCCAAACTTGATGCGTGGCCGCAACTTGCGGAGTTTGCAGTAGAGAAGCTGTCCTGCCCGGCCAGTAGTGTAGCATCAGAGCGGGTATTCAGTGTGGCGGGGGCCATCGTTACCCCCAGGAGAACCTGCTTGTCTACCCATAATGTGGAGAGACTGACCTTTGTCAAGATGAATCAGGCTTGGATCGGCCAGGATTTCAACTCACCAATGCCTAATGCATCAGATTAGATCAGCCATGACACCTCCTCCAAATGTTGATAAATGAGTCGGGGTTCTAACTACCTGCCTCAGCTACTATTCTGATGCTGTTACCGCCTGATGCCACACATCTGCTGCTAGTTGCACCATCTGCCTCCTACCATCTTTACCAGGGACTGGAATTATCCGCCACGTCCACACTATATCATGGTGCCACTCTGCTGGCTCCTGCTGCTTCTGATGCCGCCTTCACACTATATCATTGTGCCACTCTGCGGGCTCCTGCTGTTGCTGCTTCTGATGCCACCTTCACACTATATCATTGTGCCACTCTGCAGGCTCCTGCTGCCACTACTGCTTTTGATGCCGCCTTCACACTATATCATTGTGCCACTCTGCAGGCTCCTGCTGCTGCTGCTTCTGATGCCACCTTCTCACTATATCAATGTGCTACTCTGCGGTCTCCTGCTGCTGCTGCTTCTGATGCCACCTTCACACTATATCATTGTGCCACTCTGCGGGCTCCTGTTGCTGCTGCTTCTGATGCCACCTTCACACTATAGCATTGTGCCACTCTACAGGCTCCTGCTGCTTCTGATGCCACCAACACACTATATCATTGTGCCACTCTGTGGGCTCCTCCTGCTGCTGCTGCTACTGATGCCACCTTCACACTATATAATTGTGCCACTCTGCGGGCTCCTGCTGCTACTGATGCCATCTTCACACTATATCATTGTGCCACTCTGCGGGCACCTGCTGCTGCTGCTTTTGATGCCACCAACACACTATATCATTGTGCCACTCTGCCGCTCTTGCTGCTTCTGATGCCACCTTCACACTATATCATTTTGCCACTCAGTCCTTTCGAGCTGGCACAGATGTTACCTTGTCAGGCTGCGTTCCGCTTCGCTTATTTGGGGAAGTTGGCCTATGTAAGTGCACATGGAAGTGAAGAGTGAAGCGATTCTAAGAGCTTTGGCTGTCATGTGCGTGTCATACTAAAACACAGCATTGTTTGAAGACCAAACCACGCTCCCTATGCATATTTAAGCATGGCACAATGTTCTACAACACCCTACAGGCTCTCTGCAGCCAGGAAATGCCTGTTTTTTAACGTGATTCGTTTTGATTCGATTCAGGTCGAATCAAATTTTTTCTAAAAATTTGGTGAATCGGGACAAAACGAATTTTAACAAATTCGCCCATCTCTAGTTAGTATGATAGATAATTTTTTGTGGAATAATAAAATTGGTAATTCCCCTTAAAAACTGGTGGAAAATAGTGTATGGAGAACTTGTTTCATTAAAGGGGTTCTCTAGTGACAAAGATTGACCTTACTATATCTTATCTCCCCACCCTTATCACTTCACTAATTCAGTGTTCTTCTGCCCCTTCTTTATGAAATTAAAGTCATTCCTGTGCCATCTCTTTCTACACTTACAGTTTCCACAGACCTGTAAGTTTTCTCTGCTCTCCAGTCGGGCATGTGCAGTCAGCTCCTTATTCCCTGCTGTGGGGGGTGTGGCGGTATGTTCCTCTGTGTGAAGAAGCAATGCTGACCAGGGGGATTGTGGGATGTTTTACAGAATGGGGCCAGCCATCTTGGAGTAATACAGCTGCAGCAGTGAGGTGACAAGTGAAGGAAAAGAAAGTATACAGATCAGGGTGGTGAGGTGACGGTGTGTAACAATAATAAATGCAAAAGGACTGGTAAGTTTAAAGAAAAAAGTACATATAGTGACACGAGAACTCCTTTAAGGAAATAAGAGTGATTTGGGGGCACTTTGTTAAAGTGAAACAAATAATTAAAAAAAATATAGTTTAAAAATTAAATATAAAAGTTGTACCATAAAATAATGTCCTAAAAAGCCAACTAAACATATATTGCCAAAACTCTCTGAATTCACTACTTCTGCAACTTTATTACTCCTTGACCTTTATGGAAGGGAAGTTCTTCAGATCAGTTCTCCTGGTTTGGAACCATACCCGGGTGTGATGTTCTGCTGGATGATACATGAGTGACTTCTTCTTGGGCACATGTTGTTCTCTGAGGATATCCCATGTACCCATTTTGGGGTGTTTGGCTTTGTTTGTGCGTAGCAACACAGTGGGCACTGCAATGTTGTTTTTCTGGAAAAAAAATCCCTTTGCGCCTTCTGCTGCCCTTTACTTTTTTGAAAGTATCTAAGAGAAATCACTTCCATCACAATTACCTTGATGGTGTAGTTAAAATGAGTTCATAAGTTCAGAATTAATTTTTGTATGTTCTATAATGCAATGTAAAGGACCAAGCTATGTCCATGGTGGTCTTTCACTCCTAACCTCCACTTGTTTCTTCAAAATTATTCAGACCACATGTAGGGTGAGACTTAAAAGATGAAGTTCAGCATGACAACCAGATGGCAAAAAATACCAAATTTGACTTTGTGGGGCAGATTTACTTACCCGTTCCATTCGCGATCCAGCGGCGCGTTCTCTGCGGTGGATTTGGGGTCCGACCGGGATTCACTAAGGTAGTTCCTCCGACATCCACCAGGTGGCGCTGCTGCGCTGAAGTTCCCCGAGGCCCGCTGGAATGCCCTGAAGTTCACCGGCCTTATCCTAGTTAAGGTAAGCGCGAGTCCCGCAACCTTTTTTTTTATGTGGCGGTTTTCCGAATCCGCCGGGTTTTCGTTCGGCCACGCCCCCCGATTTCCGTCGCATGCATGCCAGCACCGATGCGCCACAATCTGATCATGTGCGCCAAAATCCCGGGGCAATACAGAGAAAAACGTCGCAAATCGGAAATATTCGGGTAACACGTTGGGAAAATGCGAATCGGGCTCTTAGTAAATGAACCCCTGTGTATCCATTTTTGAAAAGCATCTGTGGGCAGGGATGTAACTTAAGGGGGTGCAGAGGATGCGGTCAATACCAAGGCCAAGAGGCTCAGGGGGCCCTTAAGGTGTCACTTTTTCATATGAGAAGATTAGTAATACCATACATTATAGTCAGCGGCCTGGCACAAACGGTGAACTGGGGCCCATTGGCTTCAGGTTACGCCACTGTCTGTGGGTACAAAATTGATTTTATACAACTTGATTACTTGCCAGAATGAGGTTGTAGTTCCCAAACTGGGGTCACTATTTGAAGGTTTCTATTGTTATGCTATGGGATGCAAATACGGAACAGAACCAGATAAGTGAGCCACATATTTTTCACAAAGTGCCAAATGCCAATTTAAACTACAGTAACTCACAGGTTTCAAACGTATTGGCATCCAGAGGACACCAATACAGTAGAACTGAGAAATTTGGATTATTATTGTAGTTTCCCTCTAAGGTCCCTTAACAGGATGAAGTCCAGAGAAGGGTCTACAATGATAATCCAGCTATGTCAGCACCTCCTCGCTCCTCCTGCACTTCTAGTCACTTTAAAATAGCGCTGAACGTGGCACGTCCTGGGCTGCCTGTGACTACAGGAGAAGGTATTGAGTCCTAAATGGTGACCTCTGTGCTGGTTGATGGGTGCCCACAGAGAGGGCTTTGAGTGCCACCTCTGGCACCCGTGCCATAGGTTCGCCACAACTGCATTAACCCATGGTAAAAAAAAAATAATGTGTATTTCATTAATAAACAAATGTTTTCATCTTTGTAGTCTAATATTAAAACTAATATGAAAAAACTGCAAAATGCTCACTGTCACGGGTGGTCCTGCGATTCCTGTCACCCTGATTGGTGAGCTGTCTGAACACCTCCACTTAATTAACCAGCACCTCCTCTCCTTCCCTATCCCTCTTCGAAGGAGATCGGAAGAGGGATTTTTTTTTTTTTTTTTTTTTTTTTTTTTTTTTCCTGTGTTCCTGTGACACGTGTGCCTGTGCTCCCGTTCCCATCTACCTGGACCTCCCATTGCTGACCCTGGATTGGACTTGACCTTGCATCTCTGCCACCTGCCCTATACCTGTGCCTGAACCTGACCACAAGACTTCCGATAAGGTACCTCGACCTTGGCTGCCACCGTGGGCTAGTCGCACCTGTGGAACGATCTGGTGGTACTCTGCTGAAGCAAGACCATCCCGCTTTGCGGCGGGCTCTGGTAAAGACCAGGTTTCACATAGATTTCGGACCCAGGTGCCGGCTAGTACCATCTCCCTTAGCGGTACAGAGGATCCACTCTTCCCGAATCCTGACAGTAAGATCCAGCCATGGATCCTGCTGAGGTTCCGCTTCCTGGTTGGCCCGATCTTGCCACCATCGTGGTCCAGGAATCCCACCAGATTGCCGCACAATGTGAACAGCTTCCGATCCGTGTTTGAAGAACCTGCTCTGCTGAGACTGCGCTGTTAAATCTGTGCCAGGGAAACTCTTCCATCAGAGAATATGTTGTCCTGTTCCATACCCTGGCCTTGGAACTCCCAGGAATGATGAGGCCCTGTCCGCAGCTTTCAAAAAGGGACTCTCCTCTCAAGTTAAAGCCACTCTGGCCACTGATCTACCGTCTACCCTGAGTGGCCTCATCATCCTGGCCACCCGGATTGACGTGCGGTTTAGTGAGCATGCCCAAGAGTTATGCCTCAAACAACGCCAAGTCCGCCCACGACATCTTCCTCGCCTGGCTCCTGCTTTCCAAAGGCCGCTCCAGCCTCACATCGTACCATCTGCGGAGGAGTCTATGGAGGTGGACAGAGCCAGACTCTCTTCCCAGGATCGTTACAGAAGACATCAGGGAAACCTCTGCCTGAGCACTTCCGTGGGTCATGTCCTATCCAGCACCAGCATCCGGGAAAAGCCAGGTTCTTGGGAGAAACGTCCCTACGAAAAGCTTCTCAAAGCCTGATGATTCCGGTGCTTCTCAGCATTGGCACCGCCACCCAGATCCAGGTCTCTGCTTTCTTGGACTCCGGTTCTAAAGGGAACTTCGTGGATGCAACTCTGCATTACATCCCCGTGGTTCGTCTCGAGAAGCCTTTGGCCATCTCCTCTGTCAGTGGCCAAATCCAATCTGACCCGGTCCAGTACTTCACCAAGCCTCTGTCCTTGCTGGTCGGTGTGCTGCACAAGGTCTTTTTATGTACTACAATGGTCCACGTCCACCATCCTGTTGGGTCTACCATGGTTACAGCTCCATGCACACTTTCTCAACTGGAAGACAGGGGAGATCCTTTGGTGGGGTCCTGATTGCCAGTCTCGATGTGTGGATATACCTCATCCAGAGCTAGTCTTGGTTTCTTTTGTGGCTCCCATGCACCTGGAGGGTCTTCCTGCATGCTATCATGACTTTTTGGACATCTTCCCGAAAACGCAAGCCGAGACGTTGCTGCCTCACCGACCCTACAACTGTCCTATGGATCTGCTGCCGGGTTCGTCCCCTCCGCGGGGCAGTGTGTACCCACTCTCAGTACCAAAAGCTACAGTCATGTCGGACTACATCAAAGAGAACCCGCAGAGGGGTTGCATATGTAAGTCCTCTTCTCTGGCTGGTGCAGGCTTCTTCTTTGTGACCAAAAAGGACTGGTCACTTCACCCATGCAATGACTACCGCAGTCTTAACAAGGTCACAGTTAAGAACTATCCGTTGCTGTTGATCACAGAACTGTTTGACTGTCTTTGTGGAGCCAAGATCTTCTCCAAATTGGATCTTTGAGGGGCCTACAACCTCATTCGTATCCGCCAGGGAGATGAGTGGAAGACTGCTTTTAATACCCATGATGGACAATTCGAGTACCTGGTGATGCCGTTTGGACTCTGTAATGCACCAGACATCTTCCTGGAATTCGTTAATGACATCTTTAGAGACTTGCTTTATGTCTATGTTGTGGTCTATTTGGATGATATTCTGGTATTCTCTCCGGACCTTGAGACCCACCAAGTCCACAATTCAATCAGCGGAGTCTTACAGTTCATCCCGCACTTCTCCTCTCTGGTGTCTCCTATTGTGGCGCTCATCAACAATGGTGCTCTCGACTCTGGCCTTCGGCAGCTGAGGAGGCCTTCAAGAACTTAGAGTCTATGTTGGCTTCAGCTTCAGTTCTTGTACGTCCTGACACAGAAAATCCTTTCCATCTGGAAGTGGATGCCTCCTCAGTAGGGGCCGGTGCAGGGCTCATGCAGAAGGGTTCCAAAGGCAGAACCCTCACCTGTGGATTTTTCTCCAAGACCTTCTCCTCCGCAGACAGGAATTATTCTATAGGAGATCAAGAACTTCTGGTGATTAAGCTCGCCTTAGAAGAGTGGCATTACCTCCTAGAGGGAGCTCGGTTTCCGGTCAGCATTTACACGGACCACGGATCCACGTCAAGCTCGCTGGTCACTCTTCTTCTCCCAGTTCTATTTCTTCATCCATTTCCGTAGGGCTGAGAGGAACATCAAGGCTGATGCCCTCTCTCATGCCTCGGATGTCATTGGGGAAGAACCGGCTCCTCAGCATGTCATCCCTCCTGAAAGACTGGTACTGACCGCGCCTGTGGATCTTCGACAACTACCTCCTGGCAAGACCTCCGTACTACCTGCTCTACGGAGGAAGATTCTGACTTGGGGACATTGCTCATGTGTGGCTGGGCATCCTGGGATGCAGCGCTCTGTCGCCCTTATTGCCTGATTCTACTGGTAACCAAATCTGGCCAAGGATGTTTGGGACTTTGTACCCGGAATCACATCTCAAGCCTGCTGGTCTTCGCCTGCCGTTGCCGATACCCAGCTGTCCGTGGAGTCATGTGACCATGGACTTCATCACGGACCTGCCTTGATCAGGCAATACCATCATCTGGGTGGTGACTGACCATTTTTCGAAGATGTTCCATTTTTTTCCTGTGCCAGGTTTGCCATCTGCTCCACGTCTTACCAGATAGTTCTTTTTTTGTCACATCTTCCAACTCCATGGACTTCCCATGCACATCGTCTCTGACCATGGGGTTCAGTCTCTAAATTCTGGCATTCTCTCTGCAACCAACTACAGGTGAAATTTGACTTTTCACCTGCCCATTAGATTGAGTGTGATAGGCAGAAGAAAAGTCAAATTTCACCTTTTTTTTTTTTTTTTTTTTTTTTTTTTTCTGCCCGCCAGGACAATTGGTCCACTCTGTTGTCATGGGCAGAGTTCTTTTATAACTCCTTGGACTCTGCATCTGCGGACTCTGCCCCATCCTTGCCCTCCTCTTCCTCTGCCTGTGTCATTGGATGTTCCTGCCGTTGAGAAAGTGGTATGGGACCTGAAGACCATCTGGGAGCAGACTCGCCTTTCCTTGTTACAGGCTTCAGCCCAAACCAAGCTCCAAGCCGATAAAAGATGCAGGCCTCCTCCTGTCTTCGCTCCTGGTGACAAGGTCTGGTTGTCCTCCAAGTATGTCTGGCTGAAAATTCCTGGATACAAATTGGGACCTTGGTTCTTCGTTTGAAGTCCTCAGTCACATCAACCCGGCAGTCTACAAATTGAGACTGCCTCCTAGCATGCGCATACCCAACTCCTTCCACATTTCTCTCCTCAAACCAGTCATATTCAACCGATTCGTCCGGCAAGTTCTTCCTCCTCCGTCACCACAAGCTGATTCCACCATCTTCGAGGTGAAGGAGATCCTAGATATGAAGACGGTGAGAGGTAGGCAGTTCTTTCTTGTAGACTGGAAAGGATTTGGTCCTGAGGAGAGTTCGTAGGAGCCAGAGGATAACATCCTGGACAAGAGCCTGCTTCAGCGATTTCTCAGGCCCAGAAAGAGGGGGAGGCCGAATGGGGGGGGGGGTTACTGTAATGGGTGCTGTCTCGGATCGCGGGCTCACCCGTGTCCCTCCGTGTGCCCCCGTTCTGACAGCCCCAGACTCACCTATCCCAGCTCCTGCTCCCCAGTGGACTGCCATGCACGTGTATCCCTGCCTCCTAGGCTGTCGAAAATTTAAAGGCCCAGCACACTGCTGATTGATGCCCTAGCTGAACACCTCCACTTTATTAACCAGCACCTCCCTTTCTTCCCATCTTTGTGACTACGCCATTGTGAAAGCTTCCCTGCGACATTCCTGAGTATTCCTGTGTTCATGTGTGTTCCTGTATGTTCCTGCTGCTGAGTCCCGTGTTCCTGTGTGTTCCTGTGTTCCTGCTCCTGAGGCCTGCATTCCTGTTTTCCTGCGTTCCTGTGTCCTGTATGCCTGTGTTCCCGTTCCCATCTGCCTAGACCTCCCGTTGCTGACCCTTGATTGACTTGACCTTGCATCTCTGCCGCCTGCCCTGACCCTGTGCCTGAACCTGACTGTCTTCCGCTAAGGTACCTCGACCTCGGCTGCCACAGTGGGGTAGTCGCACCAGTGGAAAAACCTGGTGGTACCCTACCGCAGCAAAACCAGGTGCCACTTAGATTCTGGTCCCAGGTTGATAAATTATGTTTGTCATTTTCTATATCGGGGTCACTTCGTGGTGGTTTACACTTAGGTCCCAGCACACCAGATGCATCATGGTATTCCAATCAATTCTGCCACCTACAAAGCAAATAACATTCATACCATGCCTTGCTTTTTGCCCATAAACCAGTGACCTTATACATGCTAGGTATTTCCATGCTTAGGCGAAATGTCCTAAAGATACCAAAGGTTTTGGTATATAAACAAATTTGAGATTTGATTTTAAATAAATATTAGGCTCCAATCTAAGTCTTCAATGATTCATAAAGTGACCAAGCATATGAAAACATCCACTCTGTAAGAGTGAGGACACATTTGACAGCCCATTTTAGTGTGGGATCAGTTTATCAGTTAAGCGCTTGATGACACCTGATGAACCTGATGGTTTTTTTCACTGCTAGGTTAATATGGAATAATCAATATGTTTATAACTTAATGACAAAGTTAAGGTCAATTAAAAACTCTACATCTACTCCACATAGTCTGCTTAAAGGACATCTACCACCAGGATGATGGTTTCTAAAATAAGCACACTGACATACTGGTGTCAGTGCTCTTCTTTAAGCTTCATATGCTCTTGTCTTTAAGATAAAAAAAAAGGTGTTAATGGAGCCTGGAGCCCCTCAGGTTCATTTGCATAACTCTTAAAAACAAGAGTATAAGAAGCTTAAAGAGAACCCGTCATGCAAAATAACCCCCCTAAACTAAATATATTTTCATAAACTGCCATTAGAGAGCATTGCCTCTATCCCTTCATTGTCCCTCTACATGCCTGTAAACCTAAGCAATGAGGTCCTAAAGCTGTATGCAAATGACCTGTGAAATGTCCAATGAAGCATTAGCATATTCAAGCTGTCCACTCTATTCATGAGTGGGAGGCACAGCTACATCCCCAGTGCATGACTGACAGCCTGTATAATGGTGTGAGGCTGTATAATGATGTGCTTCCTGGTGCTGGTGGCCACACCCCCTGCAGCCTGTGTGTGCATGTGTGTGTGTGTATAGGAGAGATACAGCAGCTCCAGGCAGCCATGTTACAGCAGAACATGTCAGATTCATGTGTAGCTGATGTCTGTGTCCCTCACCTGTATATTAGGAGGATGCAGCATGTCAGCAGATGACATACACACACTAGCCATGCTTTACTATACATTACACACAGACATGAGCAGGGGGAGGAGAGGGGAGGGGTAACAGGGGTGACATCACTGCCTCTGACCATGTGACCAGCCTCATTTACATGATAAAAAATAGATGATTTTACAATGAATAATGTATGAAATAACTAGATAAAGGCTGGGATGGGATCCTTGTGAGCTGCTCCAACACGTAGAGGTGACAGGACTAGTGGCAGAGACCTGATGACAGGTGTCCTTTAAAGAAGAGCAGATCCTGCCAGAGGGGGCACACACTAGCATGTCAGTGGGCTTGGTTTACAATCCTTCATCGTGGTGGTATACGTGCTTCAACTTGAAGAACTTCAATGGGCCACATTTTTTAAAGCATTTGCGCCAGTTTTCTGTCTGACTTTGAACTAGAAAGAACGTGGAAACTGCTTGCACATGTATTTATAATGTGTCTTCAATGGTATTGTGTAGCGGCTCCACTGTGTACAACAAAACATAAAAATGTGCACCTAAATGGGCGTGTTACTGTTTAGTGAGTTTACGCCACATTTAGCGCTACAATTCTGTCTGGGCCACAATTCTGCAGCATGACCCAAAAAAAAAAAAAAAAACTGTGCACACTTCCAGAGCAGGGCAGGGGATGCCAGATTAAGGTAGATCATGTGCCAGTTTTGATGAATCTGGCGCACTCTGCATACTCTGCAGGCACAGTTTGTAATAGTTTTGATAAATGTGGGCCAATGTCTCTAATATGTGTGTTTGTAAAATCTAAAATATAAGCTGATTGTCTTCTACTTTACATTGCCCCGGGATTTTGGCACACGCGATCGGATCGTGGCGCATCAGTGCTGGCATGCACGCGACGGAAATCTGGGGCGTGGCCGAACGAAAACCCGACAGATTCGGAAAAACCGCCGCATTTAAAAAAAAAAAAAACTCTGTCGCGGAGCCTGCACTTACCTTCACTCATCCTGGCTCGGTATACCGCACGTTCCGATGCTTTTCATCAGCGCAGCGCGCCCACCTGGTGGACGGCGGGGGACTATCATAATAAATCCGGCCGGACCCAATCAAGTGCAGAGAACACGCGCCGCTGATCGCAAATGGACCGTTAAGTAAATCTGCCCTACGTTGTTAAATGGATTATTTCCCATATAGGCAGTGTTGTTATATTGGAAAATAGTATCATAGTTAGATAAGGTGCCTCTATACAAATATGTTAAGTAACATCAAATCCACTTTCTATTGTTGAATAGATACATAATACAATTTAAAGAAAAATATATGTATATCTCCCCTCAATGGGTTTTCCGACATTTTTCCAGCTCCTACTTTTTAAGTAGTTAAATCCTAGATGCATATCTAACAGTTACATGTATAGAAAATGTTGACAAAATGCTGAAGACATACTCAAAGACATACAGAAATAGCACCATTGTTTGCATGAAACTGTACTCTATGTACTTTTTGCGTGATGGATGATTAAAAAAATGTCAATTCAGCATTATTTTTCTTTGCTCTTCTATTTTTTACTTAAGAACACCCGATGTCTGTAATTAAATGTACTTTAGCCTTAGACTACAGCAAACATCTATAACAGTTATCAAAGGTGTCTGCGCTACAGCTTTATTGTTAATCCTGGTTCTTATGACAATCCAACATTTTTAAAATCCAACATTTTTAAAATCCAGTTGTCACAAATAGCAGAAATATTTGGCTGTGGAATTTGGATGAAATCTTTTGCATAGAAGGGAAGGAGGAGCCATCCAGATCAGATTTGCCACATTGTACAGGCTTTTTTTTTTTCTTTTTTTAATGTGGACCTCTAGGGG
The DNA here is from genome assembly GCA_019512145.1 of Engystomops pustulosus. NCBI lineage: Eukaryota > Metazoa > Chordata > Amphibia > Anura > Leptodactylidae > Engystomops > Engystomops pustulosus. The sequence goes on from CM033642.1 coordinate 61,057,237, forward strand.
CTTATTTCTTTTCCACATGAGATGCACTTTTCTGGTACGTAATTTTGGGGCATCTATAGCTAATTGGTGAGATTTTATGAACTCTTTGGTTGGTGGGGAAATGAAAATCAGCAATTTTTAGGAACATTTTATGTGTTTTTTTTTTTGGCCGTTAACCAGAATTTTTATTCTATGGGTTGTCACGCTTGAAAATACCTCATTTATATAGATTTTTTTTATGTTTTTCCCATTTTTACTGAATAAAAAGTAATTTGGCAAAAATGCTTTTTTATTTTAACTGGTCTTATTTTAGAGTGCATAACATTTTTTAATCACTTTTTAGAGCATTTTTATAGGGTATTAATTAAAAATTATCTTTTTGGAGGCGTTTTTTTGGGGGGGTTATACAGGGTCACTTTGCAGATCTAATAATGATCTGTTTATTATTCAGATTGTTATGAACGCGGCAATACCAAATATGTGGGTTTTTGGGTTTTTGCATTTTTTATACTTTATTAAGGGACCTCTCTTATTTTCACATAACACAGATTCTAAAACCCCATGACACCTGCAGTGCAAAGATGCTCTCTGCTGCTTTCTAAGACATTTGTATACAATATAATTGTGTGTTATAACTTACTACTCTTGCATGCTGACAAAATCCTGGGGTGTCACAGGGGCTGGACTTTGGTTTGGATGCATTTCAAAAAACATCATGTAACTTGTCTGAGCTGAAGGCTGTCTCCATGTTTGTGCACCTGTACAGCTTGTCCCTCCCCCACTGATGTCAGACTCACCAGGCTGTGACCTCTGGGAAGAAGCCAGAGGAGCTAGATAGGAGCACAAAGGTGGGGGCCAAGCTCTGAGGAGTGAGTAACACGACAAGGACATGTTGTTTTTTGAAATGCATCTAAACCCAAAGTCCAGCCCCTGTGACTACCCCACAATTTTGTCATGGCGCATAACTCACAATTATATTGTATGCAAATGCATAGAAAAGTCAGATAGGCAGATTTGCACTGCACGTATAATCTTCTGCAACCTGTCTTAGTGAAAAATGAGGTCCATGGTGACAGTTTTCCTTAAGTGTTTTTATGGGAAAGTGACATATTTTATGTATTTATTTTTTAATTTATCTAATGTGTAAACTGTAGTGTTTTTTTGTTTTTACTTTTTCATACTAGAACTTGAACCAGCGATGCTTTGATCGCTGTTCAAGTTCAATACGACTGCTCTACAATACTAATTTATTGTAGAGCAGTGTAAACTGTCTCAGGGCGCCTACTCAGACAGTTTACAGTCAGACCCGGGAGGGGTCTGACTGCTCAGAACATCGGCAACCCCGAGCACTCAGCAGTCCTTGGGGCTGTCCAGAAGTGGATTGGATCCCCTGGTAAGTGCACGGGGATCCGATCCATAGCAGGAACACCCTTACACACCACGTCATGCTTGACCGGGGCTTGTAATTTGTTAACACCCGCTCAGTCAGCTCTCCAATCGCTTTTGAGCCCGGTTGTCAGCTGTGATAGACAGTGATAGCCGCTTGCTATTAAAAAAATGTGCAAATGTTGTATTCTTATGTTCAAAACATTTACAAGAAAGGCAGTGATAAATCTTCCCCCATAATTTTTTTGTACCTATGATAATTAATGAGGTGGAAGTTTCTGATTGCCATTGTGTACTTCAGAATCAGTTTGGTAAGCCATATTAAATTCCCCTATTTATTTATTTTGTCCCACAGGGGACACTGAAATAAGATATTGATCTCTTGTATAATACATTGCACACTTATGTAGTACAGTGTATTATACTGTCAGCTACATACAGCATTCTACTGTATAAAGCCATGCCTAATAAGTTGATACAGGCATTCCTGGAGTTCTTCAAATGGCCCGTCTACCAGGGTGACATCATGCCTCATCACAAGAAGCTCGTTTGGCGATGGTATGACAGGGGCCCACATTTATCAAATACAGTGAAAACGGACTACGTGCAGTTTGCCTGTGATGGATGAGGTGTGCCTAATTCATGAATTGTGGCACTTCTTCATACTATGGCGCCCCCTCTTCATCCTCCATTCCCCTCTCTTTCATTCTTGCCGTTTTTATCATGCCATAACAGTAATGTGTTGCAGACACTTTATAAATACATGTGCAAGCAGTTTGCACTGAAAAGAGCATACAAATTCCGACAGAAGACTGGTACAGGTTCTTTAATAAATGTGGGCCAGTGTCTGTGTTTTTTAAATTATGCTGGAAGAAATGATACAAAAACTATTTTAGTGATATTTTGCACTGTGAATGTAAAAGCAGTGGTCTGATGATGTCTGCATGTCTCTTAACTAAAAGAAATATTTCCAGTCCCTCCTCTCCTTGTCCTTCCGGCACACCACCAAACCTTAAACAACTGGTTGTCCGGAGCGCCCTGAGACCCCCTCAGAAATGCATCTCACCCTGCCGCAAAAGCAGTGTAAAACGTCCAGCACATTCGCACAGGTGACCAGATCTGTAGCTCAATCACAGTAGGTACATCAGATCAAGGGGACCTTTTCCTGCAGGTCCTCTAATGTGTTCTACCTTATTAGTTCAGCATTGTCCAACCACAGGCCTTTATTTGTGGACAGGTCAGACTCCATCAGCGCTTCACCCTTCCTCTATATTTAAAAGGAAAGATCTCCAAGTGGCTGCACATTTCTTCTGAGAGGTCCACACTATTGAGATTTTCAGATTACTATTTTAATGGGACTTTTAAGACACGTGGGAAAGGAAAGAATGGGAGTATAAATTATGAGGAGATTCAACACCTTGCAAAGTGGACTTAACATTATGACCAGCTTCATGACCTCCTACCTCTACCTGGAGGCCACAACAGATAAGAACCGGCTCATGTGTCCACTCATAGGTTTTTAATGTTTTTATTGCCATCCGGTTGTAAATAAGATGTCCCTGTTTTTATAAATCTTTTTTTTTAATTTTGTTTTTTATATCGCTTTTTCTTTTTTAGTGTTGTATCAAATCTGTGAATTTCTGTTCATGCTAACATCATTGTCTGACGAAGAGAACTAGTATTCTCGAAAGCTCACATCAAATATACTCAGTTAGCCCTCAAAAGGTATCGCCTGATTTATTCACTCTTTTTTTTGTTATCTTAACTGGCATTTACGGCGTGCTATTCTGCATGTCCACAGATCCCGTGCCGATTTCTCTCTGGTTGTCTTTAGTCTGTATGTTTTATCTGGATACAACAAAAACCAGATCTCTGTGACTAGTATCGGTGGTTTAAAAAAAATTCTGCCTCTATTTGTTTTCTCTGAGAAACCTTAGAATATCATCTGTTTGTTATTGAAGCCCAGTTGTTAAAAAAATCTGCAGTAGGAGAAAATCTTCTTTGTCCTGCTTAACTCTTTCATGACGCGGACCCATTTTTCAAATCTGCCCTGTGTCACTATAAGTGGTTATAGTTTTGGAACGCTACAAGATATCTAGGGGATTTTGAGATGGTTTTCTCGTGACACTTTGTACTTCAAATTAGTTTAAAAATTTGGATGAAATCTTTTGCATAGAAGGGAAGGAGGAGCCATCCAGATCAGATTTGCCACATTGTACAGGCTATAATTTTTTTCTTTTTTTAATGTGGACCTCTAGGGGCTTATTTCTTTTTCCAAATGAGATGCACTTTTCTGGTACTTAATTTTGGGGCATCTATAGCTAATTGGTGAGATTTTATGAACTCTTTGTTGGTGGAGGAAATGAAAATCAGCAATTTTTAGGAACATTTTTATGTGTTTTTTTTTTGGCCGTTAACCAGAATTTTTACTCTATGGGTTGTCACGCTTGAAAATACCTCATTTATATAGATTGTTTTATGTTTTTCCCATTTTTACTGAATAAAAAGTAATTTGGCAAAAATGTTTTTTTATTTTACTGGTCTTATTTTAGAGTGCATAACATTTTTTAAATCACTTTTTAGAGCATTTTTATAGGGTATTAATTAAAAATTATCTTTTTTGGAGCGTTTTTTTGGGGGGGTTATACAGGGTTCACTTTGCAGATCTAATAATGATTCTGTTTTATTATTCAGATTGTTATGGACGCGGCAATACCAAATATGTGGGTTTTTGGGTTTTTGCATTTTTTATACTTTATTAAAGGGAACCTGTCAACAGGGACCTCATTTTTCACTAAACACAGATTCTAAAACCCCATGACACCTGCAGTGCAAAGATGCCTCTCTGCCTTTTCTAAGCATTTGTATTACAATATAATTGTGTGTTATAACTTACTCTTGCATGCTGACAAAATCCTGGGGTAGTCACAGGGGCTGGACTTTGGTTTGGATGCATTTCAAAAAACATCATGTAACTTGTCTGAGCTGAAGGCTGTCTCCATGTTTGTGCACCTGTACAGCTTGTCCCTCCCCCACTGATGTCAGACTCACCAGGCTGTGACCTCTGGGAAGAAGCAGGAGGAGCTGGACAGGAGCACAAAGGTGGGGGCCAAGCTCTGAGGAGTGAGTAACACAGACAAGGCACATGTTGTTTTTTGAAATGCATCTAAACCAAAGTCCAGCCCCTGTGACTACCCTACAATTTTGTCATGGCGCATAACTCACAATTATATTGTAATGCAAATGCATAGAAAAGTCAGATAGGCAGATTTGCACTGCACGTGTAATAATCTTCTGCAACCTGTCTTTAGTGAAAAATGAGGTCCCTGGTGACAGGTTTCCTTTAAGTGTTTTTATGGGAAAGTGACATATTTTTATGTATTTATTTTTTAATTTATTCTAATGTGTAAACTGTAGTGTTTTTACATGTTTTTACTTTTTCATACTAGAACTTGAACCAGCGATGCTTTGATCGCTGGTTCAAGTTCAATACACTGCTCTACAATACTAATTTATTGTAGAGCAGCAGACAGTTTACAGTCAGACCCGGGAGGGGTCTGACTGCTCAGAACATCGGGCAACCCCGGAGCACTCAGCAGTCCTTGGGGCTGTCCAGAAGTGGATTGGATCCCCTGGTAAGTGGCACGGGGGATCCGATCCATAGCAGGAACACCCTTACACACCACGGTCATGCTTGACCGGGGCGTGTAAGGGGTTAACACCTTCGATCAGAGTCAGCTCCGATCGCGGTTGTTAGAGCACGGTGTCAGCTGTGATAGACAGTTGATAGCCGCTGCTATCAAAAAAAGTGTGCAAAAATATGTGATTCTTATGTTCTAACATTTACAAGAAAGGTAGTGATAAATCTTCCCCCATAATTTTTTGCACCTAATGATAATAAATGAGGTGGAAGTTTCTGATTTTCATTGTGTACTTCAGAATCAGTTTGGTAAGCCATATTAAATTCCCCCTATTTATTTATTTTGTCCCACAAGGGGACACTGAAATAAGATATTTTGATCTCTTGTATAATACATTGCACTACTTATGTAGTACAGTGTATTATACTGTCAGCTACTTACAAGCATTCTACTGTATAAAGCCATGCCTAATAGAAAGTTGATACAGGCATTCCTGGAGTTCTTCAAATGGCCCGTCTACCAGGTGACATCATTGCCTCATCACAAGCACAGCTGTGGTTGCCGATGGATGACAGGGGCCCACATTTATCAAATACAGTGAAAACTGGACTACGTGCAGTTTGCCTGTGATGGATGGAGGGTGTGCCTAATTCATGAATTGTGGCACACATTCTTCATAAATATGGCGCACCCTTCATTGCAGTCCTCCATTGCAACGCTCATTTCATTCATGCCGGGTTTAGTGCAGCCATAACAGTAATGTGTTGCAGACACTTTATAAATACATGTGCAAGCAGTTTGCACTGAAAAGAGCATACAAATTCCGACAGAAGACTGGTACAGGTTCTTTAATAAATGTGGGCCAGTGTCTGTGTATTTTTAAATTATGCTGGAAAGAAAATGATACAAAAACTATTTTTAGTGATATTTTGCACTGTGAATGTAAAAGCAGTGGTCTGATGAATGTCTGCATGTCATCTTAACTAAAAGAAATATTTCCAGTCCCTCCTCTCCTGTCCTTCCGGCAACCACCAAACCTTAAACAACTGGTTGTCCGGAGCGCCCTGAGACCCCCATCAGAAAATGGCATCTCACCCTGCCTGCAAAGCAGGTGTAAAACGTGCCAGCACATTCGCACAGGTGACCAGATACCTGTAGCTCAATCACAGCAGGTACATCAGATCAAGGGGACCTTTTCCTGCAGGTCCTCTAATGTGGTCTACCTTATTATGTGTCAGCAGTGTCCAACCACAGGCCTTTATGTTGGGGAAACAGGTCAGAGACTCCATCAGCGTATGAACACAGATCTGATATTAAAAATGAAAGGAAAGATCTCCAAGTGGCTGCACATTTCTTCTGAGAGGTCCATACTATGGAAGATTTGCAGATTACTATTTTAATGGGACATTTTAAGACACAGTGGGAAAGGAAAGAATGGGAGTATAAATTAATGAGGAGATTCAACACCTTGCAAAGTGGACTTAACATTTATGCCAGCTTCATGACCTCCTACCTCTGACCTGGAGGCCACAAGCAGATAAGAAGAGCCAGGCTCATGTGTCTCACCTCATAGGTTTTTAATGTTTTTATTGCCATCCTGTTGTAAATAAGATGTCCCTGTTTTTATAAATCTGTTGTTTTAGAGTTTTTTTTTTAATATCCTGTGATGATCACTGTTTAGTGTGTATAAAATGCTGTGAATTTTCTGTTTCATGCATAACATCATGTCTGACGAAGAGAACTAGTATTCTCGAAAGCTCACATCAAATATACTCAGTTAGCCTCAAAAAGGTATCGCCTGATTTATTCACTCTTCTTTTGTTATCTTAACTGGCATTTACGTCGGCTGCTATTCTGCATTGTCCACAGATCCCTGTGCCGATTTCTCTCTGGTTGTCTTTAGTCTGTATGTTTATCTGGAATACACCAAAAACCAGATCTCTGTGACTATGTATCCTTTTTGTGGTGTGGTGGGCATCTTTATTCATAGAGATCTGGTTTAAAAAAATTCTGCCTCTATTTGTTTCTCTGGAGAAACCTGTAGAATTATCATCTGTTTGTTATTGAAGCCCAGTTGTTAAAAAAATCTGCAGTAGGAGAAAATCTTCTTTGTCCTGCTTAACTCTTCATGGAATTCTCCTTATTCTGCCAGCGTTCTGTCACTTCTCTCCAGTTCTAAGGAGAGACCTCACTGCTACTCCAACTTGTTTGTCTGAAGTGAGGCCTGATTTGTTAACTTTCATGCAAATCTAAACTATCTGACCTCCCCCTACTGCCTTGTAGGCTAACATCTTTGTCAAGAAAGAGACCTTAACTCTCCCCCTGCCATGTGGCAATTTCACCCATTAAAAATTTTATCTTAAAGTAAGACGGGAAATGTAATCCAAGAGAAATATCCACAAAAAAATGTGAGAAAATCTACAATTATCCTGCTCAATATTACAGTTATTCAACAAAGTCTAAACATGATAAAATCTTAATAAACAATTCATATATGGAATTATCACAGTAAGTTCATATGACAAAACACAATAAAAACACCCATTAATAATGTCCCAAGTGTTAAGGGGTTTTGTGGAGCTATACAGGTGGTGGGTATAGATTTTTGGCATTGTATTTATTTATTTTTTTCAATATTATGGTTTGATTTCTAGTTTTTGGTTAGAATATAGATGTTCTGGTATCCTTGATCTAGGTCTCACCAGCATCTTTGAACTATGTAAATTATTTTATTGTGTACCTCAGTATTGTATGCCTCAGGATTAGTTTTGAGTGGACTCAAATGTCAGTCAAAAGTTTTCCTTTGGGCCTGGGTTTCGTCTCAGCCACCCTCCAGTAAAACTTGTGAACAGTGTTGGCGGCATTTAAATCATTGAGGACGGGGGCGTGGCCTGACGGAGCATGCAGTAAGACGCGCATAGGGAGAGCTCCCACCAGTTATCCTGCTTTTATCCGGTGGTTGCCCAGGATTTGGCTCCAGAACTGAGGATCCTGCTGCTGACATCCTCCAGTACACTTAGACACCGGCAGAACTTTAAAAAATGCCTTCTAAAGGCACCCGCAGCTCTAAAACTTCCCGCGGCCCTGATTTTCAAGATGGCGCTAACGCCTCCGCATCTACTCCCGCATCTTCCCGCTGGCAGAAGAACATCGCGGACCGGCTGGGCTGCTTTGCCAGGCAGACAGGAGGGAGCCGATCGGGTCCTCCTGGCGACTCATGGCAGTGGACGGCTGGCTCGGTTGGAGGTGACCCGGAATTGTCGGAGGACGAGCTCTCTGATATGGAGGTGGGTGACCGGACACTTACACAGACACCCAGGCCAGCTAAAGTCTCCTCACAGGAAGCTGAGCCCACTATTGCTGATATTCTGTAGGTGGTTGCCCGCTGTAATACAGGAATTAGCTTTCTCACACAACAAGTGGGGGGCATGCGGGAAGACCTCTCCATTTTACGCCATGCAGTGCATTGAACGCACTACTGAGGTAGAGCAGAGAACCTCAGATCTTGAGGATGGTATGGCGAAATGCAAAAAAGCTTCCAGAAGGGCACAGGATGAGATTGGCGCTCTTTGGGATAAAACGGATGACCTAGAGAATAGGGCACGCAGAAATAATGTACAGCTGGTGGGGATACCCAAGAAAGAAGAGGGCCAAGATCCCACAACATTTATTGAGCAGTGGCTGCTTCAGAAATTTGGGAAAGAGATGCTATCTCCATTGTTTGCCATCGAAAGGGCCCACAGGGTCCCCACAAGACCACTAGCACCAGGTCGTCCACCTAGACCAATGTTGGCAAAGATTTTACACTTCAGGGACAGGAATACTATTCTGCGTAAGGCCCGGGATAATCCTGACCTCACCATCAACGGAGCTAAAATTTCTCTGTTTCCGGACTACTCTCAAGATGTGCAGCGCAGAAGAGCCAAGTTCTTGGACATAAAGCGCAGGTTACGAGCCGTGAATGTCCCCTACTCTATGATATTCCCAGCCAAGTTGCAAGTGGTGGCATTGGGGACTACCCACTTTTTTGAGGATCCTAAAACAGCCCTGCAATGGCTAGACCAACATGAAGGCCAAGCTGCGGAATGGTGGTGTGGACAGGAGCAGGGGGACTGTTGACCTTGTTATTTATAGAGGACCTTATAGATAGAGTTTATGATGTGTTCCACTAAATGGCACCTTCGGTGTTACTGTATGGTGCTCTGATAAGGCATATCCGCAAAGGGGCAGTTTTTGTTACATTGTTGTTTTTATTATCAGTGTTCTTTTTCGAATGGTTCTGAGAATTAAAAGTAGGTATCCAGTATTTCTGTAAGGTGAGGAAGACGCTCTTCCCTCCACTATTGGTGGGAATAGGGGGGAGACGGTGGGAGATTGTACCTGCAGATAGTATTGATCCAAGATGGTTATGATATGAGAAATCCAGTGCACGCCAAGGGTATACTAGGTAAACGCATAGCCCCCAAAGGGCTCAGGTGGATGGAGATGTATTGGAGTTTCACTTGTGGTACTTTGTATTGTTGTTGGGGGGGGGGGGGGGGGGGGGGAAAAGAAGGGAGGCTGGGGGGAGGGTTCTGGTTCCGGCCTGGCGAGAAAGCGTGAGGCGGTCTAGGTCGGTGTGTGGTGTGTATGTATAGGATAGATGGCGATGATTTGAAATATAGTTAGTTGGAATGTGATCGAGGCAAGCGTATGGGGGTCTTCATTACTTGACTTAGACAACCCTGCCATATAAGTGTTTCATGAGACACATTTGTCCTGAGGATCATATCCATTTGATGGGAATAAGCCCTGGGAGGGGAATGCCTACATTCTGTCTGATTCCACATACGCAAGGGGGGTGAGATTCTGGTTGGCATAGAAAGGTACCTTTGGACATGTTAGATAAAGCAGTGGATACGGAGGGGAGGATAAATCTGTCTGAATGTAACGTTGGTACATCGCTGTCCTTTCTGATATTACATATTACATCCCTCCGTCCATATCCAATGTGTATTGACTGTTGGGTGTTGGCATATATTGCAAAGCATCCAGGATACCCATTTGGTGGTGGGAGATTTCAATAATGTCCCTCATGAAGGCCTGGACAGACATAGACTGCTGACAGATGGTAGGGCGGTAGAGGTAACTCCCTTTGGTACTCTGATCTCAGAGGTGGGTATGATAGACCTATGGAGGGTCCGATACCCATGCTCTAGGAGTATTCCTGCTGTTCCTCTATCTATGCTACTCTCTCTCGGATTGACCGGCGCTTGGGGATTCCGGAATGTTACTTCGAGTGACGGATGTCCAGTACCTCCAGAGGACATTGTCTGATCACTCCCCTATGTTAATCTCCTTTACCACACCCGGGGAACCTCATACCTCTATGAGATTGCGGACGATAAATCCCTTTTGGTTGACTCAACCGCTGGTGACTAGTAATGTTCCAGGCAACCTCACTCAGTTCTTTGAGGCGCATGTAGATTGTGACTCGCAGCAATGGACATGGGAGACTATGAAAATCTTTTTGAGGTGGGTTCTTATGAAATATGTGAGTGTTACCAAATCTAGGACACGGGCATTAGATGAGGCTATGCACTTGGAAATGCGTAGGGCAGAAGCAGACTTGAAAACCCTACTGACCTGACCAAAGACAGACTGCGACAAGCTCAGGAGGTACTTAACACACACTTGCTAGAGGTGGCGGCTCGGAAGCGTATGTTTATGAAACAAAGATTTTTTGAGGAAGGGGAAAAAGTAGGCCACTTGCTATCTGTCATCTCGAAGGCGCAGCAAGGGGAAACCCATATTGGTTCTCTCAAGGCGCCAAACGGGGTCGTGTGCACTAAAAGTATTCTAGATGTCTTGCAGACCTTCTACGCAGACCTGTACACAACAAGAACGCAGGCATCAGATAGAGATATTGAGAATTTTTTTTACTAAACTCTCCTTACCTCAACTATAGGCAGAGAATATGGATATGCTGGAGGGCCCTCTGACTTTGGAGGAGATAGAAGAGGCAACGCAGGCGATGGCCAATGACAAGGCCCCAGGGGTGGACGGGATTCCAACGAAGCTATACAAAAAATTTGGGGGAATCTTGTTGCCTAAGCTACTAAAGGTTTTTGAGGAATCCTTTGAGAAAGGGGACTTACCCTGGTCGTGCAGGAAGCCATTATCGTGGTAATACCTAAGGAAGGGAAGGACCCTCAGGTACCGGAGTCATATAGGCCCATTTCCTTGTTATCCACTGATGTGAAGATACTAGCCAAGACCTTATCCAATCGATTAATACGTGTCATCCCCTCCATTATTCATTCTGACCAGACGGGTTTTATACCCCAGAAATCGACCTCTATCAATATCCGGAGATTGCTACTCAGCCTACAGATCCCTGCAGATAACATCGGTCAGAGAGCAGTTTTAACACTAGATGCCGCTAAGGCCTTTGATAGCGTGGAATGGCAATATCTTTGGGAGGTCATGCGGGTGATGGGTTTTGGACCTAATTTTATATCTTGGGTCAAAGTGTTATATTCTGCACCCAGGGCGAGGATACGGGCAAAGGGAGAATTGTCTGAGTGGTTTCCCCTTACTAGGGGTAAACAACAAGGTTGCCCTTTGTCACCCATGCTGTTCTCCATCGCCATAGAGCCATTAGCAGAGGCAGTGAGGCTGTCTCCAGATATTGAGGGGTTTCGATATGGACAGTTACACAATAAAATAGCTCTGTACGCGGATGATGCTTTATTGTTTCTGGGAGACACCGGGCCCTCTTTGGCGCCGGCAATGCGCCCGTTGGAGGAATTCGGATCCCTATCAGGCCTTACTGTTAATTGGCATAAGTCGGCATTCATGGTAGTGGATCGTTTGGATGGTGCCTTGGCGGGATTGGGGACTCCCATACCAGTGATTTCTAGATTTAGATATTTGGGGATTGAGGTCTCTCCATGCGTATGGGACTTTGAAGAACTTAACTTGACGCCACTTCTTACTAAGATAAGAACCAAGATAGCAGCTTGGTATAAGCTTCCCTTGACGTAACCATGTAAAGATGGTGGTGATGCCCCAGCTGCTGTACGCCCTGCATAATGCCCCGATATGGCTACCCCTTAATAGGTTTCACAGGATAAATGCCTTAATAAGAGAATTGGTGTGGGGGCGGAAACACCCTCGCATCAGGTTGGAAACTTTGCAGCACTCGAAGACAAACGGGAGAGTAGCCCTCCCCAATCCATGGCTTTACTATTTGGCAGCCCAGCTCCAACACCTACGGGGGTGGGGGGCTGACAGAATGGTAGGGGTCTCAGCAGGCATGGTTAGCTACTATTTAGGTACTACGAGGCTGCTCATGACCTTGGATGGGGGGGGGCTTCCGCCGGGAAACTGATTGGCTTCTGATAATGAAGCTTATTCACACCCTATGGGAGAAAGTGAAGCAGATTAGAGGGGTTACAGGCTTTACAGAATATACCCCCTTATGGCATAATGGGACGCTCGGGGAATTTGCCAAAATGGAGGACAACGAGTATTAGGTCTCAGTGGGCCTGGTTAAACTGTCCCAACTATGCGAGGAAGGTAGCATTAAATCATTTCAGCAACTGCAGGAGGAGCTATCCTTACCGCATAGCAGCATCTACAGGTATCCGCAGGTCCGTCATGCATTTGACGCACAAAAGCGACTAACTCCCTTTGAAATCAAGAAGGATCCAATTATTCAATGTGTGGCTTTTTCCCCAATTGGGGTATTGTTGGCGCTGTATTGTTTGCCTTAAAATGTAAAAATAAATAAAGATCAATCTGATTTAAAAAAAAATCATTGAGGACTGTATATTCCAGCACTTGTGCCAGTGGCATATGCACACCACCATTTTGGGGAGAATTGTCGCTCCCAGATTATGGCATTTACAGATTTAACATCTGCAGACTGATTACGGGTGTTAATGGTGTAAGTTTGGGTCCAGGTTTGGTCTCCAGACAGGAACAGAATTTCCAAGTCCAGTTCAGCCAAACCTATTTCCTTGGGTCTATTCATCACTACTCAGGATGCATTTTTTTTAACGTGTTTTTGACTAATGAATTTATTGTGGCAATAAAATACACTAACCGGCCACTTTATTAGGTACACCTGTCCAACTGCTCGTTAACACTTAATTTCTAATCAGCCAATCACATGGCGGCAACTCAGTGCATTTAGGCATGTAGACATGGTCAAGACAGTCTCCTGCAGTTCAAACCGAGCATCAGTATGGGGAAGAAAGGTGATTTGAGTGCCTTATAACGTGGCATGGTTGTTGGTGTGCCAGAAGGGCTGGTCTGAGTATTTACAGAAACAACTGATTCATACCTTGGGATTTCAACGCACAACATCTCTAGTTGTTTACAGAGATGGTCCGAAAAAAGAAAAAACATCCAGTGAGCGGTTCTGTGGGTGGAAAATGCCTTGTTTGATGCCCAGAGTCAGAGGAGAATGGCAGAACGGTTCGAGCTGATAGAAGGCACAGTGACTAAATCTAACGCACACCCGTTACAAACCAAGGTAGCAGAATAGCATCTCTGAACGCACTAACGTCGAACTTTGAGAGCAGATGGCTACAGCATCGAGAAGACCACCAACCGGGTGCCACCTCCTTTTTCAGCTAAACAGAGCGCTTTCGCACCATTATCCACAATTTATAGCACAGCATGGCATGACAGAGTGACCGAATGAGGCTAGATAGCAATCTAAACATCCATAATTGACCCTGACACACTATAGAAGAACGCACTGCGAGGCGAAGCGTGCAGCAGCGGCAGGCAGGAGAGTGGCTGGCGTACATCCCAATGGACTCAGTTTCAAAACCATTAAAAAATTCCTTTTTGGGACGAGGATAACGTAGTAGCACTGTATTCATCAGATTTTGCTGTTTAAGGCTGCAGAGTAGGAACCGAATAGGGGAGCAAAGAAGCGCTGTAAATGATTTTCCTATGACACAAGAAAACGGTTGACCGGTATCATTTAGTCGATACACAGCATGTGGCTGACATAGTGACCAAGTTCCATACGTATCTGTGAAACACTGAAAATGGACTGACCCAGCTCATTATAAGTGGGACGATATGTGGAGATGCCCCATGGATGACTGACTTCCTGATTAACAGTGACATGGGGCATCCATATGTGCCTGCTAATGTTGAACTCAGGTCTCCAGCCATGGCGGCGACAGATTTAGCCGAGTTCCATTATGGTATCTGGTGAAACACCCAAAATTCTTGCCGGACACAGCTGTTTGATAAGGGACGATGTATGGAGGCAGTAAAGTATTATAAATTAAAGTTGCTGCAGTAAAACTATGTTCGTTAATCTTGGGATAGATCTGGGCGGTCCGCTCAAGACGGTTTCGCCTGTCCAAGCAGCCGTCTCCTCGCTCCTCCCCACACAAAATGGGCCTGGGGGCAGAATGTTTACTTGAAAACATTATAATTTTAAAGCAGGTGGTGGTACAACACAGCACTTCAAGAACCTTTTGTATAAGATCAAGGGTATACTGTTCGTGATAAGTTTTGCTTATGGCGGGTGAGGGGAATGTAAACGATGCGCAAGAAGCGCTGAAATAATATCGGTAAATGATTAAGTTGCCAGTAGATTTTTGATAACCAGCAGTGTGGCACAAAGTTACAAATTTGATGTGGAAGCCATGAAAACAACCCAAAATTCTGCCTGACCCAGCTCGTTTACTAATGGCGATTGTAGGAACAGCCTAATGGACGACTTTGGAGCCATCTATGGATGATGCATGTGTGGAGTGGTAAGCAGATGGGAACAACTTGTGGCGGCAGCTATAAAGCGTTTGTGGAGGCTGCGATGGAGACATATTCAATTTGGATAGTGCCTGTATGGCAGTCCAAAAAGTTTCAAACCAAGAAGCAGGTAGGTGGTCACTCTAAAAATTAAATAGATGAGTGCCTGTATGTGGCTCTCCCAAAAATTGTTTAAACAAGGACCGGGTAGGTGGCTCTCCGAAAAATTAAATACCTAGAGGACTATGCTGAAAGCCATGTTTCCTCTGCTTTAGTGTACAAAGAGAGGAGAAGGAGGGAAATGAGGAGGAAGAGTGCATACATTATTCAGGTTTGAGCTTCTTCCACCTTGGTGGATGAATGAATCCTGAAATCCAGGCTTTATTCATCTTGATAGCGTCAACTGGCTGTCAGGCGCTGCACTCGACGGCGGTGTACGCTTATCAGTTATGCCCACCAGCTGCACTGAAAACCCGCTCAGACACTCTAGCGGAAGGCAGCAAGGCGTACAGCGCCACTTCGTGCCACATTCCAGCTTTGAAACCCAGTAGTGTAGGGATGTGTGATCATTTAGGACAAGGTATGGTCAGCTACGTACTCCCTCACCATCTTTCTGTAAGATCAGCCCTACTCTGACGAGACTGGACAGGTGACAGTGTCTTGCTGGGGTGACATAAAACTGCAAAGGCCTGTAAAGCGTACCCCTGCCAGTGTTGGACAAGCTGCCTGCTCGCCTACTCTCCCTCGCTACGATATCCCACGAAGTTACGCCCTCTGCCGCTAGCGCTGTCAAAGGGAAATACTGTTTCGCTTTGTGCACCAGGGCCGGCTGGTATTCATGCATCTCACACTCCTTTCCGCTCCAGGGATGACATTGTAAAATTTTTGCTTGTTTCCTACGTGGGTCAGGAGATGAATACCCATAATCGGTGCTGACTACATTCTTTGAACGCGAGGGTTCACGTGATTGCAGCCTCGCCAGTGATTAAGAGTGACTACTGGGGCATCCATATTGCGCTGCTATGATTGAAACTTCAGGTCTCCAGCATGGCGGCGACAGATTAGCCGAGTTCCATTATGTATCTGGTGAAACACCCAAAAATTCTGCCTGACACAGCTCGTTTGATAAGGGGACGATGTATGGAGGCAGTAAAGTATTAGTAGATTAAAGTTGCTGCAGTAAAAACTATGTTAGTTAGATCTTGGGATGGAGCTGGCGGTCCGCTGCCAGACGAGCTTTCGCCTGTCCAAGCGCCTGTCCCTCGGCTCCTCCCCACCCAAAATGGGCCTGGGGGCAGAAGTGTTTACTTTGAAAAAATTATAATTTTTAAAGCAGGTGGGGGCTACAAACAGCACTTCTAAGAACCTTTTGTATAAGATCAAGGGTAGTACTGTTCTTATAAGTTTTGGTTATGGCGGGTGAGGGGAATGTAAACAGATGCGCAAGAAGCGCTGAAATAATATCGGTAAATGATTAAAGTTTGCCAGTATATTTTGTGGATAACACAGCAGGGTGGCGACAAAGTTAACAAATTTGATGTGGAAGCCATGAAAACAACCCAAAATTCTGCCTGACACAGCTCGTTTACTAAGGCGATAATGTATGGAAGCAGCCATATGGACGACTTTGGGAGGCATCTATGGAGATGATGTGTGGAGGTAGCAATGGAGACAACGTGTGGAGGCAGCTATAAAGACGTTGTGTGGAGGCTGCGATGGAGACAATTCAATTTGGATAGTGCCTGTATGTGGCAGTCCAAAAAAGTTTTCAAACCAAAGGAGCAGGTAGGTGGTCCTCTAGAAAAATTAAATAGATTGAGTGCCTGTATGTGGCACTCCCAAAAATTGTTTAAAACAGAGGACCGGGTAGGTGGCTCTCCAGAAAAATTAAATACATAGAGTACTATAGCTAGAGCCAGTTTCCTCTGCTTTAGTGTACAAAGAGGAGGAGAAGGACATGGTTAATGTTGAATTTCACCTCGTGGGCACGTCGCACAACAGTCTGGACTTCCTGAAATGCGCACAGATGCGGCGCACCTTCGTTAGCAAATCAGACAGATTGGGGTATGTCTTGAGGAACCGCTAAACTATGAGATTTAACACATGGGCCAGGCATTGCACATGTGTCAGTCTGCCGAGTTGCAGAGCCGCCACCAGGTTACGGCCGTTATGACACACAAGCATGCCTGGCTTCAGGTTCAGGGGTGCCAGCCACAGATCAGTCTGCGCCGTGATGCCCTGTAATAGATCTTGGGCGGTGTGCCTTTTATCGGCTAGGCTCAGCAGTTTGAGCACCACCTGCTGTCGTTTAGCGACAGCACTGCTGCTGTGCCTAGAGCTAGCGACTGATGGCGCCATGCCCACGGATGTTAATTTGGAGGAAGAGGTGGAGGAGGGGTGAGAGGAGGAGGAGGCATTGTAGGCCTGAGAGACCTGGACCGTGGTAGGCCCCGCAATCCTCAGCGTCGGCAGTATATGAACAGCCCTAGGGTCAGACTCGGTCCCAGCCTCCACCAAGTTAACCCAATGTGCCGTCAGCGACACATAGTGGCCCTGCAGCACTCGTCCACGTGTCCGTGGTCAGGTGGACCTTGTCAGAAACGGCGTCAGGGCACGGATGATGTGCACGGATGTAGTGGCGGCTGGGGACTGAAGACCGAGGGGCGTCCGCCGCCATGAGGTTGCGAAAGGCCTTGGTCTCTACCAGCCTATAGGACAGCATCTCTAGGCTAAGTAATTTGGAGATGTGGACGTTGAGGGCTTGGGCGTGTGGGTGGGTTGCACTGTAATTCCTCTTGCGCTCCAGCATCTGGGGTATGGAGAGCTGAACGCTGCGTTTTGTGTTTTTGTTTTTTTAACAAAACAATGCTATCCTATTGCTATCGCTAGTTTCTAACCTACACTGACAGCACGCAACTGGATTTTGTGGTGTGCCTGTCACTTTAAGGTTTGAAAAAAAAAATCGGCAGGCGGTGCCTAATTCAACCAAACCCCTAATAAATTGTCCCACTCAGGTGTTTGAGATGGATATGTGTGTCACTGAGAGCTAAATAGAACGTTCGCAAGTCTCCCTGCAAATTCGTCACAATATGGCACTAGTAGTGCAGCTAGTACCATATTGTGACGAATTTGCAGG
>CM033642.1:61077092-61262092 GCA_019512145.1 Engystomops pustulosus
TATATATATATATATATATATATATATATATATATATATATCATGTTGTGGCCCTTACAGTAAAACATAAATAACCAGAAGCAAAAACATTATCTGCGTTTCTCCAAAGAAAGAATTCATGTTTTGGTGGCTGGCAATCAACAATGTAAAGAACAAGATCCTGTTTAAGTTATCAGTGAATAAAACATTTCCTCATTTGCTTGTTTTTAAACTTGCATTACCATAACTGAAAATTCAGTGATTGTATACAGCACATGTTATCTGGGATTCTGAAAACATGTAGCCAAGAGGAAATTAACTGTTTATACTGTCTGCTCTCTAAGAACATTACTTTAAAGACCTTTTACCTTAGTATATGATGTAGCAACTAGACTGAGCAAAATCAAGTAGTAGATTTAATAGTTATCCTGCAATGGAATGAAGACTAACCAAATGTACATAGGTTATAAAGGCTTTGCTCCATTCTATCAAGTCCAGCTACAAGCCAGGAATATATAGTAAATGCAATGTGGATAGGTATATATAGCTAATCTGTGCAGCTTTCTTTTTATTCAGCCACTTTTCAATAAATCTGTTTCATTATACATGTGTCTGCATGTATATGCACCTTTGTCTTTGCCTCATTTGAAAGCTTCAGTCTTTCCCTGTTCTCATTATACTGCCCTTTGCACATATGCACTTTTTCCTCTCTCACTGCTCTAGGCCGTCCTCATGGCATCACTTACTGTGTTTCTCTTTTCACCGTTTATCCTCACTGACAGAGACAGGAAGAGGGGAGGAAAAGGATTAGTCATCATCTCCTGCTGCAGCTCCTCCTATTCATCAGTGCTTAGACATATAAATAAAGAATCACAGAAAGTCTGTAGTAGCACGGTGTCCCTGTCTCGGATCCCGGTCTCCTCACTCACCTCTCCCAGCTCCTGCTCTTCCCCGGACTGCTGTGGACGCACGTCCCCACCTCCTAGGGCTTGCGCGCGGCTCCTGCCGAAAATTTAAAGGGCCAGCGCACCGCTAATTTGTGAGCTCTGATGAAAACCAGGTGCCACTTGGATTCCGGTCCCAGGTGTCTGCTAGTTCCATCTCCCACGGAGGTCCAGAGCATCCACTGATCCTGACACACGGAAGTAAGTAGCAGAAATGCTGAATCATTTGTTGACACATTCAAGGATTTTTTTAAACAGTTTTTTAATTTTTTTGGATTCTTATTAAGGCAGTAGAGGCAACTTATGTACAAGAGTGGGCAACTTTAGTATAATATTCAGGAGCACTGTGGGACATTATATCCAGGGGGCACAATATGGTTTAATATTAACCCCTAGGCGCACCAGGACGTTATAGTACGTCCCCGGGGCTAGAGACCTAGTGCACAGGGACGTTCTATAACGTCCTGCTTCTGGCACCGGCTCACGAACGGAGCCGGTACCAGAAACAGCGGCTGTCAGCTGTCTAGTACAGCTGACAGCCTGCGCTAACACCCACGTGAACTTGAACCAGTGATCAGAGCATCACTGGTTCAAGTTCAAGTATGTATAATTTAAAAAAAAGTCAAAAACACTAAAGTTAATACATTAGAATAAATAAAAAATAAATGCATTAAAATATAAGCCCCTAAAATGTCACTTTCCTATAAAAACACTTAATAAAGTATAAAAAACATAAAAACACAAAAAACCCCGCATATTTGGTATTGCCGCGTTCGTAACAATCTGTATAATAAAATAAAATCATTACTGGATCCGCACGGTACACGCCGTAGAAAAAAAAACGCAAAAACGTTCCGAAAAAAGATCATTTTTAATTAATACCCTATAAAAAATTCTCTAAAAAGTCATTTAAAAAGGTTATGCACTCCAAAATAAGCCCACTAAAAAGAACAACTCTTCTCGCAAAAAATAAGCCCCTAACCAGATTTGTCAGCCGAAAAATAAAAAAGTTATGCATATGAAAAGATGGTGATGCTAAAATGAACAAGATTTTCTCCAAATTGGTTTTTATTCAGTACAGTTGAATAAAATACACAAAACCCCCACATATTTGGTATCCCTGCGTCCGTAACAATCTGCATAAAAAACAGAATCATTATTAGATCCGCAAAGTAACCCCGTAAAAAAACAAACAAAAAAAAAGCTCCAGAAAAAAGATCATTTTCAATTAATACCCTATAAAAATGCTCTAAAAAGTGATTTAAAAAATGTTATGCACTCTAAAATAAGACCACTTGACCAGTGTAAAATGTAATGATCCTATATGAAGTCTGCACCCAACATGAAATTCAGGGCTAAACCAGAGTGTTTTGCATGACCACATCTGTGAGTCTCTTGCAACCACCAAAATTTTGAAAAAATGTTAACTCTTTGAGTGCTTTTCTTCTATGTCAGCCTAATGTATTTCCATGTTGTACAGAGTATGACTGAGGGCTAAATTTATTACCTAACCCACCAATGTACACTCCAGGCTCCTTCAAGGTTGCAAAGGAAGATAAAGTACAATGGAAGTACATACAATAGTATTTATTTATATTCCATATGCATGCATGTATAGTGCATTCTTAAGGAAATTTATCAACACATTCAAGCATGTTAAACCAGGGACAGGGAGATAACCAGGGAGATAACATCAGGCAGAGGGAATGGGAATTCTGAGGGGGCAGCGGGAGTGGGATATCTGCTCTTGCACAATGTAACATCCTGTGAAGCTACAGCATGGAAGGACTCTGGTAAGATGGAAGAAGATTACCACAGTCACAGTGTCTGCATCTATGAGTACGTGTCCCTGGTTTATCATTCTTGGTTATGATGGAAGATTTCCTTTGAATATTGAAATGAATTGTTTTTGTTATAGTTATTTTAGTTATTGTATATACCGTATATATTCGAGTATAAGCCGACCCCAGTATAAGCCGAGGTACCTAGTTTTACCACCAAAAACTGGAAAAATCTATTGACTCGAGTATAAGCCGAGGGTGGTAAATGCATTGATCACAGCCTCCCAGTATATAGCTGCCATCCCCCTTCTGTATATAGCCTGCCAGCCCCTTTATGTATATAGCCTGCCAGCCACTTTAAGTATATAACCTGCCAGCCGTTTATGTATATAGCCTGGCAGCCCCTGTATGTATATAGCCTGCCAGCCACTTTATGTATATAGCCTGCCAGCCCAGAGTGCCACCTCTGGCACCAGTGCCATAGGCTAGCCATCACTGACATAGATCATAAAGGCACTGTTGTTAGTGAATGCCATGCTGGAGAGAGCCTTTGACAACAATTTCAACGATGCCTGTATCATGCTGCTTGTATTATCCTATTACAGTGATGGCAAACCTTTTAGAGACCGAGTGCCCAAACTACAACAAAGACCCACTTATTTATCGCAAAGTGCCCACACAGAAATTTAATTTGTGATTTATACTCCCTTCTCTGTCACAGCTTTCATTGATACCAGCACCTGAGGCACCAATAAAGCAGAAAATAGTCCCAGGTAGAGCTGTCACTACAAGTCCTGGGCTGTCTGGGACTGCAGGTAGATACCTGGAGTCATCTCTGGTGATGGCCTGAGTGCCCACAGAAAGGGCTCAGAGTGCCACCTCTGGCACCAGTGCCATAGGTTAGCCATCACTGTCCTATTAGATATATCTGGTATTTTTAACATTATTTCTTATAAAAGCAAGAAAGTGACCTGTGCAAGACCCAGGGGTCTGATTATCTCCCTCTCACTCTGACCATGCCTCCCTCATTTGGCCATAACGAACTAGCCTGTGTATTGTATGTGCTAGACATGTAAGACCATTTGCACTAAGGTTCCTTTGCACAGGTCAGTTTCCTGTATGAAACCATTTCATTTCATATTAACTATATTATCTATATAAACTTCTATATTAACTGTCTTACGAAATCAGTGTGAATTGGTGCTTGGTGTATTTTCTCTTCTCTTTTTAGGTTTTGTTTGATACAGAGAGACACCTGTATCACACCAACAGCACTTCCACTGCTTAGTTATCCTATTCTCCAACAATCAATGTCTGGGTAGTGCAGAGGTTTTATCTATTTTTATTAAACCATTTCTACCTCTCTTCTGGCCTGAACCCCCTCCTGTCAATAAGGAAGAACCGTCTCCCTCTCAGACTTCATGTGGAGGATCTCCTTTACCTCAGAGACATTGGTATGGTCTGCAGAGGAGAAATCCAGCTTTACTCGCAGTTGGCTACACAGGGAATGCTAGAACTGGGAAACAAACTGGACCCCTCGGTCCGAGAGAATGTCTAGAGGGAGTCCATGAAGCCGGAAAATGAGAAGGAAGAACAAGCTGAAAAGACGAGAACATGATGGTAGACCAGGCAGAGGAATGAAGTGGGACATCTTGGAAAACCAGTCTTTGACCACCCAGAGGAGGGTATTACCAGAAGATCCATAAGTGAGTCCACGGCAACCTAGGTTTTGGCAATGGCAGGAGCTGACCTGCTGGCTTGAGACGTGACAACTTGTTATGGGCACAGGAAGTGCAGGAACTCACAAAGTCTCATACATTCTTGACCAAATCTGGCCACCGATAGAAATGAGATATGAGAGCAACAGATCTCTGTGTCCAGCCACATGAGAGCAATGTCCCCAATCAGTATCCTCTTCCGGAGAGCTGGTCAGACGTAGGTCTCACCAGGAGGAATCTCCCGTAGGTCCACAGGAGCTGCCGTTTCAGTCACAAGTCATGAAGAAATCAGTCATGCTGTTTGATGACTCTCCTAGCCAAGATTTCATGGCTTTCACCTGTCTCTACCCAAATTACAGGGATAGAGTTCCAAGATTCAAAAAATTTTTATTGGAGGAGGAGGGTGTGGACGATGGACCATCAGAAGAGACCTATGATGATGATGAAACACAACTGCCAATGGCTGAGGTGTTTTGCAATGTGCAGAAGGATGGCAGTGGTGAGGGTTTGGTGGTAAAAGAAATGAGGGGTGATGATGAGGTCCTAGACCTGATAAAGGTAGAAGGCAGTGATGTTTGCACAAAGAGGTTGTGGCCCAGAAGCCATGGGCATC
The DNA here is from genome assembly GCA_019512145.1 of Engystomops pustulosus. NCBI lineage: Eukaryota > Metazoa > Chordata > Amphibia > Anura > Leptodactylidae > Engystomops > Engystomops pustulosus. Next base: position 61,082,128 of record CM033642.1, read on the forward strand.
CATCAGGAGACAAAAACAGGGGTCAAAACACAGCAGTCAGCCCATAGCTATTTCATTTACTGCCACCGCTGTTGCCCAGGGATCCAGTAAACAAATGCCAGACCCCAGGGTATGTGCGGTGTGGCATTTTTTTCTCACAGAAAGAAAAAGACAGAATCAATATCATTTGCATGCTGTGGCACCAGTCCATAAAGCATGGTTATATATTAACTGAGCACCTCATTTATGACCAGGCACATAACAGGTAAATATGAGTTGAACGGGACACCTTTGCGTAAGTTGGCTGTTCTACCACTTCCTAAATCACAAGGCCATCTGTCTTCCCACAAAGGGAGGATGTGACACCACCCCCACTACCACAACCAGCAGCAACACCATCACCAAGCCTGTCAACACCATATATTTAGCTGTGCATCCCTTAAATCATGGAGAGAAAGTTAAAGTTTTGCCCATCACACACATAAGTTCTGGTCTTGAATTTGAACATTGCCAAAGTGATGGCCTTTCAGATGCTCCAAATCAGGCTGGTGGAAACAGCTTTAAAGATCTGATGGTGGCGATTGTCCTTCAACATGTACTTTCCATCAGCAGTCACTATCTGCACCAACAGGTTGTGGACAAAATATGAATGTAGTGGTAGCTGGTCCCCAGGCAGGAGGCTTGCAGGGTGAGTTTGCAGACCAGTGTTCAACTACTGCATTGTCTAGCCAGAGAACAGTTTTGGAACAGGAGGATATGGAAGAATTTGGTAACACCAAGAGCAGCTCGCAGCTATCACTGCAGTGTGGCTGAAGAGATGCAGAGTAGGAGGAGGAGGAGACACCTCCCACCGAGGGCAGCTTGTCCTTGCCTCTGGGCAAGCTTGTCCACATGAACCACTATATTCCCCCCTAGCCTGCACACTGACACAAAAGTTGCCCAGATACCTAAAAGTGGCGAATACGGGGTGGCTACCCTGCTGGATCCACGCTTAAAAGATAGCGCAGCTTTCTTCATTCCAATACTAGAGCATGAGACTAAAATGAAGGAGTAAAAGTGCATGTTTCTGGAGGCGTTACTGGCTCACATTGAGAGGAATGGTGAAAGGAAGTCACCGGTGTTGAGCCCACTGTCTGCCCCAGAACTAGGTTGGTCCATATTGGAACCAATTTTAAAGCACTCCACAGAAACACAACTTGTGTGCAGCATACATCCTTCTGGGAGCAGTCGTTTATGCGTACCATTCCTCTTCATTGAGGTGTTTTGTGGTGTCCCCTGATGAGCTCATAGGGTGAAACATGCCTTTAGGGACAACCTATGCAAGTAAACAATTTATGGGACTTTGTGACTAAGTTTGTATTATAACAGGGTCACTCTATTGCAAGGATAGGATCGAAGTGGCAGCTTCCCAGGGCTGCTGCTCCGAGTTGAGGCATAGGAGACATTATAGAACTTGAATGGGGTGTAATGGTAACAATATTCTAGTCCCAAGGCATACACCCACATTTAATCCCTCCCTATGCCATACATATTAGGCCCTACCCTGCACATTTCATGCAGCTAGGTTCCATATACACTACTCACACTATCTTTTATCTCAGTGTGCAACATACATCCTTCCAGGATCAGTCATCTTATGCATGCCATTCCTCTTTGTTGAGATAAGCACCTTATAATATTGTACCTCCAAGGCTCCAATACATCGTAAAAGTACCCATGTGTTCTATAACAGGACAATTGACTAATTTATCTGAATCTTATCTGCTGCAGTATAACATTGAGGATATTTTATTTTCTCATCACTTATTCCACTATCTATTTTAAATATGCTGATATTAAAAGCTAAGTTTTATATCCCTTCTACTTAAGTTGGATTCACAGAATTTTCTAGCAGTATAGGTGACAAAGGAGGGGGCTATAAGCGTTCCACCTGTCTCATCATACTTGATGCAGGAGGAAGACCAGCGTGGCCACAATGTGGAACACCATGTTGAATTCTTCTTAATCTGCAACAGCATTGGATGGGGCATGTAGTACCAAGAGGCAGAAAGTGATTCACATGGTGGAGAATTATCTGTCCACACGTTTACTGGTACTGAAGGATGGTACTTGCCTTCTATGCCTTGAAGGTGCTGTCCTTCCCTGTGGTAAGTGTGCTGTCAGTTCCGGCATGCACCCCTGATATTTATTTTCACCTGAGGAGGATCCCACCTCCTGAATAATCCGCTCAGTTTATTACAAACTGGACCTGATGAAGGGGATGGTCCATTTCCAAAACGCATAGTCTGTTATCTGCCTCGATGACATTTTAAATAAAAATCCTTCATGATAAAGATTACCTGCTATAAAATTTCTTGAGTTGTGAGGTAGAGTGCGAGTATTTTGGTCGCGCTGCTTGAACGACAACTAGGTAGTTAATGTACACATACATTCGATTGGTACCTATTTAAAACATTTATTGCAAATTCAAAACAGTAATGCTTCAAAGGTCAACAATGATATTTGGACGACGTGTTTCAGGTCTGAATGACCCCTTCTTCAGGTCCACAAGGTTCTTTCTATGTAGAGGGGTTGCATATGAAGCGTTCTAGAAAGAAACTGTCTTATAGATGCTCTTAATGCTGGAGTTGATATATGAGCTGGAGGACAGAGTTTTGATCGGAAAGAGTATCTATGGTGTTGTTAAGTTGTCTGGTCCGGTCAGCAGCAGCGAGTCGACCAGAGTTAATGTGTACATTAACTACCTAGTTGTCATTCAAGCAGCGCAACCAAAATACTGGCACTCTACCTCACAACCCATCCTTCAAGCCAGAGGAAGCAGCAGCTTCAGGTATTTATTTTTGTGGGAATTAAAAGAACCCATACCTCTCAGAGGAACACATACCCTTGCACCATTTACAATTTCCTTCCATTCCCATGGAGCACGGTGTAACTGCATAAAGAACCATAAAATTTCTTGAGACAGCATGTCTTTTTACCATTTTTTTAAATTGTACTTAATTCTTGTATATACCCACCACCTCTGGGTGCTGTCCTCTGGAGGAGACCTACAAATACAAGTGTTATTTAGGTGTGCAACATTAAACTTACAATACTTTGCTGGGTGGTGCCACACACGTTGTCTTTCTCTATTTTCTACTATACCCCTTTACACTGATGCCCAAAATTGTAGACAATATTCCATGTATATTTCATGAGAATCTATTCCTCTCTCGATACATTCCATAATTGTGTCTGTGTCAAACTTATGCATACCATCCACAATACCCGTAAGTCTTTTTCAGCTGCAGTTTTACCAAGTAATTGACTGTCTAGAACATATTGCAAAGTGCATAACCTTACATTAATATACATTAAACCTCATCAGCCATTTTTCTGCCCATTCCTCCAGCTTCCACAAATCTCTCATTATAATACCAGCCTCCGTATTAATTACTTTACAGAGCTTAGTATCATCTCTGTGATTCTACCAACCCAAAAATAAATGGGGGTGTCATTTGGTGCACAAAGTCAAAACCAGTAAAAACAGCCCACAAGAAAATGGTGCAATTTTAGTTTTTTGTATCAGTTTTGCTGTATTTGAAATTTATTTCATGCTTCCCAGTACACAGCATGTAATATAAAACACTGTCATTAGGAAGTGCGATTTATTACGCAAACAACAAGCACTTACACAGCTCTGTACACAGGAAAATAAAAATAAGTTATCAATTTTTAAAGGAGGGCAGCAAAAAATGGAAAGCAAAAATGAAAAGGACATTGGCTCGAAGGTATTTCGAATGCCTTAACACAAATGTGTTGAACACATTGCACAGGATGGGAATCCTCTCATAATACTAATTTAGTTATAGTATGGAGAAAACCAAAGTTACAGCACCACTCGATCAAATACAGGCAGATGAAAAATGCATGTGAGTGATCACTCACTGCACTGCATTTGATCACCTTTCGGATGCAGAAACAACCCTGGTTAACGGGCAGCAGCCCATAAAAATGTAAAAATTATTAGCAGGTAAACATAGGGTGTTTAGGGCGCGCTTCCAGGTGAGTATAGATATAAAGAGTTTCTGTTGTAATTCAGGCATTAATTAAAAGTTAAAAATGGAGGACAACACATTTTGATGCCGCACTGATGTCTTCAAAGGTCAAAAGTGCTTCAGTACCAGTTAAGCTATAGTGCCAATCTAATTGTTGCTGAGAGCATGGCTAATAAGACATTTCACCATGGCTGTCTGATTAGTCATGCACTCAGCAGCATTCTGGCTAGACTCACCCGGAAACGTAATATGACTTAAGGACTCCCTGTCTGCTGACCAAACTGCAATGCCATCACTGCACTAGTTCTTACAGTGCGGAAGTTGCAGCTTGGCTGGCAGACAGGTCATCCTTGCATCATATTTCTGCATGATGCAAGGCCACCAATCCCGTTTCTTGTGTTTAATTCCAATTCCACAGGCAGAACAAGTTTGTGTGAAGGCAAGGGCCAAGTCACTGGGGCTCATTTACTAACTTTCGTCGGGTTTTCCCTGAATATTTCCGATTTGTTCCAAATTGCCACGGGATTTAGAATTTTGCACTCGTTCGGATTGTGGCGCACCCAACGGATTCGGAAAAACTGCAGAATTTAAAATAAAAATTATGTCGCAAGAATAGACAATGGACAATTGGTAAGTAAATTTTTCCCATTGTGTGAACTATTTTTCCAAACTTGTTGATTATTCAGCCTTGGTAGAACTTGTACTGAATATGTATTTTTCATTCGGATCTCTATACAGTACTCAGTCTTAAAAAATATCAACTACAAAAAGTAAATGGCCGGACAATGAAAAGCCTATAAATTTTCATGTATAAGCAAAATTAAAATTTCAATGAAGTAGTAGAAAATAGATATTACTTTCCTTTCATTTTAAAATGTAAGATAATTAATATGCAATGTGCTATTGTGTTGCAATGCTTGTTTAAAGTGCACAATGTTAATAAACATCAGATACTATATTAAGGACTTTTCAAGCGTGTAAAATAATATGATTTCACAATGATTACATATTCACTCTACAGCTGGCTGAGTTTTTACATCTCCATTTGTCACTGACTATTGTGTCCAATTAAATGATTAGCTTTTAAAAACTGCTGCACATTATGAGAGTGAACTTGTGTTCCATTGCAATGAGTGATGCAGAAGCAAACTCATTACAGCATGTAATTCAACCATATTAAATAACAAACAGATGGCTGCTGTAAATGGGAGCTGCTTTTTCTCTTCAAAAGTGCCATGAAAAAGGTGTTTTTATTTATCTTTGTTTCCAGTTTCTTTCTGTTTTCTTGACAAGTGGGCAGCTGGTTGCTGAGGTTTTCAATTGATGCAAAAGAATGAAAAGCCTGTTTCCATTAATTTCTCCATAAAATAAGTCTTTGAATCATTTCTGTTATAAATGCATGTGCAGTAGCAAGCTGCTGCTTGATTAATTCACTTATTATGAAGATTTCATCTTTTATAAGAGGGCCTGCAGGTAATTTGTCTTGTTTAGTAAGATTAGAAAAATGTAATTATCTTTATACCTTAGGACCCCTATCAGTTTAATTGTGTTCCTCTAATTTCAAACATTAATTCTTGTTTTTATCATAAATTGTAACATTTTAAACCTTTACTATTTTCAGTGAAAAGTGCTCAGAGACCCCATACAAGGCTAGCTGAAGTTAAAAGCAGGTAGTGAAAGAGTTAAATATTTAACCATCTAACAGCTGTCAAGATTGCTCACCTGAGAAGATGTGTTGCTAGGTTCTCATGCTGCTTTTTCTAATGCATTTTATAGATGTGTCATGTCCTCTACAAACAGTACACAATTGTAGTAATTTTGTGACACGTGCTATCCGTAAGTTGATCAGTGTCATCTATTTCGATCAGTAACTGTGCCAAAGTCAAAAACAGATAGATAAACTGAACAGTTGAAAGTTCTTCCATTACACCTGATCTCTACACAACTGGTTTTGACAATTACTTACTCAAAAAATAAAAAACTCACAAATCAGGGACAAAGTATTAATGTCTGAATACTGTTCACACTCATATTTTAATAGGTTAAGTAAACACAAATGGAGGATGGAGGATCATCCCTGCTCGTGTTAGATTGTACTTCACCAATGTGGTTTTAAGTTATGACAGACTCCTTACTCTGTGCATCTTGCACATTTACAAATAGAATTGTTAACACACATGTTGTGGTAATATTTATGTTTTGTAAACATAATGTTTAGACGTCAGCAGGTGCAGGTCTGGAGACTAAAGCAACATCTTTAGAGTTGCTGCAGTTTTCTTCTGCTCCCGCACTATGAGCAGGATCGGGTCTCTCTTTCTCCGCTTATCACTGAATCGCAGAAATGCAGAGAGGAGCAGAGCCGGCACTGTCAACCGGCGCTGGTTGTGTATTACCATATCTATTACTCTTACAGAGATAGCATGGCCATAAACAATGAATGGAGTGGCAGTGCATCGGTACTACTCTCCATTCTTTTGAGGTACAAAATGGTTACCACAGACCCCAGTTGTCATGATCTTTGTGGTCCCAACACTGGACCCCCCACCGATCAACAAGTTATCCCCTATCAATTGGGGGGTTGGTGGTTAACAACTTGTGAATCAACAACGCCTTTATATACATGCACTGCAAGGGTCAAAACAATTGACTGCAGTGGAAAATCCTTTGTTTCCTGTCCTGTCAAACCCCCTTTTAGAGATGCTAGAGGGCAAATACATAAGAAAAATACAAAACCCAAGTTGAAAATGATGTACACAGATAAAGATTTATTCATTCTATTCTATTCTATTTGTTTATTCACTAGACTATGTACAGTCCACTTTTAAATAGACAGAAAACAGCTATACTAATTGCAATAATGGGGGGGGTTAATCATACAATGGCGCATCATGCACCACCTTACTGCATCAGTCCATGGAGCAAGCGGCAGCAGATGGGAACCTGGGGCTTGGGGAGAAGAAGTGGCCAGGGATGGAAGAGAGCTGCAGGAATGGAATGAGTGCAGGGTGAGCTGGGGAGGGGTTGCCTGTAGATCTATGTGTGCCACGCATCCATCTCTATCACCTGTGTGGGCTTCTCACAAACTGAGCAGCCCGGATGGCTGGGACACCAAGGAGGTAAATGGTGACCACCCAAAGGACCTGTTAATGCCATATGAAGATCTTCCACTGCAGAGCTGCATCCTTGGTGTGTCCTCTTCTGTGGAGAATCTGAGAGTGGAGCCGCCATCTGCAGTCACTGTCCCTGCTTGGGTGCTCAGCCATGCCTCAGCCCTTGCCCTGCGTAGACGGCGCAGTCACATCTAGGAGAGTACCTGTCCAGGAGGTTACCTGTGACTGCTCATATGGACCACAAATTCAATATATGAAAAGTTTCCTTCTCCACTTCTTTGTTCCTCTATATTCAGATATATAAAAAGAGAAGACCAAGAAAATGGAAAATCAGTACCTTTAGGACTTCAGTTCAGGGTTTAGGAGTACACATAAAAATCTTCTATTGCTAAACTCTTTCCTCGGGAAGATGCCTTACTCATTGGCCATACTTGTCCTGCTAGAGGATAATCCTGGTGCAGGTATGAAAGTATTCTGATCATGTCAATTTCTCCCAAAAGAGATAGAAAGTAATAGGGGAATTTTTTGAACCGGACACTCAGTTTCTGCCTGACACCGAGTTGTGCTTCTTCTCCTGGGGCTTATGGATGTGCATCAGGTTCTCACTTTTATACAAATGTGAAAAACTTTAAAATTCCATTAAAACTAGATTTTATCGATAATACAAAACTGCATTAAATATAACAATATCCTAACCAAAAATAGTTATATCCAAATGGGCCTGGTAAATACAAGAAAGGAGGGGAGTGTCAATAAAAAGAGAGAGGACACTTCTTTACAGAAATAATTTAATCTCAAAAACAGTGTTAAGACCTAGCAGAAAGAATCCTTAGTTGAAGAATCCAAAAGGCTCATATTTTTCTTGAAGTCTTCACCTCTCCAATTTGGAGACCACAGATATGAATCTTACACGGAGCTGAAGCAGGGATCAGAGCAAAAGCAACAAAAATTGCTTTGAAAAAATTGCAAAGTGAATGGTTAAAAGTCTCTCTGTCTTTATCATGTTAAGATCACTAGGGGATTAAAATTAAAGAACTTTCTTTTGTGGGAAAACCCCTTAAATTTTAAAATTTGGTGCTAGAGATGTAACAACAATCATACCAGTGTGCTCAAGACTGGTTTCTGGGGTATCACCAACAAAAAGAGAGAAGTAATAATATTTATAAAAATTAAATTATTTAGACACAATAATAAATAACTTAAACCACAAGAAAAATAAAGGATACACGTCAAGTGACCAAGACAATACATTCTTTATTCATATATCAAAAAAATACCACAACACAAAAAAAGAGAATAAAAACCATAAAAAATGTGAACAGAGTCACAAAATAATCTACCACAGGAAAACCAAACATGTGATAGTGTTAGTGATCCTGGGACCACCAGCTCCCCCTGGAGACTAAAGCCTTATGTAAGACAAAAAGAGATACAACAATATTATCCTATAAGGGATTACACATTGGGCTAGGGAGAATGTGGTACCAATATATAATGCAAGCGCATTGCAAAAAAGTTTCAAAAAAAGGTGTTTTTTTTTTTTGTATAGAGTATGAGCCAAAGTAAATGAATAGATGGTACCACACTGCTAACCTAAATCAAAAGATAAGCAAGTAAACGTGCACACAAGAGGGAGCTGGTGATAACACCGCCCCACGCGTATCGCCACCTGCTGTGGCTTCTGTGACAATAATAAATAACAACACTAAAATTATTATAAATAAAATAGCTATTATTGAGATTATAGAATTGTTTCTATATAAAACATTTCATAGACTTAGACAATAGCTGTATAGCATCCATTAATTCTACTGCATGCCACAAAGAGGATGTATTTTAGTTTCCAAAATATGTTCAATATGCGCAAAGGGTAAACTGTAATCCAATATTGTGTAAACTGATTTCATACACAAAGAGTAAGATGATTTGTGCAATTGTTTATTAGCAAAGTTTTAAATAATTTGATTGTGATGGATTGTTAGCAAAGTCTTATAAACTTTAATTAAAGAATGTATTTCTGGTATAATCTTAGATTAATCAAATATTCATATCAAAAGGTAGGAAGGAAGTATGAAATTTACTTCCTTTTTTGTTCTCCAATTGATTGTGTGTTATAAGAATAAAGGTGGGCTCACACATAACCCCTGGTGTCCCGGAGAAAGTGAGAAAGAGATGCTAGAAGTCTCGTTGATTACATGCATGCATAGTAGATGCTTTTGGTGCACCATAGGTCACAGCACATCTAACCTAGTTGGTACACAATGGCCCACACTAAAACTGTGCAAACTGCACCAGGTACAGTTTGGCTGTGTGATGTGCAGAGTGTGCCAAATTAATGAATTGTGGTGTACATTCTTCATGAATCTGGCACCCCCTGCATTGCTCCAACAGAGTGTACCAACATTTTTTGTGCACCTTTAACATAGAGCATGCAACACAATTCTTTTAATAACTATTACGCACTGTCCAACTGTGCACCGGAATACCCTTGTGTTACGTTGGGTATAGTGCAGCCGAGACACAAATGTGTCAGACACTATAAAAATAATGTGCAAAGTCAGACAAAAAAAAACTGCCACTGGGGCCATAAATAAATGTGGGCCATTACCTGATAGCTCCAGTGAAACGCCCAAAGCTAATTGTTTCTGCATTCCTTGTTGTGTTTGAAGGACCTGGTCCCTGTTATTCCATGGACTAGAACAGGTAATCTTGTTTAACAAAACAGAAAAAGTTACAAAATAACAATCAATATACATCATAATTCTTGCTAGGAATAACTGTTAAAAGATTATGCTTTGTTTGAAAAAAGAAAAATGATATTTTGCATAAATGTTAAAATTATTAATAGTAGTCAAATATTTGCAAACCAAAGGACTACATCTAAAAGAAGGAGTGGATTGTAGTTGTGTTTATGCTCTAACATGATTTACTCAAACATAATGAAAATTTCATATAAATGAACTCAAAAATAATAAACAAAAAATTAATGAATAAGCTAACCACATACATATGTAATACATATTTCCAAAAGTTGCTATAATGAATAAAAGAAAGTGTGATATGTCTGAGAATGCAGCAGCTGGATACAGCCTGACACTACAAGCTTGGTTTATACCTGACTTGCGCTTCACAAAGCAAACCTCCCAAGTTTACAAAGTTTTGTAGATACTGACCTACCGTTCTATGCAATGATAAATATCTCAGCTCAATCCCTGGTCATAAAATTATTTTGGGGTAAACATAAGCCCACAATAGAGCACTCTATTATACACAGGCTACGTTGTTAAGGAGGACTTGGGATGCCCAAACTCTACCTATTACAACTTAAGCTAAACTATTACATAGCTACTAAAATTAAATAACTTGAGTGGTGGTAGGATAATACCTCTAAACATTTGGTACATATTGGGGCTCATTTACTTAGGGTCACGCGCTGCACTTTCGTTGCACCATTTTTGGGATTTGCACAGCTTTGAAAGGTATTTAACAGAGGATTGTGTCGCATGCAATCGGTTTCTATTGCAGCTACGCTGGCTTTAATGCAACAAAAATTGGGGGCCATGCCGTCGGACGATCCGAATGATTGGGACTGAGCGTGGGATTTAACTTTCATATTGTGTTGCACTTACATGCACCAGGAAGAAGAAGGTGAACTCCGGTGGACCTGAGCGGGGAAGCGACACTTGCAGGATATCGGGTGCACGATTTAAGTGAATTGCGGCAGAGTACATTATCATCGGACAATGCACTTTCTGCTGTGGAACATGGAGTCAACCTTCGATCCCTCCTATTGGGTTTCCTTTGGGTGATAGACCTCCCCCTCTAACTTTAGTCTGATTCTCTCATGTAGTTTGGAGAAGATTCCACTCCTTGAGTAATAGATTTTCTTTTACATTAGAGGACATCAGTCAGCTGACTTCAGAACTACATCTTAATTCTTGTATTAGGAAAGCCATTACTTATTGGGCAGTTAAGCTCCCCACTTAACTTCTCTGGTATTGTTAAAAAAGAAAAATTGAACTTCCGGTTCCGGCGTGGGGATGTGAGGATGCAGCCTAGGAGTGTTCCATCCCGGCTACAGAACACCCGCAAATACCACCACCACCAGGTCAGGACGGCACACAAGGGGCTCGGAAAGTGTCTGAGAGTCGACACAAGCCGTGGAAACAGTAGTAAAGAGCAGCCGCGACTCCATTGTGAACGGAGCCGCAGCATGCCATTGCCACATGGCAGGAAGTTTGGAGCACAGGATACAGCAGCGCACAGCATCGGCCGCGGACCGATCAAAGATAATAGGTCATCACAGCTAGCCAGTCAGGCCAGCTACCGACACCCCGAACTCGGGCCACAGAAGCAACACACCCCACGGGTATACTCTCCCCAGCTAAGCCCTTGCCGCAGGACCCCCCCCCATCCTCCCACCTTGGCTTAATAGCAGGCTGCTACACAGAGATCAGGGCAGATCTGCTCACTGTCATAGCCCTGTCTAAAAAGGCAGGTTGCCACACAAGCACCAGGGCAGGCATGTCCCTCACTCCAGCAGGATCACAGCTTCATAAGCCGAGGAACTCTACCCCCACCAGTTATCAGTGCAGGCTTCTACGCATCCATCAGGGCAGACCTGCCTGATTCCAACCGGTGACTGCTGAGAGACCATAATTATCCCCAAGAGGCGAGCTGCGACGCAAACATAAGGGCAGACTCGTTCCTTCTCTCAACATGGCCAGGCACCCCTAGCCATAACAGGCTTACAACTGAACTACCAGCTACTAGCAGCAGAAGTGGTGGCGAAACTAGCTCCAGATATACCAAAAGCATTGGGATCCTCCATACAAACAGCAGTACAATCGCTCCACAACAGGCTAACCAGCTACTAGTAATGGAACAAAGAGTCTCATACACAGAAGATTCACAAGAAACAACGAGACGCAAGCTGGAGGAAGTCTCCCTAGAAATTAAACACATGAATGATAAAATAGATGACATCGAAAACCGCTCCAGGAGAAATAAATTGCGACTGGTGGGGCTGCAAGAATCGATTCCCCCTGGGGATCTCCAAACCTTCTGTGAATTGGAACTCCCGAAAGCCTTGGGCATCACGGCAGATGCAGGGTGGAATGGGCTCACAGATTAGGCCCAGACCCGAAACTCACAAATTCACAACTCTCCATCAAAGACCTGGCTACACTACGGCTTAGGCAAGTGATCATGCGCTACTTGGACTTTAATGACAAAACTGACATCATAAGGGCATTTCGCCAATGCACTCACCCCTTGGTGTTTAGAAATTCCAAGCTGCTTCTATTCGAAGATTATTCCGCAGAGGTCACAAAGAGGAGAAGAGCGTTCAGCCAAATATGCACAGCATTAGTGGAGAAATGTATACGATTTCAACTGGCGTTTCCTGCAACATTGAGAGTATTCTACGAAGACGAAGTCAGCAGAGGAGGCACTAATTAAACACTGTGTACTCACAGCATCCCAACTCTGAGCGGGAAGAGGAAGAAGAGAACCCCCACCATCAACTCGCAAGGGCTCGAGACGTCGGGTGCGCAGTCATGATTCTAGGTCCCCCTCTACGGAGGCTGGATTGAACTTCAGGAGAGAATGATTCTAGACTGTGGGAGTTGGTGGGGTAAGATGGCACATGCCGGGAAAAAAGAATGCAATTCAGAGTATTTAAATACAATGGACATGCCACTTACACCTTAATTTAAACATTTCTTCCTGACGATACCTCACCACCTCACACAAGTGGAACATGGATGTGTGTAGTTCATACACATTCCACTGGTTAGAACATATAAGCCGACTGGCCACAACACCACACTTGCGTTCGCCCAACATAGGCAGTTCCAGATATTAAAGCCGGGAGCTCCAGGTGCTCCTCTTACCCCAAAAAAAGAGAAGTCACACAGCCCAGAGGGTGATTGAGTCTATACTCCCTCATAGAATTAAGTTAGGTGCTGAAAAAGCACTAGTTTTACTGTTGTAGTGTATTCACTGTTAAAGTGTTTGTATGTATTGGTATTTTTCCATTAAGCTGTACCTGTTAAGTCATTTTAGAGATGTTAAGCAGATGTTAGATGTGCATTGCCCTGGGGGGGGGGGGGGGGGTTCACTCAAAAATTGCAGAAAAAGGGAGCTCACCACCGATCTGCCCTAATGCAAACAATAAATCGGCTCTGGAACCATGACATTATCATAACAAGTAGAATATGAAAGTCATAACTTGGAATGTTAAGGGACTGCGTTCCCTACAGAAACGCACAAAAATTTTGACACCTAGGGCGGACACGACCAGATATTGTCCTGCTTCAGGAAAACCAATTTAGAAGATGAGGACTATTGGCGCCTCAAGAAATTTTGGGTAGGAGAGGTGGTGGGCTCCCCTGCGCAAAACTGTAAAGCAGGGGTCTTGATCCTATTACATAAAAATTTTACCGGAAAAATTACCAACCAGACACATGACACAGACGGAAGATGGGTTAGTCTCCAGATTATCAGGGGGGGATACGGGGTCTATTTACAACATATATGGTCCCAACAAGGCAAACGGGCCCTTCTTTGATCAACTTACTATTACACTTTTTAACGACAACAATGATCTGAAGATACTAGGGGGAGATATGAATGCGGTCTCATCCACGGCCGGTAACACAAACAATAACAAATTATACCCTCTCCCTTTCCTCCTCTCCAAGCACATGCCCCTATGGGGACATAAAGAATTTACTCCAGGCACTGAGAGCGCCCTATACAAGCCGTGGAAAGAAAAGGGAATTAGGAAGGTGGGAGATCTACTTCACGGGACTGAACCGCGATGGTTGACGGAACAGGAGCTACAGGATAAATACACACTGACTGGGTGCTTCACATTTACATACCACCAACTACACCATTTTCTCAGGGAAAGGGTAGCTGATGTAACAAGAGAGGCTTCCGAGACTTCCTTTACATCTTTCATGGGGACCCCACAGAGTATTTGATCCATTTCCTCATTATACACAAGTATAAAAGCATAGTTACTTAAAAGGACCCAATTGCATGTGGGAAAATGCTGGGCTAGAAAGTTCACGAGGGAAGTCTATGAGGGTAGCTTAAAGGGATTGGCCAAAGTTAGAAAGTGTGTGGCGAGCGAACAATGGAGGGAAACCTTCTTTAGGATTTTACATCACGCCTACTCTGGCTTCAACATACCCAGGACACCTTCCAAACCCGATAGGCTAACAGCATGCCCGAAGTGTTCAGAACCAAATACAGACCTTTGGCATGGCCTATAGCAATGCGATCACTCGCAAAACTACTGGCAATCAATCAAAGATCATATCTATGCTCACTGGAAAGTTCACTTACCCATGGACCTGCTGCTTTTTATCCTGCTTTTTGAAGAGGGAGGGGACGACCAAGAAGATGATTACACCATCCGTTTAGACATTCATGCCCTACTACTAGTAACAAAACGGTGCATAATGAACCATTTGATTCAATCGCCTGCACCCACTGTTACGGAAGTAGTATCACAAATGTGAAATTTGGTTAGGCTAGATCGACTGGAAACCCTACGGCATAAAGAAAAGCAGGCCCTAGGTTTCATCAGAAAATGGAAAACGTTTATTACCACACATATGTCAAGGGCAGAAATTAAAGAATTAGTCATACCATTTCGTCTTACTGAATGGTGCAACACACAATTTCTCAAAGGCACATTGAGAGCTCTACAAATATAATATTCAGAGTGATCATATTGCAGAGGAGCAGTGCTCCCTCCCCCCTCCACGATAGATCAAGCAGTGGGTCCTAGCAACATAGTGACAAGCACTAATAAAACAACACCCCCCCAGCGGTACCCGCAGTCTTTACTTTCATGTTATCTCATGTCATTTCATGTACTATTCTGTACAATTGTTCCACCTGTTGTACCGGAGAATGTATCATGATTAACGATATTAGCACATCAGCTCTGTTTCCAGCAAAATACTAAATGTTTAAGTTTTTCTTTTTCTGTTATATATTGAAAAACCAAATGAAATTTTTCAAAAAAAAAAAAAAGAAGAATTTCTCTTGTGACCTATTCATATTTAAGAATCAGACATGCTCTGCAGTCTAACCAAAACCTTCAAGTCGTAGATAACAAATATATATTTACATTGTGGTCTAAGACCTCAAGAGCTAGCAATGGCCCTATATACAGACTGTTAGATTTGTGAAGACCTGTTTGTGAAAGCAGCTACTAATACTACTATTACTTCCCTAGTAAAAAGAGTTCAGGATTTCTTTCTCTAATATGCACTGGAATTACGCTTTTCGCATAATCTCCATTACCTTTAAATGTATGAATCTGTATGAAGCTGCCATAAAAACTACCATTTGAGGGTACGTAACACCTGACAGACTCAATCATAATTTCCCAGGTTCCTCTCAAATTTGAGTAAATACTCAGTCCTTTAGATCAAAAATGTTCATTTGAACGTGTGTGTGGCATACAAAATATAAATTGTCCTCTTCCAGGAAAAATTAGGCACCTTGGTTGAAGGTATACCCAAGTACATATAACCCCTCTTTAACCCTCCTTTCTGGCTCTTTATCCCAGACCCACCCGCCCCATGCTATTAAATTAACCATAGACCATTCTGGTGCCTGGAACTTTTTTATATTTTACTTGACAGTTTGTACATTTTTTTTCAGTAATTTTCTACCTAACACATGTCTAAGATCATAAGCAATGTTCATGCACTGCTCTGTCAATATACATCTCACAATATCTGTACTGTCTTTATTAAGTGTTCTTGTGATGTTGACTTTAACTTCCCTTGTATTCTGTATATTATTAAAAATGTAAAAAATTGTCAATAAAAATGTGACCCTTTAAAGGACATTTACCACCAGATTATCAGTGGTAGACTGTCCTATAATGGTTGCTTGTTACCTCAAGGGAATGATGCAAATGTCTCCAGTGTAATCCAGGGTGGTCATTAGTCCTGAGAAAATAAGGTTTTACAAATATGTAAATTAGCCTGAGGAGCTTAGACTCATGTCACCCGAATGCCTCATGGCTACTCCTTAATTGTGCATGCCCCCAGGTTCATTAATATTCACACCTATGTCCTCACCATATCCCTTGCGCAGTCACACTGGTAAGCCACGGGTTGCCCAAGGTAGAAGTTCTCACACATGCACTAGATTTCAAGACAGTCAGACGACGTCACCAGCTGTCCGAGTGGACGGAGAGGGTAAATATTACTCAACTGAGGGTTTTGCATAATTAAGGAGCAAAGGAGCTTTGAGGCGCTCAGGTGATGTGGGTCTGAGCATCTCAGGTGAGCTTACACATTTTTAAAACCTTACTTTCCTCGGAATATGGGCATCCTGGATTACACTGGAGATGTATGTATCATCCCCTAGAGGTAACAAGCATCCCTTATAGCAGTGATGGCTAACCTTTTAGAGCTGGAGTGCCCAAACTTCAACTAAAAGCCACTTATTTATTGCAAAATGCCAGCACAGCAATTTAAGTGGTAATTTTTTTCTCCTTTTTCTTTGACATTTTTCAACCGTTCAGCCTCCTAAGGACACCAACACAGTTGAAAGGAGGAGGGCAAATTTGTCTATCATTGTAGGATTTGAGTCCTGTCTGGTGAACTTCATTCTGGGGTGATGGCCTGGGTGCCCACACAGAGGGCTCCGAGTGCCACCTCTGGCACCAGTGCCATAGGTTCGTCACCACTGCCTTATAGGATAGTCTGGTGGTAGATATCCTTTAAGGACACTTCTCGTTTTCACTTTTAAGACACCTTTGAAAAATCGTCCTTTATCACGATATGCAGTTAAGGCTTCGGAATGCTTTAGCTTAATGAGTTTATTTTTAAATTGTATTTTCATGCCACGTTTATACTTTACATAAATGTTATATTTCTAAATGTTATGCATATCATACAAACTGCCAAAAAAGTAGCTAACTAACATTAACCATATGTCTGTTTTTTGTGGACATATTTTTTTCATACTTTTATATTACTTTTCTTGGCTTCAGATGTGGTAAACATCAACTTACTTTTTATATGCATTTATTATTACATATGCCATTTATTACAATAGTATTTTACACTTCAAATGTCGAGTTCAAGATTGCTATATCTGTTTTCATATGTAATCCTGATTTTCTGATAGATATAGATAGTATATTTGTTAAGCAATCATTCATACACAAAGTTTTTTTTTTTTTTGTTATGATTTTATTTGTATTCACACTGGTTTGTACGTCACATACATGGAATAAAATGTAGCCAAAACATTATACAAATCATGCAATGTTATACGTCCAATTATAGAGAGAAACAGAAAAAAAGAAAGATAGGGGGAAAAAAAAGAAACAAGAACACAACAAAAAAAAAAGAGAGAAAGAAAATAAGCAACCAAGAACTTATCGAAACCTGGTAGAGAAAGGGAAGGACAGGCAAAAGAAAGTAAGAAAATGGGACAATAAGTGGCCTTCCCCCCTCCGCTCCATTTCTTCCCTTACCCTCTCTCTTTCTTTCCTGCCTCTGTACTCTTATGCTTCTTCCCTTCAATGGCTCCCCCTTCTAGTATGCCCTCATTGATCTCTGGCCGATTTATAAAAAATATATTCATATAATCATTCATACACAAAGTTAGTGATAACTGTCACATTCTGTGGAATCAGCATTGATTTCATTAGCCTTATAACACCCATCTCCCTTTCACCAAATAGGTAAAACTATTACACCTACATTATTCCTCCTATGCTTGCCAATTTCTATATCAGGTGTATATGACATTAGTAAAATCAAAACATCAAGTCAGCGAATACTGTATTTCTGCAACCAAATACATATCAATAATATAGCTTTTACCCAATATCCATTGCTCACACATTCCATCTACATATACTTAGGAATATTGCTTATTTTTATATTCTAAAAATTAAATTTTCATGATACTGGCTAAAAATTCAATTACCTTGTTGAATATCATCCTTGCACATGAAACATAGGAGATCCTACATAACAAATTCATGAATTTACATTTGCTATTTCCATCAGATAGGTAGTGTCAAATGATAAAAAACAGTAGACACAGTTCAGTATTTATTTAAGCTAAACTGGTATTAATAGGCCACTCCATCAGAAATTCAGATCCAATAAAATATACAGCTTTGTCCACAGTAGCAGATTGCACTGTCACTGCCTCACAAAAAGAGCATTGCAACGCCATTAGTGGGCATAAATAATGCACATACTCTTCTACTCTACTCAGCTAAGTGCATAGAAACCTTGGGCTCATGTTGTCAGAAATTCAATGGATTAGTATCAAGATTTATTTTAAGTCTGTAAAGCACTTTGTTCTTGACAGTGTTCAAAGCAGAAAGAGTGTTATCCTGAATGTGCATCTTAATACTGTCATGCCTGTCTTGTAAGAGTAGATGATGTATAGGCTTCTGTGTTTCCTTTTAAAAGTTTAGCAGATGTAGGAATATATATTCATAGTACATATAAATATTGATTATAAAACCTATGCACCTAGGTTCAAACCATGATTAATGAAAGCAAATTGTAGACATTTGGTAACAGAATAAAAAATAGTCTTGCAGTCTCATTTTTAAACCACAGGATGAGGGACAGGGAGAAACTGATTTCATTACAAAATTGATTTTTTTTTTAACCAAGTAAATAAATTATAACATATTATTAATAATATAATCCAATATGCAATCATTAGTATTATTATTATATTTAATCTATATTAGGAAATATTTAAAGTCATTTAAACATATTATTATAAATACTTCAGCTAATATATAACCATTAAAAGAATTTTCTTTGTTTATGTATTTGTATATTTATGTATCTAGGTATTTTAACAAAAAGAACATATTCAAAGAAAAACCTCTCTGTTTAAAGGTTTAAATGTATAAATATTTTAGATCATATCTCAGGCAACTAATGCAATTTAAGACTGACAGTTCTTTAATGCTATCATTTTTAGAACCACAAGATTTGACGTGAAGGTCAATCCTTTACAGTTTCACAAAGACATTAAACCTTACTTTGAAATAAAGCATTAATATCTCCTTCTCGTATGGCCCATGAATTCCAATATTATTCATTGAACCAGCAGTGTCTGAACTATTCATCACTGAAGCCTGGGATTTTACAACCAAGAAATGTGTCAATATTAATTGTATCCATTCATGGGGTTCCATAATTCTGGGGATACATCATAAAATAAATTACTTAGTTTAGATGAAATTTTTATACATATGAGTTTCCCATATTGTTTAATACAAGGTTAGATTAGATATAAATAAAAATGAAAAAAAAACAAAAACAAAAACCACTACAGACCACTTAAAAAAAAGAATATTCCATAAAACGAGATATAAAATGAAATATAAACAATAGTAAACTCTAAGATATCTGATGGCTCATTTATATATTTATAATGTCTCTCTTTCTTTTGTTATGTTTCTTCTTCTATAACATGTACATAATAAAACATTTGTAATGCAGTATTAGAATTTTAAAGTACAAATACAGGTGAGGAAACATGGCAATAAGCCGAGGCCCCTAATTTTACCACAAAAACCTGGTAAAACGTATATTTTTTTACTCGAGTATAAGCCGAGTTTGGGGTTTCAGCACATTTTTTGTGCTGAAAGACTAGGCTTATACTCGAGCATATATGGTAATTTACTTAAAGGTAAATAAAATAATGCAGCATGAAGGGATATTTTGAACTGATAAAATCCTGGACTCCCTGACAGCAACCTGATGGAGCTTTAATAATCGTCTACTATCCTCAGAGCACAACAGCAGAAACCAACTGAGTTTATGTTGTACAAAACATATAAACTGCTAGTGACTTAACAATGAGTTAATTTGTGTTTGCTATTCTGCCATGGTAAATGTGTGATTTTTATACATTTTTCTATAAGATAAGAATGGAATGATCACAATTCATTCACCAAATTATTGCTTTCTGTAAATCACATTTATTTAACTTTTTCAGATTATTACTTTGTTTATAGCATCACAAATCTTATTTCTGGTTTAGAAAGAAGCGATAAAGTAGAAAATGCAACAATGGTTATCATAATAGCAGGTTTAAGTACAAACAGACCTCCTAATCAATGCAGTATATAGAAAACTTTTGGAAACATAAATTGAGGCATGAAAGAATTAAGGTTGCAGTAAGTCTGTCATGAGAAAAATAAATTGTGTTCTCTTTGAGTTTTCTAGTTTTTATATCAGAATGTAATAAAAAAAGATTTGGTTTTTAGTAGGTTTTAAAGAGGTTGACCAGTTTAAACAAAAAAATTTTATTGTTTCTATAATGAAGTTATGGAATTTTTCAATATACTTTCTGTATCAATTTTTAATGGTTTTCTATATTTCTGTTTGTTGACATTCTGTAGGAAGCTTCATAATTTACTTCCTGTGGATAGAAATCTGTCACTAGTCATGTGATGTCACACAGGTGCATGGCTCATTACAGTAACAGTTCAATAATCAGACCCATTTCCTGTAATGAGCCGTGCACCTGCGTATTCATGGGTTCAAACTGAGCTAAATTCATTCTTTTATTTTTATATTTTTCTTATTTAATTAATTTGTTTTACACCTACCTCTCCACTCATTACTGAATCCAAGAAATATTTGGGCAGATTTTCCAAACATGTTTAAAAACATTAAACATTTAGCTTATAAAATGTAACTGGGCTATATTTGTTTATATGTTGTTTACAACAGAAATTTGTTGTAATTTGCTCAAAGAAACTGTAAAATACCTTGTTCCACATTTATTAAGGGTTTTTTTTAACTAGTTTTTTGACATGGTAGACATAAAAGGGTGACCTCATTATGGGAGTGTGACTTTATGAGTAAGGGGCATGGGCTAATTTGTGCAAATAATCATTATCCTTTAAGGTGGTCTATCAAAATCTTTTGGCAAATTAAAAAGAGTTAATAGAATGTATGCAATATACTATGGGAAACTGTCATTTGCACTACCAATTAATTACAGCCCTGGCTATATGGTCTTTATGCAAAATGGTCTTTGTGGTGTGGATGTTAAAGTGTCAAAGTTTAACACCCCAATGTGTCAATTTTACATTATTTTATTGCAACTTAAAGGGGTTTTACCCCACAGATCGCAAGAAAGAGGGGCCTGTTGGACCCCTCATCACTTCATCAGATTAATGAAGCAGACATTAATCTGGATAGGGCCTAACTTTTCTTTGTGGGAAAACCCCTTTAAGTCAATTTAGGAGTCTGTCCAAAGCTCCCTATGGAAACTGGGGGCAATACAGGAAGTGAAATGCATTGGAAACCGGGAGCAGTACTACAAGAGTAGCAGAAATTGTTAAGTATAGATTATTATGTTATAGATCTGCAAATGTACTGTTATTATTTGTTGCTTTATGTAATCTTTTATGAAACATTTGGTAACTCTTATCCCCCTTAAAACTCTATGACCCCAAATTTTGCTAGAGGGATTTGTTTCAATACAGCAATTCCATAAACACTTTGATGCTAATATCAAAAGAAAAATCTATATTTTCATAAAAGATACAAATAATCATAATATAGAGCATAGTTTGTTTTTCACTTGGAATTGCAAAGACCATTTCATTTTGATTCGTTAAGCATTGTATTATGTGATTTACACTTCAAAGTCTTTCATATGGGCTGTGATAAATTGCAAAGCACTGTTTTTTATGATAATTTACGTTTGGGTCCATGTCATTCCTAATTTTAATATGTAAGGTAAATTAAAGGCTTTTTAATTAGTGTTCTAATCATTTTGATTACAGAAGAGGCAAGTACCAAATCAATGCTTATCTATCAGATAAATCACTTTTTGAGAATCCTGTACAATCCTGTTAAGCAGTGACGTTTTCACAAGGTTTTATGAATTCAATTAATATTTGGTAAGGATTTGTATTTTGTTTTTACATTAAAAAGGGATGTTTCCTGTATGAATTGTAAAGCTGTTCTTAGAGCTCTAAATAAAATTAAATACATGGAATAAAGATGACACAGTTTGGTCGAATGGAATGTGACTTGCACCAATCGGCTCTGAAAAGAATTAAATGTACATGTGTGCATCTTTAAGATTCACGTACAATAGATTTTTGGAGAGGAAAATACAGAAATACCTCTGTTAGTGCCCAATGCAGCAGCTACCACTGATTTAAACAGTGAATATATATTTATATGTCTGTGTTTGGTATGTGTGAATTGGATATACAATGTCGGTGTTTTCCCAATATATTCACTGCAAGCAGTTTGTTTGTATGTCCTTGTATCATATATATTTGTGCACCATATACAATGGAGATTAGAGAACAAAATTAGAGATCAATGTGCGATGATTAAACATTTTTAAGAAATAATGTAATCAGTTGACCAACATTAGATTTTTTTTTTTGTACTGAGTACTCCATGCCACTAGAACATTATTTTACAAAATAGCCAAAGAATGTTAATACAAAACGTTTATTTAGGCAAAACCTGGCGATTATATTTAGGGAGCAGCAATTACTGTAGCACAGAGAAAGTTTAGAACAAAATTTTCAGAAAATTACATCAGTTACCAACCAAAAGGAAGTGCACGAGCATTTGCTTTGAATGACTTCAGCACATCTGCGGCCAAAGGACATAACTAGCCTCTCACACTGCTTTGGTAGGTTTACTCTTCTTCCAGTCCCTTTCACTGTTCTTTGACTGCTGTGGGTTTCTTGGCCATAACTTTGTCACCAAGGATTTTCCAAAGGTTTTCTACTCTGTCTGGATCAGGACTCTGGGCTTTTCCTTTCCTTGTTTCAATGTTTTGTTTCAAGCAACTGCTTTACTCATTTTTCTGTTGAGAGGTTTTATTGTCCTGCATAAAAATTACTGGATTATTAAGTGAAAGAAGCAATGGAGGAACCACATGTTGTTGAAGAAAGTTCTCATACACACATGCATCCACGGCCATGTAGCAGTATGAGAGGTCCAATGCCTACATCAGAAAACATTCCCTAAATCATGGCACTTCCTCCACAACCTTTTACAGACATTTTTACACACTTTGGGACCTTCCCTAGTTTGTTAACCATATACTATTAGATCCAAATAAATTAAACTTGCTTTAATCAATAAAATGAACTGTGAACCACTTCCCTGTCCACACAACATGCTCCCTAGCAAAGGTGAGTGCAGTCTTTTGATTCTTTATGCTAATAAGAGGTTTGGTCACTGCAGATTTCAGTCCAAATGCTCTTAACCCTTGTAGCACTGTATGTTGATACAGATCACTGCCATGTTTAGTGCATTAGTGAAAAGCTGCAGTGTTGAAAAAATTACCCATGGAGATTATCCTCAATATCCATTCATCTCTTGCATTTGCTATTTGAGGGTGACCAGCTTTCTTGGGTGGCTTGGAAAAGTTTGTGATGTTTTAAAGATGCAATGGTCAAGAAATCACAGACTTGTGACTTTTCTTCCTATAGCTGACCAAAGGTCACCCTTTTGGCCTTTATCTGGAAAACCTGCTGACTGTGGGTTTCAGTCACTTTGGAACGGCACACCATCTTTGCAAAGTTTGTGAAAACTTGAAGATTAGGCTGACAATTAAATATTGTTTAACACAGATTAACACCAATAACTTGCAGGCATCTGAAAGTGTTGTCTAATTTCAATCAGTATTCTTTTTTATTTATCTCATTTACAATTTTATTCTGTGTTCCAGTATATATACAATCTATTAAATAAGATTAAAATACTGCTCTTCTACTCATATTCACATACATTCACATTGGACTACACAATGATCTTGACATTTAGGAAATGGTGTGGTGTTTTCTAATTTTAATCTCCAGGTATTTGTGTGTCACTGTGTGTCACTGTGTAAGTTTTGCATATATACACCACATTCAAAGTTGTTGTGAATATGAATGATACACCTGTATTGTTCTCTGCTTGACCTTATTGCTCAGCGCAAATAAAATCAACCTCCCACAATAAGAATTTTTTGATCAAAATGTAAAACTCTAACAGCTCTGTTTCAAATTAAAGACAACAGAGTTACAAAACAATTTTAAAATTAGTTTTACAATTAGTATTCAATTTATGTGTTGAAGCCTGATGCTGTTATTGCATGTGAGCACTGATTAGGGAGTGACTGAATAATATGTTTATGGATAACGTAAAGCCTCTGTAGGATCCTGCAGCTGGAATTTTGCTAGACTTCCGTGGTACCAACAGCTTCAAATATCCATTTGCAGAATTCTTATGGATTTTGGGTTTCTTCTCTCTTAATTTGACATATTTGTCAGTCAAAAACCTTGCCAAATGTACCTTTATCTTCACAAACTTGTTAATGCTAGAATTATGGTACACAACATACTCAGTGGATTACATAACACAGTGCAATACATTTGTATGTACTTGTTTAAGCCAACCAGTAAAAATATAGATATATATAGATTTTTTTAATACTAATAAATGATTAAATAGAGTGAAAATCCCCTTAACACCAACATTTTCTATACAAATCTAGTAAAGTACAAAAAATCAAAAATACACAATCACAAAAAAACACACATTTCATATGACCACATCCGTAACAATCTGTACAATAAGTCGGAAACATTATTTGACCAATTATATTTATTATATTGTATATAAAAACTATATAAATGAGGTATCACTGTTATCGTAGTGGTCCTGTGGAAAAAGATAACATATTATTTTTATGGTGTGGTGAATGGTCCAAAAAAATGCAAAAATTAGAAACCAGAAACCAGTTTTTTCCCACTGAGAATGTGCATTATTTTTAATAAAAACCTTTATTTAGCCTAAAAAATGTAAATGTTAAAATTATTTGCTTTAACCCCTGTGAAACAATTAAAGGATTAACAAACTTCATTAAGTTATTTTACATAAGTTGAGGGGTGTAGTGTCAGAAAATTGCAAATTGTTCTGATGGGATCTGGTTTCAGGTATCTTGCCGGACTGCAGTGACTGTCAGTTGGGTTCCTGATAGTGGGTTTGCCCTTGTCAGGGGTGCTTATCTGCTTTACCTGCAGGGACGTCACAGCATGAGTTCGCCACAGCTTACCCAGTCTGACAGCTAGCGCCAAGCCTGGTTGTAGTTGCGCGGTTGCTGGACAGGTACTGACATGTCATTTCTAAGAATGGTTTAATTTATGGGGTTTTATTTTTATTTGGGTGCTCTAAGTGACCTGAAAGCTTAGCAGGTCACTCAAAAGTATGATTTTGTATTTTTTATGAAAATGTGAAATATCACAGCCAAAGTTCTAAGCCTTATAGCAATGTAAAAATGAGATGATTCATAATAAATCATGTCAACATAATGCAGGCTTTTGGTAAATGTTCCACTAAACTCTTTAACTGAGTTTTCTTTTATTACTTATTTTTTTAAACACTATAAAATTATAAAATGTAGAAAAGCTAACCTTTGGAGAAAACATTTTTTTCTACTGTCCACTAGGGGATATTTTCGAAGCAAGATTGCTTACATAATACACATAGGTACTCATGTACTGCAGTGTATACCCTCAGTTTTACACTGGCTATATGCCCTTTAGACCCAGCCTTTGGCTGATCCTAATTGACTCAAGGACAGAAAAGTGTAAAAAAATGTAGTTTTTAATAGCAGAAGTTTGGGTTTCATATATCCTACTGGTGAACTTTCTTATTTCTGCATCAGAATGACATCATGGGCCACATATATCAAAAATAGTGCAAACTGTACTATGTGCACCTTGCTTGTAGAGTGTGCAACAGATTCATGAATTGTGGTGCACTTTCTTCATGGTTTCATAGCTGACTATATACTACTGGGGGCTGGCTGGCTATACACTATTGGGGGATGGCTGACTATATACTATTGAGGGATGGAAGACTATAAACTACTGGGGGGATGGCTATATACTACTTGGAGCTGGCTACTTACTACTGGGAGCTGGCTCACTATATACTACTGGGGGCTAGCTGGCTAGCTATATACTACTGGGTCTGAATGGCTAGCTATATACTACCGGGGGCTGGCTGGATATAAACTACTTGGCTTACCATATACTATTGGAGTCTTTTTATAAATGGGGCTGGCTGGTTAACTATAAAAGTGCCTGGTTGGCTCGCTATATACTACTGGGGGCTGGCTATATACTACTGGGGGATGGCTGAGTATATACTACTGGTGGCTGGGTGGCTAGCTATACACTACTAGGACCTCGGTACATATACATGCAGATTACCATTTTTGTTCTGAACAAATAACAACCCCTTACGATCTATGTATTCTTATCTATATACATCTGTTCCCTACCTTTGGACTGATTCCGATCCGGATGATGGCGCATGCGCAGTAGACGTCTCTGGCTGGCTGGCATCCCCCGATGTCTTGGGCGCACTGCGCATGACCGGAATTCCGATAGCGCTGTCGGGTTCCGAGCGTGCGCACTAGCTCCCGGGCACCGGAAGTGGGGCATGTTAACACGCCGGAGATTGGTTCGAGGCGCATGCGCAGTAAAACCCATCCGGTCAGGGAAAACATTTAAATTCCGGCTCCCCAGCGTTTGTTTCGTACCCCCTGAGGAAGCGTGGGCGAAACGCGCGTTGGGGTGTCTGGGAGCTGTCCCTACCTACACCACATTATGGGTAAGACACTGTTCTTTTACTTAAAGTTTCACCAAGATTAATTATTATACTTAGTAGGTGTTTTTCCAGGCAAATCTGCACTTTATTAAATTACTGGGGAAACAAGTAAATAACTGTGATATGTCTATGGTGAATATACCCTTTGTGCTAGTAGGGAGGACAGCTTACTCAGACCAATAGTATTGGATATCCTCCATTTAACATCCATTGTAATTAATTTTAAATATGTTAATGAAATAAAAATTCTATATAATTTTATTGGAGAATTGAGTGACTCCTTATTTTTCTTGTGGTATTGAATATGTTTGGGAGCAATTCCGTAGTTTGAGGATGGGGGGCTTGGTGCCTGGTCCCATTGCGTAGCAGAATGAAGATGTGGTTTCTGAATACACTACTAGGAGCTGGCTGGATATATACTACTGGGGGCTGGCTATATACTACTAGGGGCTGGCTGGCTGACTACATAGTATTGGTGGCTGGCAGGCTATATACTGCTGAGGGCTGTCTGAGTATTTATCACTGGGGGCTGGCTGGCTGGTTGACTATATACTACAAGGGCCTGGCTTGCTGGATATATACTATCGGGAGCTGACTGACAAAATACTACTGGGAGCTGTCTGGCCAGCTATATACTTCTGGGGATTTACTGGCTGGATATATACTACTAAGCACTGGCTGGCTATATTCTATTGGGGGCTAGCCTGCTGACTATACACTGCTGGGGGCTGCTGACTATATACTGCTGGGGATAGGTTTGCAGGCTATATACTAGTGGGAGGCTGTGACCAATGCATTTCCTACCTAGGCTTATACTCTGGTCCATAGGTTTTTTTAAAAAATTAGGTTTATACTCGGATTGGCTTATTTATATACCATATAGTTTATATGGTATATAAATTGTGACAATGTGGCTAAACTCTACCAAGCTCTTTAATTTGCAAATAAGCAAATACAGATATTTATTAGCACAATACACATTTCTGATGTTTTAAATTATCACCTTCCATCCCTTTTAGCTTTTACCTTTCATTTCTTCTGTATTATAAACATTTTTGGTTCCACAAAAATGAAAAAAAAAAACACAATTGTGAAAAGGGCAAAGACACAATTTCTGTTAATCATGTAGCCCAATAAACGTTGACCACAACCAAACCATCTTAAGCACTGTTGGACTTTTTATCTTTACTATGATATAAGTAAATGGCTGCATCTAATTCTTTGTTTTACCATTCATCAACTGTATGAATAGTTCAAAAAACACTATAGACATGGCCATCAGCTCTGAATAAGGTCACAGAAAAGTGCACCATGACACAGTGAACACCAGATGACAGCATAGCCATGCTGTTTTATTGAGGTATGCTCTATTTGTAAAATGCTACCTTTTACTACCTTCCACTATTGGTTTCAAACTTTAGCTTTGTCACAGTTTGTTTATTTGTTCGTTACAGATACATATTTTATTTCATTTTGTCTTTTTAATGACTTATTTTCACAGGTAACTGTCTGCCTTTTCCTCCGTCTACAGAATCTTTATGTCTCTTGTGTTTTGTCATAGATTGTTTTATGTAGTGATAATTGTAATAAAGAAATGCATAACTTAAGTATGGGATTTCTGTGCAGCTAATTAGGTAGGTAGGTAGGTGCAGGAAAAAAAACCCTGCATGTATTGGCGAACAATCCTTTATAAAGTCCCAATTCCTGATGTATGCCGAGGAATTTCAACTTTTTCCCCCTTACCCCACCTCCACGCCAAGTGGGCTTGGAGGGGCATTGAGTGGTGGGGCTGTCTATAGTGGGTGAGGGTGTTGGACTCGGAAATGGGTCGGCAGAGGCGTTCCCTCCCCACACTGGTGCACTAGCTATAGCTTGCATCATTCCTGCCTCAGGTTTCGGTGCAAATCTGCACCAGGCAGGGCCATAGATAGAACTGTTTAGTACCAGCATTTGATTCTGTGCCTCTAAAATGTAACTAAACCTGTGAAGCCTTTTTTTTCTAGTGCTTTCTAGTGTACCCTTTCTAGTGGAAGCAGTGTCTCGGGATGTCCCTTGTCATATTTTGCATTGAGGAATAGATCCATTTATTCTCCTGTAGTGGAAATATTTTAAAAATATTAAAACGTAAGCCCTCCCTTCAAATCAAAAACAAACTATGCATTCTCAAATCTCAAAATGTAAAAAAAAGTTAGTCCATATGGCATAAATTGTAATGGAAAAAAGGAGCAAATATAGTCCTTGCAAAATCCGTATTTTGCCATCCATAAAAAAATTATGACAACTGTGTTTATTTGTCAATTCCACAACCTTTTTTCCATTAACCTAGTACATTACACAAAATATTAAATGATGCCACAAGAAATTATAATTTGTATCAATATTTGTACCCCACAATACACAGGATAGGGGATAAAATTTAATTTAAATCCCTTCCAAATGCTGTTTAAAATTTGTAACAATTTTATGAACAATGCTGGTTTTGAATCCCTTACCTGGACCTTTAAATTCAGAAGTACAAAAGATGCCAATCCATGTTTTTTCCCCCTTTTTCCACATAAAGTAAATACAATGATAAAGTTTGGTTATGGCATCTAAGAAGGCACTAGCCTCACCACACTATAAAATCCAGTGGTGGACTGGATTGGATGTATATTTCATAAGCATTGTTGAAGACAATTATCTTTACATTATTTTTTATATGTCTAGGTTATTAATGTTTGAATAGTAAATTGAGTAGGTTAAAGGGGTATTTTAGGAATAAGTATAATTCAGATACAAATGGGTCCTTAAAATATAAGCTAATGTGTAATTTATTTGAAATTTTGCTCCCCTTAGCAGAAAAATGCTATTGACATACCCTGCAATGAAGAATTAAAATGCTACTGGCCCTTTAACCAGTCTATTGATTTTCTCTGCACAGCACAGAAGATGGCCGTCGGTCACATGTCCACATCACATGTCCTGCACATTCCCGTGCAGAATATGTGATCATCTCTATGTTTGGCTGTATTCGGTTGGTTGCAGTCCATCCAGTATGGCCAGTGTTCTGGTGAGACATCATCTCACTCATGCCATGTGCAGTGATGGCAGTTACACATCATTACTATGGTAACATTGCAGGACAGTCTGTTACATCATCACTGGTAGCAGATCATAAGATGTAGGAGGGGTTACTGAGAACTAAAGGATCATGAGACTTGTAGTTTCAAGTGGCAGCCATTGTGGTAATAACTTTACCTACTTTAGAAAGCCCATAACATTTTGTGAACCATAAAATCAAACTATTTAAGCTCCATTTTGTGATTAATGATATTGGGGCAGATTTACTTACCCGGTCCATTCGCGATCCAGCGGCGCTTTCTCTGCGGTGGATTCGGGTCTGGCCGGGATTCATTAAGGCAGTTCCTCCGATGTCCACCAGGTGGCGCTGTTGCGCAGAAGTTCCCCAGAATGCACTGGAATACACCGTGCCGGGCTGAGTGAGGGTAAGTGCAAGCTCCGCAACACATTTTTTTTTTAAATGCAGTTTTAAATGCGGTTTTTCCGAATCCGTCGGGTTTCCGTTAGGCCACGCCCCCGATTTCCGTTGCGTGCATGCCAATGCGCCACAATCTGATCGCGTGCGCCAAAATCCCAGGGCAATTCAGGGGAAATCGGCGCAAATAGGAAATATTCGGGTAACACGTTGGGAAACCGCAAATCGGGCCCTTTGTAAATGACCCCCATTGAGTTTTGTTATATTCATTTATTTGTAGCATTATGTGTTTTTGTATTAGACTTTCATATTCCTGGAATACCCCTTTAAATTGACCAACAAATTTATTTTACATTTTGTGATGCTTGTATCAAATATCAGTAATTTTCACTAATAGTCCACTCATCAATACAGAGGTATACCATAGGCATCTGCCATAGTCTTATGTTTGTTAATTTTTTAATTATTTTATTTTTATCAGAGGCTTGAGAAAGGGCACACTTGAGCGAAATTGCCATTGCCATTGCCTTTGCCTTTGCTGGCGTCCTCCTGTTAGGCTGCATGGTTAAATAAACTATGATCAACCTATTTCCTGGTGAGTGCTGCTCTATGTCTTTGATTCCAGTCCAGCACAAGCAAAAACATGTAGCGGATCCAGCTTCACACAACCATCCAGGGTCAGTAAAAACATAGCAATTTATTTCATATTCTCTAAAAATTCACAGAGGCAGATGAACATATAGGAGAACACAGACATACACATAAATGCCTACGCGTTTCGGAAAAAATCCTTCATCATGACATGTGAAAACAAAAGGCTCATATAAATGTGGTCACAATATCTGCACTTGTTGCAGTCACATTTCTCCTACTACAAACATTGGGGCAGATTTATCAAGCAGTCTGAACGTCAGAATATTTCCAGTTGCCCATGGCAACCAATCACAGCTCAGCTTTCATTTCACCAGTGCTCATGAATATTTTAAAGGGGAGCTGTGATTAATGGGCAATTGGAAATATTCTGACTTTCAGACTGCTTGATAAATCTGCCCCATTGTGTCTACAGTGACACAGCAGAGTTTCAAAATACATAATTATATTAATTGTAACACTACTTATGTCGTGTACTGTATAACGTGTAAAAAATGCAACCTACAGTATGTTGGATGCACGACATGTGCATTAAAGATACGGATTAGACGTCACATTTCAGATGCAAAAAATTCACAGGCCTTGAATATTTCATGGGCTCAAAGCATTTTCAAACAGTACACAAAGGGGACTGTTCACACCTTACGGTAACCGCAAACGAAAAAGTTAAAAAACCAACATGCGGTGGTGATCACAGGCGCAAGCTTATGAACAGGGAATCCGACTGGATCTTTGTATTAGAAACTAGATTTGCACTGGGTCTTAATAAAAGACATGATATGATTTTTCAATTGTAAATTTCCTTGATAAATCTTCTATTGTTTGCTTTCTCTATTTAGTGTTTGATGCTTATATCGTTCGTTTTGCCTATTCACACATGACTGGGCACACGTACGATTAAAACTTTTTAAACATGCAATGTTCCTTTAACGTGATCACATGACCGCAGTTGCGGGCTATTTTAAAAATCACCATGAAGGATTTTTTCCGAAACGCGTAGACATTTACGCTGTGTATGTCTGTGTTCTCCTATATCAGTGATGGCGAACCTTTTAGCGGCCGAGTGCCCAAACTGCAAACTCAAAACCCCCCTTATTTATCGCGAGGTGCCAACGAAAAATTAAAGCAGTAACTTATTGCTCCCTGTTCAACAACTTTCAATCATATTGGCCTCCTGAGGACAGCAACACAGTAGAAAGATGGAAAATTTGCATAATTGTAGCTTCTTTCCAGTGTCCCTCTGTACACACAGAATCGTGGGGCCAGCAGGAGGTCCTCCAAAGATAATCCGGCCCTGTCTACTCATTCTCCCTCTTTCTACAGTCCAAAGTAGCGAAGTGAGTATCAAAATATGACTGGAAGCAGCATCTTTTAAGTTGTTTGGAACTGCAGGAAGATTCTTTGAGTCCTGTCTGGTGTGCTGGGGCGATGGCCCGAGTGCCCACAGAAAGGGCTCTGAGTGCCGCCTCTGGCACCAGTGCCATAGGTTCGCCACCACTGTCCTATATGTTCATCTGCCTCTGTGAATTTTTAGAGAATATGAAATAAATTGCTATGTTTTTACTGACCCTGGATGGTTGTGTGAAGCTGGATCCGCTACATGTTTTTGCTTTTGCTGGACTGGGAACAAGAGTTGTCCATGCTCCAACCTTACCAGAAGCTGCTGCATGATCTTCAGGTGAGCGGACTCTATACCTTTTCAGTATGTCTTACATTACATTATTGTATCATTAGTTTGTTCTTTTTTTTTTTTATTAAAAAAAAATAAAACATTGCCTGTAGTTTTGTCCCTGCCTCTTAAATAATGTCACAACACATGTACAACAATTACGATAGTAGACTGCTTATTGTATTGCAATGTTCTGAATAAGACAAATCTATTAGGCTGTAGTAATGGCATCTTTAGGGCATAAACATTATGAATTTAAGACATATTTAATTGTTATTCTATGAGCAAAAATGGAATGTTATATTTTCTTTATATTTTTCAGCTTATAGTAAATGTAATATTATTAATAATCATGTATTAAATTACACAAATGTGTATAGTAATAATTAACTTATTATTTCGCAGATTCATTCCAAATGTGTTCTCCTTGAAATCTGTTTCTAGGATGTTAACTGCAAAGGAAGTTATATATAGCTAAAATGCATGTTTAATTTGTGCAGAAATCATGGTGTGATGAAGACAATTAAGAGCCTCAGAGGGAATAATTATATTACTGCGTGGAGCTGGTGGATCTCAAATTGCTTGATGCTTGGACTTTAAATTGGCTTGTGCTCCTGTTGTGAAAGTCACCCATATAGCAAACTAAACTGCAAAAAAAAAGCCATAAGATTTTCAAAGTCATAATAGAAAAGTGAATGTAGTTTATATTTGTTTTTATTTATTATTTATTGTTATGTAAATCCATTCAATAATTATTGTTCAACAAAAAATATTTAACGTTTTAGACACAGTTTATATGTTGTATCAGTTTATATGTCAGAGTCCCTGAGTCCCTGAACCACAACATCAAAAAATGCAATAGACATGCTGCAGGATGAGACAATAAGAGTTTATCCACACAGGTGTGTCAGTTGATAGTGGATCAGTTTTGTGTCTATTTTTCTGCTGTATTATGTCCATATCCATCTTTTTCACACCCTTTATGTTTCAGAAGTTCCAATCATTATTGGAAAACAATAGACAGTTTTGTTTGTTTTGTGAACCCATGGACTTCTATTGACTTCCATGGTGAAAAAAAAAAATGGACAGGCACTAAACTTTTTTCAATAGACAACAGATCTATGAAAAAGCAGATAGAGTAATTGAGTGTTACTGCCCATAAGGTATAGCAGAGATTACACTACTATGTTGGTTTGCTCATGCTGTTTTTTTGTTGGTGTGAACACTGGTGTATTCATTTCCCTGACATCCTTGATTGAAATGCACCAGACCTGTCAATCTCCTCGCACATTACATCTCATTGTTCTGTCTCATCTGGATTTCAGAGTTCTGGTCCCATCATCTCCTGGGCTGGGACTGCCTGCACTAGGTTTTTTGCCTGCTACAATATTAGTACTTCCTGTGTTTCTTTTCATTTTGTGCTCTGTATTTCGTTGTTTTGACTCTTTGATTGCATCTAGACCACCCTTTTGGCTTGTTATTTTGTACTGCATTTGAACTCTTGATTTTGGCCCAGTTCTGACAACTTTTTGTCTGTACAGTCTTGTCTTCTTCTCCATGTTATCCATTCTGGCACAGGAAGGGGATGTTTTTACAGTTGTCCTCTACTGCTTAGGGTAGGCACGGCTATCAGACAGGGACAACTGGAAAGGGGGTATATTTTCAGGACCCACTGTCTCTGTATGTTTAACCTGTCTGTTGCCAGATCATGCATTACATTTAGTAATGTATCAGTAATATCATTGAAGCCTGGAAGTGAAAAAAATGGTGTGAATAAGTTTATATAACAATGTGTTGTTGCAGCATGTGCTCAAGATTTATTTAAATCACATCCACTGCGCTGTTACTGCATGCAACAGATTTAACCATACAGCCATATAGACCCACAAAAACATACTTGCCACAACATTATCCAATGCACAACTAAAAATAACAGCCACACTGAACTAACCACAATGTTCCCTTGAAAACGCTTTAACAGTTATCTTATATAATTGGCTATGTGATATACCCTCCTATGCAGAGAAGCCAGCTGCACCATTAGAGACTGTTGTTTCTCATCCCTGCCCTTGGGTAACTAGCTTGTGGCCAACTTATTCAGTATCTATTCCAAAACATGTGTAATTATTTTTAATAACTAATGCACTACAATGTAAGTTAACTAATCAGCAAGCAAAGAAGCAAATGTGATGTATAGATTCACTAAAAAAGAAAACAATGCACTTGAGATTCTATGCAACTGTGGATCACTTCCGGCTGTCTGAACATTTTGTCTATTTACATTTAGATCTAAATGGAAGATTTATAGTTTTAAATATTTAACATTCTTAAGTGCCCATTAATCAGCTATGGCAGGCATTGTTAAACTAATCAATAATAGGAAATATGTAATAAGTCAAATAATATTGATATCTAGACATCTATCTGACTCCACTAGTGAGGAGTAAGAAAAGGATACACTGAAAAATCTATATTTTTCCTTTGGTTCAAAAACAATGGCCAAGTGTCTTTCATGTTCATTTTTTTTATTATTATACAAAATGCACTATTACATATATAGCATACATAGGGGAGCAACAAATGACCATAGTATAATAACATCATATGAGAGCTCCATACATTTAAGAGCTTCTAAAAAAATAACACCACATATCAAAACTCCCCACAGCAACACCCCATCCCCACCCTACCACCCTTTGCACGTGCTGGAGATATTGAAAGGAGAAAAAAGAAAAGAAGAAAACCTAAATTATATGCCTTACCATTAGCTACTTATTTGCTGGGCAAACCTGGTAGAAAATTGCAATTATATTCTCAACTGGTCCCATATAGCGCTGAGTCTACTACCTTTCCTATAGTGTTTCTCATACACATATTCATACGATTTAGTACGCACAACCAGATTACTCCATTCCTTCACAGCTAGCGATTTATCATCTTTCCAATCTTTAACTAATACTAATCTGGCGAGGAGGATAAGCTTCAAGGCCAGGTCACTTTTTGATCTAGAATCTATGGGGATCGGAAGCAAGCCCAGTACCCCAAAAGTAGCTACTCGCGGCAGGGAGCATTGAAGCTGATTCTCTTTTATCGTAAAAATCTCCTCCCAAAATGGATTGATCTTCGGGCAGTCCCATAGGACATGGAGGACGTCGCATGAACTCTTTTATACCTCTTACAATTAGAATTTTCACTTAACCCAATTTTAAACATTAAATGTGGTAAAAAAATAGATTCTGTATAAAATACTAAGTTGAGTGCATCTGTGATTTAAATTAATAGAGGATCTAACCACATTCTTATAAATATCTCGCCATTGTGCTGCAGTGATCAAACCAACCTGATTTATCCATCTCGCTTAACTTATATGGCTGAAATTCTGATCAATGCCAATCCTAAGCAAGCGATAAATCCTGGACAAATTAAGAAGTGACAAATCTGACTCTAAAATTTCAGTGTAGTTACCACCTTCGTGTATCATGAACCTTTCGGAATGTAATTCTTTCCTAAATGCATGTGCTAATTGACAATACCTAAAATAATCCTTCTCGTCCAAAATCCCCTTAGTGCGCCAAAACTGAAAAGAGGGTAACACCCCCTGTTCCCCCAAATTCTCCAAAGAATTAATCCCTTTTATTCCCACAAAACCTAACATCCTCCTTTTTCTATAATTCTGAGAAATTAAGGTTGCCCATAAGTAGTAACTTTAAATCCCCCCTTAATCCCATATAACCTCTTGAAGTCTCTCCAAGTGTTCTCCAATAACCTTGCCAAGGGAAATTTTCTTATGTTGTGACATTTCAGTTGATC
The DNA here is from genome assembly GCA_019512145.1 of Engystomops pustulosus. Lineage (NCBI taxonomy): Eukaryota > Metazoa > Chordata > Amphibia > Anura > Leptodactylidae > Engystomops > Engystomops pustulosus. The sequence continues at coordinate 61,118,544 of CM033642.1, forward strand.
AGACTCCAACAGTGCGAGCATAGACTCAAATCTTCGCCCCACCCGAGCGATGATCACCTGAAATACAGTGGAGCATTTATTTTCCAAGATGTCCTGAACCTGTGCCGCCAAAAAATAATGGTAGAAGGAAGGGAGCGAAAGACCGCCCCTTTTCTTATCTAACATTAACGTTTCCTCCCCCAAAGTAATTTATTTATAAATTACCGAACCATTTCTTGCCAATCCAGCAGGAAGAATTGCATAAAACGTATAAAATTTGGGGCAACAATATGCTCTTAATAAGGACTACCCTTTCTGGGAGCGAATTCCAAGTATTCACCTCGGATTTCAATTTTGTTTACAAGGGAGCCAGGTTCAGTGGTATGTAATCGTCCACATTTGGTGTGATCTTTAAACCTAAATATTCACATGAAGATGAAAGTCCAACTGTGTCAGGTTAAGCTGTGAGTCACTATCAAGTGGCACCAAAATAGATTTATGGGTATTAATCTGAAAGCCTGAAAACCTACCAAATTCCCTAATAACCTTCAGGGCTTTTGGAACAGATGTATCAGAATCTTTTAGGCAGAGGAGGACATTGTCGGCATATAACATAATCTTGTTCATAGGTCCAGCGAAGCCTCCACCCCCTATCTCCCTGTCGACCCTAAGCTTTATTGCCAATGGTTCTATAAAATAATAACCGCAACAGGGGGCATCCCTGCCTGGTACCCCTAGACAAAGTAAAAAAGGGAGAATAGTCGCCATTCACTCTAATACAGACCCTAGGGGCCTGGTAGAAAAGTCTAACCCAATCCACGAATCTACTTCCCAGCCCGAATCTATACAACACCTCCCAGAGGAAGTCCCACTCCACCCTATGAAAGGCCTTAGAGGCATCCAGTGACAGGATGGAGCGTGACTCCCCCATTCCCAACTGTAGGCTCGCGAACAACCTTCTTATATTAGTTTTGCCCTGGCGGCCAGCCACAAAACCACATTGGTCTTCATGTATAAGTGCTGGCGCGCATTCCTTTAATCTGTTCGACAACAAGTTGGCCACAAATTTAGCATCAGCGTTGAGAAGAGAAATCGGACGATAGGATTCCGCCTCCAGTGGATCCTTATTTTTTTTTTGTATCAAGACTATGCATGCCTCATACCAGGAATCAGGTAGTTTCCCCGCCCCCTGTGCAGATTCCCAAATCTCCGCCATAAGGGGTAGGAGAATAGCACCAAATCTATTATAAATTTCCAGATTTAACCCGTCCAGTCCCAGTGAAGAGTTACGCCTGGAAGATGAGAGAGACTCCTCAAGTTCCAAAATAGAGATTGGACGGGATAACATATCCACTTTATCTGCCAGTAGCCTAGAAAAATGGATATTATCTAGGTAGTGACTTATATCCTCTACTGATGCCTCCAAATCTGAGGAATAAATATTTTGGAAAAACTGTAGAAAGATACCGCTAATCTCCTGAGCATTACCAGTTGATTCCCCAAAGCCGTTTTTAATCACGGAGATTCTATTTGACTCCTGTTGTTTTTTAACTTACTGCAAGAGCCCTTTTGAAGGGGAGCCACTCTCGCAATGTGACTTCTGATCCAAAAAGAATAGCTTCTGCATAGCCTTATTTGCAATACATCTATTATACTCCTCTTGTGCTTTGTTAAATCTATCATGGGAGTCTCGCGAGCCACTCTCCTGATAGTCCCTTTCTCTTTTTTTAACTTCCTCTTTTAGGGTTCTCTCTAAGGGCGACTTCCATAGTTTGTCCAGTTTCGTAGAATTATCCCCTTTGGACCCTCCTTTCTCTTTCTCCTTAGAAGATGTTGTGCCCACAGACTTCCTTGAAGTATTTTTGGGAGGCATAACAGTAGTCAGTAACACATACAAACTTTAAGGGTAGTATTAAGCATAGCTTCTTTTCCCTGCTTAGACACATCTCACCAGTCCTGTAGAATGGCTCCAGTGAACCCCAGCTGTCATCTAAGCAGGGAAAAGTAGGGACCAGGCACAGAGGAATCCGCAGGATCTGAATCCCGACTGCGCCAACACAGTGGAGAACGATCCAGCCACACCTCCTCAGCAGCGACACCCGAGCGCACTCCACCCAGGTCAGCGCATCTCCGGAACCAGGAAGCCAGCTGGCAGCAGATATTCCGTCCTCCTTGATGTACCTTCAACTTTCGTCCTCACGGAGCATGCACCCACAGCGAACCGCAGCAAGAAGCGGGCAGCCCCGAACGACCGTCTAGCAGAGGGAGGAAGACAGCATCAGCAGCACGGTAGTTGACTCATCCGAGCTCATGTCATCACCTCCCAGCAAAGGAGCCGAGAGACACCGGGGGATCTGCGGCCTACGGAGCCCTCCGGCATCCGGGTCAGCAGGGAGAGCGGGGAAGGTTGGCGGGTAGCTGTGCAGCGTGACGTGCCAACGTCATGCCGTTACGCCTCCATCGATCCTTTCATGTTCATTTTTAAAAAATCTAAGATACATACAGAATCTATAATTTCATGTTAATTTGTAATTATAGATTCTTTATGTATCTTAGATTAATTTTTATTGATAGATTGATAGGGTAAATTAAATAAACCCCTAAATCCAACATTATTGGCCCTAGTGAGTTGCTCTACATGATGATATTGAAATGAGTTAGCGGTTCCCATGAATTTTAAAATTTTCAAAGATTAAAGGAGTTAAATATTGTAAATCTATCATGGGAGTCTCGCGAACCACTCTCCTGATAGTCCCTTTCTCTTTTATTAACTTCCTCTTTTAGGGTTCTCTCCTATCTGGCCCACTGTTTACGCAGAAATATAATTTCTGAATTTCATATCCCTCTAAGGAAAGATTTCATCGCATCCCACATTAGTCCAATGTTTTCAGAGGTTCTATTAGCAGATATGAAACTACATAGTTCTTTCTTGATTTTATCCTCATCCGTTAATAGGGACAACCAATGCACATTAAGTTTCCAAAACCTAAGAGCAGGTTTAGTCGAACCAGACAGCTCAAGAACCAATAGGGAATGATCAGAAATAGACCGATTATCGTATCGAATTTTCCCCACCCAGCCAATGGCATGATCATTGGCCAGGGCCAAATCAATCCTAGAAATGGAATTATGGGAATGATTATAACATGAGAATACTGGCAATTCACCGTTTAAGGACCTCCACACATCTCTCAAACCTACTTCCTGGCAAAACCTGGAAAAGGGGGTGTCCAAAGCAACTGCGCCTACAAGATTTCTTTCCCTAGACGATCCTTCTTATCCGACATAACGGAGTTGAAGTCACCAAGAACCAGGACGGGACAGTCACCCACCCTTTCCAGGAACCGCAACAAGCTTATCAAAACATCATATCTAAAGGGTAGTGGTATATATACTCCGGCAACGACACATTTGGTGCCCTCTAGTATACCAAACAGAAAAACATATCTCCCATCTGCATCGCAAAGGGCATCTAAAACTTGAAAGCAAATTGATCTGTGGACCAGAATTGAGACACCTCTGTAAAATGATGAATAGACTGAATAATACACATGACTGGCCCACCTCCTATCTATTAAAGCCAGGGAGTCTTTATCGAGATGTGTCTCCAACAAAATAACAATTGGAGGAAGTTGTTTAATAATATAGTCAAAAATAATGCAGCATTTCAGACGGTCTTTCAACCCTCTTATATTCCAAGACCAAACCTAGTGCCCATTAGATAAAGTAAAAAGGAAAACAGGCAACCAAACAATAACTCCAGCATCGGACCAACCCTTCCCCCCAAACCCCAACAATCTGTCCTACCATGGTAGAACTCTTCCTACTTAGGCCACTTTCCCACCCCCGCCCAACCCCTACTCCCCCGAAGCTGACCCGAACAAAATTATTATTGCCCAATTATATCTTTTAAATTCATAGTCCCTTAAGATCTAACCTGTCAGAGACTTGTTCTGGCGTACTGAAGAACTGGGACTGACCTTGAAAGATAATTTTTAGTTTAGCCGGGAACATCAGTGAATAAATAATACCCTTATCTCTCAGCCTTTTTTAAACCTCTAGAAAACTTTTCCTTTTTTGAAGGGTGTCCCTAGAGAAGTCCGGGTAAAACGCAACTTTTGCGCCTTGAATTGAAAGGTCTTTTAAATCACATGCACGTCGCAATATCATATCGCGATCTCTAGATAGTAATGTTTTACAAATAAAGGTGCGGGGGGTATTACCAGGAATATTAGATACTGACAAGATTTTATGTGCTCGTTCGATGTCAAAGTTAGGGGAGGGATGCTCCTTCCCTATTTTCTCCTGGAGCCACTCTTTAATAAAACTTACAGGGTCCTCTCCTTCAGCTTTTTCTGGTATCCCTATTACCCTCAAATTAGCTCTCCTTGAGCGGTCCTCCATATCTGCAAGTTTCCCTTTAAGGGCCTTGTTTTCTAGTTCCAGTGAGGAAGTAACTTTTTTAAGAGTACCCATCTCTTTCTCTATATTGACAATTTTATCCTCAACAATTTTCTGTTTATCTCTCACCCTGTTCAAATCCTCTCTCAGGAGGGAAACATCCCCTCTCAGAGCACCCACCTGCTCTTTGAGTTCCAGTATAGCAGAGTTACATGTTTTAATAGAGTCAAGGATCTCTCTAAGCATGGCCTTTTCTCCCCCATCACCTGCCTCTTCTCCCTCTTGTTCCTCATCCTCTAACACAGCAGATCTCGATCCATGCGGTCTATTTTTGGGGTCTTGACCTTCATTTTCAGGATTTTTCTGTGTTGTCAGACCAGTATGTGTTTTCACTAAGGGAGACTTCCATAGTTTGTCCAGTTTCGTAGAATTATCCCGTTTGGACCCTCCTTTCTCTTTCTCCTTAGAAGATGTTGTGCCCAGGGACTTCCTTGAAGTATTTTTGGGAGGCATAACAGTAGTCAGTAACCAATACTACCAAGACCTTATAATACTTAAACGACAAGTGTTACAACTCCCAAAAATTACCGCAAAACTGGTGCCAAATAATACAAAGCAGATAGCACATATGCAACTCAATTTGACCGGTAACCAAGAATGTCTCACATACAAACTTTAAGGGTAGTATTAAGCATAGCTTCTTTTCCCTGCTTAGACACATCTCACCAGTCCTGTAGAACGGCTCCAGGGAACCCCAGCTGTCATCTAAGCAGGGAAAAGAAGCTATGCTTAATACTACCCTTAAAGTTTGTATGTGAGACATTCTTGGTTACCGGTCAAATTGAGTGGATGTAGTAATATATTTGTACACTTTGTAGCAGAGTCCTCTGGCCTAAATACAATGCCAAGTACAGGAGTTAGTAGATATGTAGGAAGGAAAATACAGGATATATAATAATAATAAATCTTTATTTATATCGCACCATCATATTCCACAGAGCGATACAGATCACAGGGTACATATACAGATAAAACAAGACAAAAATGTGAAATTTCTCCTTTATTAAAATGACCTTATTTTGTTATCACCAACTGAGAGAGGTCTCCAGGACAACCTGGCAATCCTGGGGAAATACAGCACCACCTTGGCACTACCCATTAATTTGAAGAAGACCCATATCATTGTGTTCCATAGGAGAAAAACAGGAGCATCTGGGCTTCCCTTATTCATGATGAACAGCTGCCCACTGACAGTTACCAGGCAATAAGGAGAGGATTGTACAAACTCAAACCTCTGGTGACAGTCTGGACAAAAATCTTTGACAGCATCATATCCTCCATCCTTTTGTATGGCAGTAAGGTTTGGGGTCCACACACATACGGAGACTTGTTAATGTGGGACCCCAGTGCCACAGAAGTACTTCACCTAGAGTTCTGTAAAAACCTTCTCCAAGTCCATTGGAGCTCCTCAAACAGTGGCTCTAAAGGAGAGCTGGAAAGAAACCCCTTACATATTACTGTCTAGAAGAAGGTGCTATCATTCCTAGCTCACCTACAGAACAGCAGTTCGAATTCCTTCATGAATAAAGCCTGGCAGCATAAGGGGGTCCCCGCCAAGCTGGGAACCCAAATCCAGCCAGACCCAAACATAGACCAAACACAACTGACCAAAGCCAAAATCATGGTTATGATAAGCAAAGCTCAGGAGGAATATATCAGTGACTGGAGGATTGCCATGGAGTCATCACAGAAGCTGACCACCTTTCAGAGTTTACAGAAAGACTACAGACTGTCAGATCCTGAGCCACTACCGACTGAGCACTCTCACCCTGGCCATGATCTCCGGGTGGCACAGATAGACGTACGCTCTCATGCGTCATGGATGAGGTCCACTTCATGCTACACTGCTCCAAATACAGACCAGTGAGGGACACTGACCTTAGGTGACTTTCAGATTTCCTCCCAGGCTTCAGCTCCATGGAGAAGGAAGAGAAGATCTCCATCCTGCTGGGGGAAGAGGAGACCACAATGGTCATAGCCTCACAATATGTCTCTGCTTGCCATAGGCTAAGAGACGTGTGATTTTCCATGGACTGACAAAACCTTCCACATCCCTGCACCCTACACCCTCTGATCACTCTGCACCCCATGTAATTCCCCATGGTACAAACACCATAAAAAGAAGTGATGGAACACAGGAGAGGAGTTATCCCAAATGGTGCGGTAATGTGCTGCAGGCGACACATTCATATAGATCGGATCTTCATGTCGACATAAAAGTGTGCAAATACGCACCAGAACGCCCCTTTCTGTGCACAGGATTGTGCTGCGACATGTATGGTGCAGCAGCAATACAATACTAGCGCAAGCACTTCATGAATATATATGCAACCAGTTTTCAAATGTATTCTGGTGCTGACTGCATAGTAAATGTGGGCCAGTAAGTACTATAAACGTTTTTTAATATGACGGAAAAGTGCATAATCTCAGTGGACCAAAATGGCAAAAGAATCTGCCAGTCATGTTCAAAGCAAAAGTATATTAATAAAATTATAAGATATCTTACCCATGTCAGATCACAAGTAGGCTCTGGTACGAGGGTACGGCATTATCCCTGGTCTTATTGGTCAGCAGCAAGTTCTTGTGATGATGCCACAGGTTCCTCCCCTCCTTCTTGCTGATTGTAAGTTTTTGCAAAGCTGAAAAATGTGGTTGCCATGAGCCAAAAAAGATACTTAATGGGGACTGAGAGGCAAAATACTTTGAGGAATGATTCCCAGGGACACCTGGAGCACAATTATGTTATTTTGTTCTTTTTGCTAAGAATGACGGTTATACTTTAAGCTTTAAACAATCCAATATACATGGAAATGTAGATTTATCTAAATATGCAATATTGTTTTTTTAAAATAAATCATTGTAACATTTTACAATTTATGATGAAAAATATCTAAATCATTATATCATTCACATCTTTAATTTTTACTTCTAACAACATTTGGCCTTTTGAATCATTCCCTTATTTATCACAGAGGAATTAAACTGACTTATGGAAATGCTATAGCACCTAGAATTAATTGCCAATTAACAAGAAATATTTTGAAAGCGTATTCAACTGCAGAAGTAAAAATCCTATCTGTCACGATGTTGTATTTATCCATCTCTAGTCCTTGGATTAAGACTTTGGCATAGCATTTCAACTTTTTATTTTAGTATATATATTTTTTGGTTTATTAGTCCTCAATTTCAATAAATTTACAAGCATCTTATATTAAACTGCTCCATAAATGCAAATAGAATTTTAAAAGACAAAGTTTTCTTAAAATGAATTTTCAACTCATGAAAAAGGTTGTGAGACAACTGAGATTTTCCCACAAAAAAGGAACTAAGAGTACTCAATCTTCCTCCCCTTTTCGTATTTTTGAAGTGGTATCTCAGTATCTCAATACAGAATTTCAATATAAATGATTATGTCCTGGAATAGCTACTTGTGTAATTCTTGTGAGGAATAGCCCTATAAAAAATCTCAAAAGTGCAGTGAATTGATAGATCCTAACAAGAAATAACAAGGAGTTAATATGAACCTACTGTTCTATTTGACCAAGCCATTTATCTTTAGGCCACCTCTAAGGGCATTATCACTGAACTTCTGTCTTCACCATATTATAAGGAATCTATTTAGTGCTGTTTGATAACACTAAATCTGGAAGTGGTCTTGGTAAGAAAAGTGGCTGGCTCAGGCAGTGAACGGTCTGAGGTCAGGACATGCAACAGGTAGGGAATGGTCAAAATGCTCCAAACCCCTTGTAGGTAGCAAAGTCAAGAATCAGGCAGTTGGTTTAGGCAGAGAAGAATTAGTATTCCAACCCAGAGAGCAGTGGATTAATCCACACAACAAAACCCCAGTCCTGTTCCAAAAGACAGGTAGTCAAGCAGTGGTACAGGGTGTAACTGGCAGTTTTATACTGTACATGAAACTCACAAGTAACACAGAGTGAGCAGAGCATATGAAAAACCCTTATCTGGTTTAGTATAGGCTAAAGCATATTAGTGACTTAAACTGATGAATGTTTTCTAATAGCTTCAAGAAAAAACTAAGATCAACCCCTCCTTGCTGTAAATTATGTTTAAATCTAAGTGACAACTGTAGCATGAGTAAAGTAATATTTTATTATATACTGAGTCATCTTCCAACAAGACAACGACCCAAAGCACACAGCCAAGAAAACCAAGGCCTGGTTCAAGAGGGAAAAAAATCAAGGTGTTGCAGTGGCCTAGTCAGTCTCCTGACCTTAACCCAATTGAAAACTCGTGGAAGGAGCTCAAGATTAAAGTCCACATGAGACACCCAAAGAACCTAGATAACTTGGAGAAGATCTGCATGGAGGAGTGGGCCAAGATAACTCCAGAGACCTGTGCCAGCCTGATCAGGTCTTATAAAAGACGATTATTAGCTGTAATTGCAAACAAGGGTTATTCCACAAAATATTAAACCTAGGGGTTGAATAATAATTGACCCACACTTTTATTTTTAAAATTTATTAAAATATAACTAAGCAACATAACTTTTGGGTTTGTAAGATTTATGCATCTGTTAATAAATCCTGCTCTTGTTTGAAGTTTGAAGGCTCTAACTTATTTGCTTCTTATCAAACCTGCTAAATCTGCAGGGGGTTGAATACTACTTGTAGGTACTGTATTTAAGTCTGTTGGGTATAGATTATCATTAGAAATCAAGAGGCATGCTACACTATTCCATTCCAGTATACAAGTGGTATGAAAAGGAAAAAAATGATAATAGTTTCTGCCGGGCACTGCCGACATCCAATCAAATTCCATAGCGCTTTACAAATCATAGGGGACATATACAACTAATTACATTACAAAGAACAAACAGTCATATGGAAAAATAGGAGTGAGGGCCCTGCTTGCAGACTATGAGGATGAGGGGGTGACACAAGAGGTCGTACAATGGTCCAGCCATTCTTTATAAGGGAACAATATAAAATAATTTAATAAATAATTTAATAAATTATTTACTAATAATTTACTCAATTTACCCCTCACAATAACCACAGTACAGTTGCCCCCACAGTATCCTAGTCACGCAGCCACCTTCGATCATTCGCCCAATCTCCTAATTGTAATAGTTATCTCATAGATTTAGAGAAAATTTTTTTAAAAAAAACCTCCTCTTCAGTCCTTCTTTCTCCAGGATGTTGCAAGAGATGGTGCAGGCAACACGTGAGGACATGTCCTTCTGCACCAGATCAGCTCCTGCAATATGACCCAGCACAGGTGGACTCATCTTCATATGTCAACTACACTGCATCTTATCCATATTCCAGGCTGTTTGCATGAGACATGTGAAGTGGTGAGCTGTGGAGCAGGGCGCTAGAAGAAAGACATGTGCTATGTGCTTCTTGCTTTGGATCTTTCCAAGATTTCCATATATAATTCACTACAGAACAGATTAAGTAAAGCATTGAAATGATTTTCTTCTCTTATTATACAATATTCTTGAATGGTTTGTTGACAAACATTTATTTCCATTTATTGCTATTTAGAAAGAAACTTATTTCCTAAACTCATCCTTCCAACTGGAAACTTCTGTTATTAAATTAACAAAGTAAAAGGAAATATTAAGTACAGCTTACCAAGCCATGAATGTTGTACCTTCGGTGTTAAAACTGCATATGTGTTGTATTTGTTTTCAAAACTAAACTCTCATTCCAAGCTGTTTAATTTCTCCTTTGAAATGGCACAGATATAATGTATAATATTTGGGAAATATGCCAAAAAACAACAGGGTAACCATCTGTACCAGGCATTTTTCCAGATTGAAGAAAGGGCAAATCAACTGAACTACTGTATATTCATTGTACAAGAGGCATCTGGTTTTCAAAACAGTAAACCCATTAGTGTGATGTGACAAAGCTATAAATTAAAAAACATATTTATTATAAATATCCTTCTGATTTTGGCACAGCATTTTCTATTTTACCTTGTACTGTGTGTGCCATGCCTAGTAATTACTCCCTTCCTTCACAAATTATGCATGATCTAACCCATATAAATGATTATATGTATTAAATTGTAATAATTAAATCATCATATAATTTTTATTATTCAGAACAGCAATATATTTCACTTCAAACATCACCTAATGGCAATAACAGCAAAGATGCAAATTATAACAGTAATATTCCTAATAACTAAGTCAATAAATAAATATCATCAAACAATACTGTTATGGATCAATAGGTTTGTGCATTCTGGATATTGAATTTGCTTCCACCATTAGTGGAATGGCCATATCCATGGGCGATTAAGGTCTAACTAAAATGTTGTTTTTAATCTATTATTCTTTATGCAATTTATAGTAGATATATCAGAAAGATGAGCTAACGAAAAAAACTAATACAAGGGACTTGACAGAGCATCTACAGACATGACCCATAGTTCAATTTGTTTTGTTGGAGTTTTCCTTTAACATTCTACAAATATAGCAAAGTTAAAGGGGCATTTACATTTAATTTAATTCATTTGCCATATGTAAACATTTCAGTGTGAAGAAAATTTCTCATAAATGTAGCCATGTTGTCCCTTAGAAACGAGATAGCTTCTTCGGATATGACCACCTCCCATTTTGGCAGCAGTGGCCAGACATGTGCTATTGAACCCTGTCTAACCATCTGGACTAAAAATTCATTACCACAAGATGGCTGTAGGACCTGCAGTAACTCCCGGACATTTCATATAAAAAAAAACTTTTTTCTTTGTATAATCCCTCCAGCAGAGGTGGCCGTAACTAAGGAGTTAGTCTGGTTTCTAAGGGACCATATGACTACATTTATAAGATAATATCTTCACACAGGTACATTTTTTTAAATAACATCTAATTGAAGAAATATTTATATATGGCAGATTAATTAAATAAAATGTGAATGCTCAGACGAGAATACGTTTAAATATTGTACATGATGGCAAAAAAAACCAAACAAATGCTCATTTGCTTTTTTAAAGTTTTAGTTGCATTGCATTTTAGTTTTAATTTTCTTACTTTCTTATTAAAACCAGATTTTTTTTTAATAAGTGAAATACTTGTTTATATATGGCAGATTAATGAAATAAAATGTGAATGCTCAGATGAGAATACTTTTAAATATTGTACATGATGGCAAAAAAACAAATGCCCATTTGCTTTTTTAAAGTTTTAGTTGCATTGCATTTTAGTTTTAATTTTCTTACTTTCTTATTAAAACCAGATTTTTTTTTAATAAGTGAAATACTTGTTTAGCTACATTTTTAGATTTAGATTTATTTAGAAGATTTTTCCCTAGCCCTTTCGTGATCAATGGTCATTGATATTTGAATGTCGAGGTCAATTTTTTGACGTTCTGCGATACTTCTGTAAAAGTTGATATCTTTGGAAAAGCTTTACATATAATAACAATTTTTACTTTGTTTTTTTTTCATTACATATTAGACTTGATAGGATAGTTTTATTAAATACATATTTTTTTTCTTTATAAAATTTGCCAATAATTGATTCCAAATCTGAAAACATAAGCTTGTCATTTTTTAAAATTAAGTTTTTGTTAATAAGTGGTAACTTTTACCAAAATATGTTATAAATATGCACAGCATTATTCCTTCATCCTTTCCCAGGTTCAGCTACAGATGCAGTGGTTGCATGTACTTCTGCAAAGTGAAAGTGAAAGTCTTTCCTGCAGATGCTTCTATATTCTAAGCACACTTCAAACACCTATACCATTAATGCACCTAGAAACATTAATGTACTGAATGAATGTACGCTGAATACAGCGTCCTCCCCCCCATGTAGTATAAAATGCATACAGCATACAACCATGTAGTATAAAATGCATACAGCGCCCTCCATGTAGTATAAAATACATACAGTGTCCCCCCATGTAGTATAAAATACATGCAGCATATCACCATGTAGTATAAAACCCATACAGCGAACTGCCATGTAGTATAAAATGCATACAGAATATTGCCATGTAGTACAAAATGCAAACAGAATATATATATATATATATATATATATATATATATATATATATATATACACACATATAAACACATACATATACACATCACATATATATAAACACATACATATACACATACACATCACATTCATATACACTTACATATACACATACATTTCCACATCACATACATATACACATACATATACACATACATATACATATATACACAGATAAACTTACTTTATTTTCTTTTATTCTACAGGAAGGTTTACCAGGAAGGTTGTCCAGTAATGCATATGAGTGTAGAGGGACGGAGTGGAGCAGAGGGGATAGGTAGCGGAGGGGAAGGGGTTTTAGGGAGCGGAGGAGAGGGGGGGACGGAATGGAGGGGGGGAGTGGATGGGAGGAGTGGAGCAGAGCGGAGGAGAACGGAACAGAGGGAATGGAGTGGGAGTAGAGGGGGTATGAGGGTTATGTGGGTTGGGAGCATGGGCAGTCAAGCGGACGGCAGCGTGGGCAGGTGGTCAGGCGGACGGCAACACAGATGGGCGGTTAGGCGGATGGCAGCTCAGGCGGTTGGGCGGACGGCAGCATGGGCAGGTGGTTGGGTGGACCGCAGCACGGGCTCCGTGGATGGCAGCATGGCCCCGCGGCGGGCACGCGGCAGCGCAAACGGACGTTCCAGCGGCAGCATAGGCGGACTGGCGGGTGGCAACATGGACGGGCAGGCGCACAACGCCACCCCCTCATCCAGCATGTGGCGCGCTGCCTGAGGTGAGATTCTTAACTCGCTTGATGGCAGGTGCGCCCCTGTCTACGCCGCGCCCCTGTCTACGCCTAGAGGAGAGGTGGTTCTACCTTTGCCATAGACAGGGATTCTTTACTGTAAGAGCGGCAAGACTATGGGACTCTCTGCTGCAGGAGGTTGTTATGGCAAACTCTATGTACATTTTCAAGAGAGACCTGGATAACTTTCTGGAGAGCAGAAATATTATGGGTTATGGGTAAAAACCTTTTTTTTTAAATCTTAAAGGTTGGACTTGATGGACTTGCGTCTTTTTCCAGCCTTATATACTATACAATGATACTATGAATCATTATTATTAAACAGGAGACTTTAAAATGATATAAGGATTGTGTATGGATGCTTAACAGAGACTTCTCATATGGCTTTAGAAATCCCCCCACATAATGGAAATAATATTAGTACCTTGGGCTATCACCATAGTGCATCACAGTGGTCAAGTTAGAGACTGTTTATTTGTTCATAAACTAAGATGCCAATCGATTAATGTCATCTAGTGCCATCACAAAACTGGTAGGTTATAGTATTTCCATGTGTATTGTCTATCCCTTTTTGTAAATGTTTCATATTGTTTGAAGTGCTATTTACAAAATAGTCTGTTCCCTGGAAAGGTTTTGTTGATCACTTAAATTTTGCTGTCAACCATACAGATTTATTTTATGTTGAACTGCTGATTTGTTTTTTATCTGGCATATTTCCTTTCTTTGCTTTATGAAAGGTGAAGGTTACTGTAAGGCTTTTTGGCTATGTACGAATATAGACTCACTTTCAAATGTGTCAAAAGCCTTGTATATCATAAATAAATTGTGCTATTGATTTTTCAGTTGTTTATTCTTCTACACATAAAGGAGACTTGGTTAAAATGGTGAAAGTATAAGTGACCGTTTTTCTCATAAATAATATAACTTTACAGTATACTCTATGTATTTGTTTTATATACCACTCCATATTTTTATTTGCAGTATAGCTTATAAATATGAAAACCTTAAAGGGGTTTTCCAGCTCATGTATAATTAGCCAGAACAGCCCATTCTCTATGGGAGCTGAGCTGCAGTGAAACATCTAGGAATGGAGCTTTTATTCCAGTGTTGTTTCCAGCTTAGATGTGATAAAAAAAATTAGCTGATCAGTGGTGGTCTAAAGTGTCGAGACTCCTACCTATTTTATGGCTAGGTCATCAATAATAAATTATTAAACCTTTTAGTTTTGGTTTGGGTATTCCTCTTCCTTCTTTCTCAGAAATGTTTCAAGAGGTTGAAAGTAGCAACAATTGGCTTACCAGTTTGATCAACAGTCCCACCAAATTGATATTGATAACACATCCTGTGATTCCTTTTTTGCTGACAACAAAAGTGTTGGCCATCAATTAACCATTTTCCTTCCCTGGTGTCACGTGACTTGTGGAAGGGAACCAGATGTTTTTTTTATTTGGTGGTATCATTCTCACACTAATACTGGATGCGAAAAGCTAAAGTTTATTGATGAACACACAGGGGTGTAACTTGAGGGGGTGCAGAGGGTGCGGTCCCAACCGGGCCCAAGAGGTTTTGGGGGATCATAAGGTCTCACTTTCCCATATGAGAATATCAGTACTTTAAATCATACATGATAGTTGGGGCCCCGGCACAAGGTTTGCATTGGGGCCATTAGCTTCAAGTTACGCCACTGGAAACACATGAATGCCATAAATGCTGTATGAGACATATTGAAGCAGAACATAATCTCTTTACTTTAGAAACTGAGCTACAGGGTAATATTCCAACATGAAAATAACCCCAAACATACCTCCAAGATGACCACTGCCTTACTATAGAAAAGGAGGGTAAAGGTGCTGGAGTGGCTAGGTGTATGTACATACCTAAACCCTATTTATCATCTCTGAAGGATCTTTCAGCACCTAATGTGATCCTGTAGGTACTGCTGCACAGATTCAGGGGAACTTTAATTATTTTTTTCTATCTTCCAGGGTTGCTAAGATATCAGTCTTTCTTTATGATCATTAAAATCCTCTCCAATGTCAGAGAGGAGGTGCTGGAGTGGAGGAGGAGGCATGTGTTGATAATAAATGTGATGATAATTTTTGTCTCATACTGTCTAATCAGCAGCAGACAGTGTCAGAGAAACTGCTGTGTACCTACACAGTTTCTTCCTATGCTCAACCTTCTGCTGCTGCATGTTCTATAGAAGTAGCCCCTAGGCAACAAGCATGTTATATAGCAGTCACCATTTAGGCAACCTGCATTTTCTATAGCAGTAGCCACCTAGGCAATATGCATGTTCTATAATAAAAGCCACCTATCTAAAAAGCATCTTATATGGCAGTAGCCATCTCTGCAAAGAGCTTGTTAGCCCCTAGGCAACCAACATGTTCTATAGCCGCAGCGCCTAGGTAACCAGTAGGTTTTATAGTAGTAGCCCCTATGCAAAGAGCATGTTCTATAACAGTAGCCACTGAAGCATATTTTATAGCAATAGCTGTCTTCCTAAGTGTCTCCTGCTATATAACATGCAGGTTGCTCAGATGGCTACTGTTATAAAACATGATGGTTGCCCAGTTGGCTACTGCTACAGAAAATATAGGTTGCCCTGGTGGCTACTATAGAACATGTAGTTTGCCCAGGTGGCTACTGCAATAGAATATACAGGTCACCTAGGTGGCTACTGCAATAGAGCATGAAGGTTTCTCAAATGGCCAATATAGAAAATAAAGGTTTCCCTCGTTTCCCAAACCTGCCAATGCACAGGGTAGGTAGTTGTTGCGAATAATACCCTCTCCATGGTAGGAGCTGACTAGGGAGATTCGTGACCTCTCTAGGGGTCTCCAAAAGTGGTGAATTTTGTAATTGTAGTTGAAACCACTGCCTGGGAGGGCAAGAGTTGACATATCCATTGTCTGGATAGTCTGGAATCAGCTGGAAGCTGATTAGGAAATGCTGCCACCTATCTAGGGGAGTATAAAAACCTCTTGAGGGCAGAAGCACATGATCAGACCCAGAGAGGTCCTTGTCAGTCAGGTCAGACTGAGTGAGTCTTCAGTCTTAGCAGAAGCAGAGTAGAGTACAGCAACTGCCTGTGCTGCACAAGCCAGTGTCACACAACCAAGAAGCATAGGTGTCTCAGGCCAGCTGTCTGGTCCACTGTCTGGACTTGACTCCCTCTACCAGCCCAGCCTGAAGCTACTACCAGGCTGTGAGCAACACTTTCTGCAGACCTGCAATCTCCTATCAGCTTTTCAGCCTGCTGAACCTGCTGTTGATGTGCTGCTGTTGCCTGCTGTTCAAGTTCCAATAAAGAAATGTGAGTTGATTTGCACAACTTGCCTCCATGTGATCCCTTGATCAGGCTGCTTCACCATCATCGGCTCCCCATCCTCCATCCCCCAGGCGTTCCCATATACACCTCAGGGGTTGCCCCAGCGAGAAACATCTTTCATCAGCCTCTCCCTCTACTTTTCTTTCACACACCACCTGCTGGAGACCTGCAAGACTTTAGGCCTGTCCTCCGTTCCCAATCCCAAGCACTGTGACCATTACATGCTTAAGGCTGCATAAGCCAGCCACTCCGATATTCTGGGCCCTGGCTGTATACAACCACTGAAGAAAGACTAAGCCCTGGTGGGGGATTAACTACTTATGTGCCTTATGCTGGCACTTGGAACTGTTGTTTTATTTATTTGTGCTGCCTGACCCTGCTGTCATGTGGGTTAAGGTCCTACTGTGATTAGACTTTGCAAGATAGACTTATTGCTGCCTTGTGCTGTAGAGCAATGCTCCAGCACCAACAGGGTTAAATACACTGGAACCCACAGGTTGCACGTGCTAAGCTACGTCAATGCGCGAATGGTGCAAATCCTCCCTGAGGGCTCTGTGGTGCAGAAGTACAAGAGTTCAGCCTGACACATCTCCTGGCAGGGAGGACCTAAGCTCTGCCCTCTAGTCCAAAGATTTCCTGCTCCACCTCAGCTCAGGAAGAGAACTCCAGTATGCCTCTATGAGCAAAGAGGAAGCTCTCATCATGAAAAGACCATGACTTATTTTCCTTGATGAGGAACCAAAGTTTATTGAGGCCTTCGAGAGAGTCATCATGGTGGCAGTGCAACCGAACCAGAGACCCTCTGCTGGTCACTGGCTTCATCAAAGTGTGACCCGGGCCTCCATCCTGAACACCTACATCAGGTTGGTCATGGAACACGTTTCCCTACCCAGACAGTACATGTTGCCCCTCCCAGCAACCATGCTGATGCCAAGCATTCAGGCTGGTGTTTCCTCCGGGATGTCCCATGAAGAGGCTCCAGGACCTGCTGCCACCACATCTCCTGTGGTTATTCTGGAAGTGCCAACTCCTCTCGTGGTCCCGGCCCCGGCTCTCTCTGTGATCCCACCTGTCGCAGCCTCTGTCAGCTCCCATGTGGAGCCCAAACCAGTAGCTGAGAGACTCCTGCCTGCGCAGATACCACCAACACTGCAGGGTCGGAACAAAGTCCTCTGCCAGAACCTTTGGGAGGGCACTATGGTAGGGAATGAGAAGCCAAGTGCTTCATGGCAGGGTGTTCTTCGAAAGGGGCCTGGTTACAGGAAAACCTTACCACCAGACAAGTCTGGGCCTTTGATAAGCGCAGGGGCTTTGGGTTTGCCATTGAGGCCTATACAGGGTGGGAAGTGTTTATCTCCCACTGCTCTGTCAAGCAGCCAGAACTCCCGGAGCGCCTCAACAACTTGAAGGTGGGAGAGTATATTGAATTTAATTTCCAGGAGAGACCTCGGGGACCTTGGGCTGCCAGAGTTACCTGGATTCTGGACCCAGAGATGCCTCTATACTCTGATCCAGAGAAGGAAGAGTTGTAGTAAGATCCTCCAACAGCTCCTCGGGCTGCAGTTCCCCAAGCAGTGACCCATGTCAGTGCCCCATCCACAGTGATTGTGAGTGTGGGTCCCATCACAATCCACAGGCCTGGTATGGTTAAGAGGAACACCCCAGCTGCCTCTCCATCAGCCAGTGCTATCAGGTCCCAAAAGTCCTCTGTGGCTGGAGAAGTACCAGTGGAAGATCTTGGCTAGCTGCTTCCTATGAGTGGGGAGATATTTCGGCCCCAGAGGAGCTGGAAGATGCTGAAGGGTTTACGGCCATGCTGCAGACACCCATCTATCTCTTTCTAGATCCTTCCATGCCGATAACAGTGGAGGTGTTCCTGGCTGAGGCTGCTGCTCATCTGGAGACCAGCATTCCTGTTCTAGGACCTACCATTCCTGAAACCACCACTGGATGTCTCCGACCAACTGATGCAGTTTTTTCATCTCAGCTAACAGGAACTCTTTGTTGGTCATCTGCTGCTGACCATGTCCAGGCTGATGTGGTTCCTGCTGAGGTAACCACTGAAGTGGAACACCACCCTTAAGGGCTGCAGCCCATAACAAGGTACTTCTATGTAAAATTTATGCTACTGATGTTTTGCTCCCAGTTGGGTTGAGCCCAAAATCCCCTTTTATTGCCATGAGCCAGAGACACTCCTGGACTCTTACTTTTTTCTTCCAAAAGCAGAGATTTTCCTGGACTTACTCCGAGTTGTGCTAGAAAGCACCCTTCACTGCTGAAAGCACACACTAGCTCCTTATTGTTAGAATTTGCCGCTTTATCGCAAGAGGAGATCCTTCTTTACTTTTTTTTTTAATCAAGGACTGTGCCCAGAGAATTGACTTTTATGTATTGAGCCCTCTGAGAGACTTAAAGTGTAACCGTCATTCTGAGAAAAAAAAATTCTTCTGCAGGTTTCCCTGAAGCCTGATAGCTCCAGGCTAAAACAATTATGTTACCATAAGCTACCTTCAGTAGATGGCACACAAATTTGTGATGTTGTACCTGGCCTTTTGGATAGAATTTAAGGCGAAGAATTATTTCCCAGCATGACCTCTCTCCCCAGTAACTCCTTACAGGTTAATTGAATGTAGGGTTCAAAGATCTCTTTCTGTGTAAAGCATTATCTCCCAGAATAAAGAAGGACATCCACCATTACATGAACCAGCCATTTTTTTATTTGATCCCGACACTGTCCTTTATTACATTTCATTTGAGATTGCATAATAATAAATGCCGGTTACAAATATTTATAAATTGTAACGATTGACAGGTGGGCAGTAGACACTGCTCATTTCAATATCCTGAAACCACTGACTTGGGAATGAAAATAAATTATCCAACCCAATTCAAAGAAATCAAAAAAATTATTCTAAAGTATGAAGATACAAAAGGTATTTTAGCTCTTAAAACAATTAATGATGGTAAGGGAGCAATTATGGGGTTAGGAGCTTGTATACACTAAATTTTGTAGAGATGTGTGATATGTAAATATAAATGCACCAATAATTTTGGATCATTTGAATATGACAAGTAATGCTTCATCTCTTATTTTTCTTTTTTGTTAGAAATAGAGCAGAATCTTCATTCCTATCTACAGACATTACTTTGAATGACCTTCAAGTGGCCAACAACCACTCAGTAACTGAATATCTTGGCAGTACTCCAGGAACAATTCTGGTTTAGATAAAGTAATATGAAATTGTAGAATTAAAAAAAAGATATGTATTCTATAGGTCTAGAGTCAAAAATTGAAAATCTATAATATTGTGTTTATTTATTTACGTTTATGTTGTTTGCTTTTATTCCATATGCTTTACATTTTTACACCAAGTGGTTGCTTTCTATAAACTAAACATGTTTCCAAACCAGTTCTTGTGTACAGCATATTTATGTATTTGTCTTGGCATCATTAGTGGTGTCCTAAATTTGTACAGTTAGCTGCCTCCAGTGTAAACCAATGGTTTTTGGTCTGTTTAAACAAGATGTATAAATTTAAGAAAGGGTTACAGTTACCCAGCTTTCCTTGTGTTAGTGTACCACTGACTTCTTGGAGATAAACATTGTAGACACTGGTGAATGATGGCAATGTTGTAGCTTAGTGGTTAGCACAGTTATCTTGAAGCCCTTCATTATGTTCTCCATGTGTTTGTGTGGGTTTGTGTAATTGGAATCTAACATGTATATGTATGTGAGAAATATACAAGCTACAAGAAAATAAGTAATAGTAATTAGTTAATAATAATAGTTTTGGAGCATTGATCCCAAATAGACACAAATCCACCTTCGAACGAGATCCACATTAGTTAAAAAAAAATCATTCACATTTATTGAAAAAGCTTAAAAAAAGTTGTACATACAACCTAAAAAGCATGAAGGTAGCATAGGATAGTGAGGGGACCAGTAATCGCCTACGCGTTTCGGAAGTAACCTTCCTTATTCATGGCTGAATACTGAAGTATTCATGGGGAGTATATATTCACACCCCCAACTAATCATTATATTCACCTAAGGATGACATCATTCATCACGTGAATACTTAAATTTAATTAACATGACATTTTTAAACAAAATATGCAACAAAGTATGTGTTAAAAGGTTAAGCAAGTATGGTAAACATGTTAAATATGGGATAGTGATATTAATATTGGTAAATGACATGTTGTCTTTTATTAAGGCCTCCCGGAAATCTGGTTTGCAGCGTAAAGATTTAGAAGATTTCTCTGTTGGAAAGAGTCTCCTTCTGTGATCTCCACCTCTCAGACGTTTAACCTTCTTCTAATGGTGGAGGGAGGAGAGGGCTGCTACATTGCTATGATCCATGTTAGGGGAGGACTCCTCTGAGCAGCAGATAGCCATGTCTGGCTGCATTTACCTTGTATCTGCTGCTGTAGGCCCCTGTGTGACCTGACTAATGGTGGAGGGAGGAGAGGGCTGCTATATTGCTATGATCCATGTTAGGGGAGGACTCCTCTGTGCAGCAGATAGTCATGTCTGGCTGCAGTAACCTTGTATCTGTTGCTGTAGGCTCATGTGTGACCTGACTAATGGTGGAGGGAGGAGAGGGCTGCTACATTGCGGCAGTACTCCGCAGACAATTCTGGTTAGATAAGTAATATGAAATTGTGAGAATTAAAAAAAGATATGTATTCTATAGGTCTAAGTCAGAATAGAAAATCTATCATATTTAATTTTACATTTAACGTTTGTGTTGTTTGCCTTTTATTACATATGCTTTACATTTTACACCAAGTGTTGCTTTCCTATAACTAAACATGTTTTCCAAACGCAGTTCTTGTGTACAGCATATTTATCGCTATCTTTGTGTCTTGAATCTCTGTTGTGGTGTCCCAAATTGGACAGTAGCTGCCTCCAGGTGTACACCAATGGTTTTTGTCTGTTTTAACAAGTATGGTCTATAATTTAAGAAAGGTGTGTCCCAGTTACTACCAGCTTTTCCATTGTGTTAGTGGGAACCACTGACTTCCAACGTGACTTCTTGAGATAGTACCTGCTATACACTGTGATGATGGCAATGTTGTAGCTTAGTGTTTAGGCACAGGGATTCTTGAAGCGCCCTTCATTATGGTCTCCATGTGTTGTGTGGGTTTGTGTATATTGGAATCTAAATAGGTAGATGTATGAATACAAATTACAAGCACAAGATAATAGGGCATTGGAGAGTATAGTAATTAGTTAATATAATAGTTTTGGAGCATTGATCCAAATAGCCCAATCCACCTTCGAACGGGAATCCAGTTAAGTTAAAAAAAATCATTCCCAATTCCTATTGTAAATATTGTGAATAAAGTTTCTACAACAACCTAAAAGCTCATCGAAGGTATAATTCATAGGAATCGTTACGTGGGAACCAGTAATGCGCTACCATGACGTTTCTGAGTGTATTCCCACTTCCATATTTCCTCTGACCTAGGAAGTATGCATGGAAGTATTATTCAGACCCCCCCCAACTATTATTATATCTCACCTAATGATGACATCATTCATCACGTGAATACTTAAATGTTACTTAACATGACATTTTGAAAAACAAAATATGCAGTATGTGTTAAAAGGTTAGCAAGTATGGTAAACCTTTAATATGGATAGTGATATTAATTTGGTAAATGACATCTTGTCTTTTAACACCAGGTTTATGCCACCGAACTATTTACTACAAAAGCTGTCAATAGGTATATTTCAAAAATCTATTGTAATGGTTACCTGGAATGTACTAAATACCCTTTCTATTTGTTATCATGATGCTTGTTTCAGCCTATTCTGCTCTCTGCTCCACACCAGAAGCAGATGTGGGAGGGGCCCTAGTGCAAAAAACGTTGGTGGCACCTCTGTCGGGGCAGTGAAGGGGTACCAGATTACCTGAAAAACGTCCGCCAAAAAATCCTTGAATCTTGCGCCCCGTTTTCCACACCACACAAGGACACTGCACATAGTACACCCTCACTCTGCACTGTTTCTATTAAATGTGCATCTCTGTATCTCACAGGCATCATGGTGGGGTCAGAGGCTTGACTGTAAGGCGGAACGTCTAGGTGGTGGGGCAGGGGAGGCAAACCCCACATGTATCATCAACTCCATCCAAAGTGACTTCGAAGTGGAGATACGCATGGAGTTTGCCGTCCCTGCATTTTCTAGACACTCCAACATATTTACCTCCAATCATATACTTTACTGTCTGCCCGCTGACCGGACCATGATGCGTGAGAATACAATTGTTTTGTCACTTTGTATGCATTGATTGCGCTACAATCTTAGTGTGCATTAACATGGAACCTTTTCAGTTGTTTTTATGACTTGTACTAATAAACTTGGGCATTTTTGTATTCTACTTCTGGGCAACGCGGCTCCTCCCTTCACTTCCCCCTGTCATCCGACGACGGGCTTACGGGCTCCACGAAAGCCCACGCCTTAATTGCATCTCTTTCTGTGTATTTTTGTAGGATTGCAACTAATTCCTAGATAGTATATAGATAGATAGATAGAGATAGATAGATTATGACGGTGATGGATAGATAGATCTGACGATAGATAGATAACGGTGATGGCTAAGAGAGAATTATATATGAGATAGATAGGCGATAGATAGATCTTTATGAGATATGTAGATGATATGTGATAGATAGATATGAGACATGGATGGAGGATATAAGATGATAGATGACATGGTAATAGGTGACAGGTGTATAGATAATGGAACTTGGATAGATAATGGTGACAGCCTTCTCAACATTGTTACTGATCCTAGATACTATCTTCCTGCTAGTCAGGGACAGGGCCCCTTTGCGGACAGTGCAGGTACATGGAGGGAGCTCACGTGAATAGTGTAGAGTACAGGAGGAGGACTGCATCAGGAGAGGTCGAGACTTAGCCTGTTACTTGTGGTTATCTCTGCAGAGCCTCCTGTGTGTACCTGACTAATGGTTGAGGGAGGTAACTGGTCTGCTACATCTTGCTATGATCCATGTTAGGGGGGCTCCTCTGAGCAGCAGATAGCCATTCTGGCTTGCAGTTATCTTGTATATCTGCTGCTGTAGGCTCCTGTACTGGCTGTAAGCGTGTCCATCACAGCACAATCTCTGCCCCTCCTCCTCGCTCACTTCCTATTGGCTGCAGTGTATCAGCCTGACTCTCAGTGTGGAGAGGAGCGTGAGCCCTGTAGTGATCTGGAACATGCAGATGCTGCTGCGCCCTGACATCATTGTGCTCAGACTTGGCCAGATCATCTGTAGCTCAGGGCGGGACACTAGCTAAACCACTAGAGGCGTCTCAACCATGACCAAAAGAGTTTGATCTCATAAGCCTGCATATTTTGTACTAAGTGTAAAGGTGAAAGTACTCTTGGCAAAATGCAATTGGACCAATTACAGCCATGTTGCTATGGTGACCAACCCCTTTTAAGACCTCCCGAACTCGGTTTGCCAGAGCGTAAGATGTAGAAGATTCTTTCTCTGTTATAGAGTCTCCTTCTGTGATCTCCACCTCTCAGACGTTTAACCTTCTTCACTGCTACAACTGATAAGTCGGAGCAATCGTCGTTGTGTACACTTCGAAAATGACCTGATGCTATTAAGATGCTAACCGTGTCCTTTTTACCAGCATCAAGTATGTGGCAGCCTATGTATTGAAGGTTGCACTCTTTGCAGGTAATCATATATGTGACGTTTGATGTATTGCAATTTATATACGTTCATTTTATACATTTGTTGCATGCGCGCTGAGCAGATGTTTTTACTAGGTGCATGCATTTTCTGTGCATTTGAAAAAGCCTTGCACATTGAGCCAGTTTCCTGATGAAGGATTATCAGAAAGATAGAGACTTGGGGATAATTGCATCCCTAAAGTTGGTGCCCCTTTTTCCACAAAATTAATTCTTTTGGGTAAAATAGTGGCTAAATCATTGTCTACTGACAATATTGGAAGATATTTATTGATAATCCATTTTATTTCTTGATATTGTTGTGGAAAATGTAACCTGCGATGCATATGATTAATTAATTATGTCACACCGGTTAATGGTGTTACAGGTGTTCAGATCCAGTTCACCATTCTCAAAGTGTTCTCCTTTGGATGGTGTCCTTGTACTTCTGGTAGACTCGGTCATATTTGCCTATGGCAGTATCAGCAACCCAGTAAACAACCACAGTTGGCCCTCCAGATGTTCTCCTCACATAACCATCATAAGAGGGCACCGCATTCCACTACTTGTTTGTAAATTACACAATGTGGCTGATTTACGCCACAGAATAATGGGAGAGATCAACTCTAGGAGTTTTATACCATCAGTTGGTTTACATTAGGGTTAACCTCCAACTGTCCATTTGTGATCCCTATTAGGGTGTTGTCCATTTTGTTACCTTCTTGCTATTTTACTTTATTTGATATGAAATGAAATCATGTTGATTTCAACATAGGAATAAAAAAACTATGGGAAAACCAAAGACCCTGCCTCTCACTGTAGCTAAAGATGCTATGGGTGTTCAGATTCAGTTATTCAAATATGGAATTGAAAAAATTTTATTTGAAGTTTGAAATTAATTTGAAGTTGAAATTTTGAATTTGAATTTAAAATTTTGAATTAAAAAAAAAAATCCTCTCCTGAAGATTAGAGATGCATCATTCATTACAGTTTCATTGAAAATATGATGTTTTGCCTGTTTTTTTATTAGTTATGCACCTACTGCACAAAGCAGTGGATGTCTGCCCCACATCTTCACTGCCAAGCAGCTGCTGACTGTCCTCATAGACTTCATCCTCACTGTATAGTGGCACTGAGCCCAGACCAGCTAGTAGATCTCTGTCTGAGGGAAATGAACAGGACAGAGGCTGGTTGAAAACAGGGCCGCTGACCTGTTCCTGGGGCATGCCAACTAAGGGTTGTATCTGATGAACCCACAGACTCTTGGCTGGGAGGAAGTGGATGACCTAGTCAACCAATCGAGAACCTATGTGTTGTTTATCAACACACTGCCGCTAGATGACACCGGCAGTTCTGGCCTCACAGTCACCCTTGCCGCAACGTCCCCTTACTGTGCTGTAATCTGTGCCTGCTCCACCTGTCACCTCTCTGTCTGACATATTGGTTAATCAAATATGTGGATTTCTGGCTATTAACTTCAGAAACAAAGAAGAACTGAAATTTGGGGTATACAGATACCCTACAATTGGATACCCTGTGGATTTAACACAGATTTCTTCATATCTACTTTATCAACAACACCCTGGTCTTTGAGAAAAAAAATCACTGCAGCAACTATGTGGATTTCACATGGATTTCTTGATAACTACTTTTTCAACAAAAAAGCACTTGAAATGGGGGGCATCCTGAACCACAACACCCTGGACATTGAGAAAAAATCACTCCAGCAGCTACTGAGCACAAGCAGATAGATGTTACAGACAGCACATGGAGCGTGAAAGGACAAGATTTTAAATGACTGACTGCTTTTATAGGGCTCTGTGACGCTGATTGGCTTTCATATCTGCACATGATCGAGGGTGTTCCTTTCTCCTTCACCAGGGGCGTTGCTAGGTGAAAAGATTCGGGGCTCGTGCCCCGGATCTTTTGGCCGGTGCCCCGGATCTCCCCAGATCAGCAGGTCACCGGTCCCGCTGTCCAGGGAGATTTTTCCACTCTCATCTTTATCTGTGTCACCAGGACACAGATAGAGATGGGTAGAGTAATGACGGCTCCGCGCAGCACTACACTAAGCAGAAGACGTGATTATGTGACTACATCGCGTCTCCTGCTTCCTGCAACTCAACACAGCTGCCGGGAGCAGGAGACGCGATGTGATAACGTCACCGCCGATCGTCCTGCACAGAAGACAGGATAAGCAGGGAAGACAGAGGTGAGTATTCGTGATTTTTTTTTGTTTATTAGTTAACAGTGAGGGCATTACTTTATAAAGGGCATTTCTGTGAACAAGGGGCATTATGTGGACTGGGGGCATTATGTGAACTGGAGGCATTACTATCAACAAGGGGCATTATGTGGACTGGTGCATTACAGTGAACAGTGGGCATTACTATGAACGAGGGGCATATTGTGGACTTTGGGCATTACTTTATATGGGGCAATACTGTGAACAGGGGGCATTATGTGGACTGGGGACATTATAGTGAACAGGGGGCATTATGTGGACTAAGGGCATTATGTGGACTGGGGACATTACTGTGAACAGGGGGCATTATGTGGACTGGGGGAATTATAGTGAACAAGGGGCATTATGTGGACTGGGGGCATTACTGTGGACTGGGGGCATTACTGTGGACTGAATGTACAGTGTCTAAAAGTGAATGTGGAGTTAAAGAGGACCTGTCACCAGATTTTAACCCCCCTGACTAACAATGCCTGCTGATAAAGGGTTACAAGTCCTCTTCATATCACCAAAAATTACCTGCCAGTGGGTCCCTGTACCATAATTACATTCATTTTTCTGATATGCAAATTAGCTTTTCTGACTCATCTGTGGCAGCCTTAGAGAGAAGAGTCAGAGATACCAGTGAGCCACGCCCCCCTCTGATGCCAGATATTATAATATATAAGGTGATTTAAGTGGATGTAAGCCAAACAATTTTTAGCCAAAAAATGGGCCTCAGTCAGTTATTAGAGCTCTATAGGAACCTGTCACTGGCAGTATATGTGCAAATGTGGTGACGGGTTCCCTTTAATGCGCGTGGGTCATTACTAAGTTTGGGAGCCAAAATCAGGACAGTACAGGCGGTCCCCTACTTAAGAACACCTGACTTACATACGACCCCTAGTTACAAAGGACCTCTGGATTTTGGTAATTTGCTTTACTTTAGTCCTAGGCTACAATAAACAGCTATAACAGTTATCACAGGTGTCTGTATGAAGCTTTAGTGTTAATCCTTGTTCTTATGACAACCTAACATTTTTAAAATCCAATTGTCACAGAGACCAAAAATATTCTGTCTGGGGTTACAATGATAAAATACATAGTTCCGACTTACATACAAACTCAACTTAAGAACAAACCTACAGAACCTATCTTGTTCGTAACCCGGGGACTGCCTGTATACTGCCACAATGTCCCACATTATAAATTGTGGGGGCCACACTGGGGGGGGGGGGGGTGTTATACAGCTCAGGATTTGTAAAGAGGGTTTTTTATGGTGTAGGGCCTGGAATGGGGGGAATTTTACTAGGAAGCATTATTTGTATACTGACACTGGTGCTTAAAAATACTGTTACAGAGTTTTAGGGGTAGCAGCAGGATGACACTGTGGGGGACCGACATGTAGGGACAAGAGGAAAATGAATAACATAAGATGTGTTTGTGGTAAACAACACAGGTACAACGCGTTGCTGAGGATACATGGTGACGCCGGGCCTAATGCAGAAGATATAGAACAGGTACAATGTGAGGACATGTCACCCGCATTCAGTGAATGGAATAGGTAGGGATTTCGCCTGTGTTACCTGTAACTGTATAGGTACAGTTATTGTTGGTGCAAGAACATTTAAGGGGGTTATGAACAGGAGTGGACAGTTCAGAAAATTTGGTACATATGCATTGAGGCCAGTGCCCCGGATCTTTTGCTACCCTAGCAACGCCCCTGTCCTTCACAGAGTACTCTGCCCCATGTAACACGTGCCCACTAAGCTAATAAAGGGGAAAAAAATTCCAAAGTATTAACTTCAGAATCGTGACGAATCAAAGTTTTCCTGAAATTCAGAACAAATTCCGATTCATTAGTTGATTCGTCCATCTCTAATTATAATCATTATAAAAATTGAAGATTAACAAGTTTGTCATTCTGACTTATAATGTACAGAACATGTACAAGAGACAGATAATGTCAGTGAGCTTGAAATAACTGACAGATTGAAAAAAGATTAAGAAAAATCATTCTTAAAAGAAAATATCACTGCTCTGTAATCGTTTTATTTAATGTTTAACCCTCTGTGCGCTAGAGCAGCATGATCGTGGCTCAGGAGCTGAGCTTTCACCAAATTCTATGGTTATATTTCCCAACAATTATTCTGACCAGCACATTGGTCTATGGTTCAATCTGCATGTTAGTCTTTCCCCTGTTAATCAACTACATTTAATCAAACATACATGTGCCCATATACTACCTCCACAGAATGGCCACTGTATCCTCTTTCCATTTTTAACTTTGCATTTTATATGTTTATAATTTTACATACTGTACATAAACAACTTGTGATATATTTATATGTAAGTTACCACCCTTAATGTAATGTTATAAAATCTGTTTTGTTATTTTTCTTTTTAAAGTGTAAATACAATTTTATTTGCATTTTTACCAAACTGTTATATGAGATTCACCATTTCAAAACATACAGAACAATGGCCATGCTGTGCTGCTCACACTTTTCTTAGCAGTTATTACATTTTTCTGTTGCATGCTTCTTGTCATAAATCTTCCCCAGCAGCAGTGAAGCAACTAGCCTCTTTCGGTCTTTTCCCTAAAGCTGAGAAATTTATTAGCTGCCCACACAAGTAGTAGAAAACAGCAGCGAAACAGTTGCATGAAGTGTATAGTCTGAGAACTAAGAGTTAACAGCTTCCCTGCTGAGTAGATGGTTTCTAAAGACAAAAGGTGGGAAGGGTTGCTGCAGTATAGTATATGATGAAACTTGAAGTACAGAGAGAGACACAGAAAGTTATGCAGAAACACAGACACAGGGAGTAATTTTTTAACAGCATGTAATTAACACCTTAAAATGTCTCTGTATTTTTATTATTAAAACATGTTTTTTTAATTAATTTAGTACAATCATTTTGTACTTGGGACCCTTAATAGAAGTATTAATATTACAGGCCTTTGAGGCTACAAAATGGTGCCTTGCTGTCATGAAAACAGATCATCAGAGGAAGCTAATCGGGGTTGGTGGGAGCTCCCTCACAGGCAATTACCCCTCAAGTGCCACCAATTGAAATGGTTAGTCACTTGCGATCAGAGGTGTCCAGTGAGTAAAAATGACTCTCTTCTTTACAACCCCCTGTTCGCTGTGAATAATTCAGTACCTGTTTATTCTGACTTTCACTATACATGTACAACAGAGGTCTCAAAGGGGTTAAATTGGGTATCAGATTATTTTAATATTACCACAAAAAGTGTATTTATTAAAGTATTTTAAGGTAATCTGTATTGGAAATTTGCAGATAAAGTTTGTTGTGCTGTTCCAATGTACACAGCAGAAGACTTAATCATTGAAGCGATTGTAAAGATTACTAATTGCAAATGCTCCAGAAAATTGATGCAATTAAAAGATAGCCACATTTTCAATTTGAATTTACAAATTTCTCTTTGAAAAGTCATAATCGGATTAGTTAATACAGGATTCACAAAAAGTGTAAAAAATTGATTTTTGTTTTTGGTATAATAAGATTAACAATGGAACTTTTATTTCACAGATGCTCTACTAAGGATATTTGTTGTTTTTGAAATATGCAAACTTTTCTTATTTTTACTACTAACTAGGCATCTGAAAGCCTTATGATACAATATGCAACTCTTATATTTGTATAGATTTTGTGTTATTCTTGATTTATATCTGTATAGATTTTGTGTTATTCTTAATGACTAGTTTTAAATATTTTAATGCATTTGGATGACCACTGAAAGGAAACTTATTACTGAGAAGGCCATCCTTTGCATTTTCTTTTCCCACTGCATGTTTACTCATAGTATAATTCTTTCCATTACAGTTTTACAAGTTGGAGAATATTTATACACAGATTTAAGAAAGCTGGATCAGTCATTTAACTGTTTCTTTTATCTGTACAACCTTATTAAACAATAATAGTGTGGGCTAAAGTTATGTTATTAAAGAATATATAGCACATGCTAATAATAATTCCTTTATTTTTATAGCACATACAGAACTTGCCAAAACAGTCCCTGTCCCAATGGGGCTCACAATCTAATCAACCTACCAGTACGTTTTGGAGTGTTGGAGGAAACCGTAGGACCCAGAGAAAACCAACGGAGAGAATATACAAACTCTTTGCAGATGTTGACCTGGATTGGAACTGAACCCAGGACCCCAGCACTGCTAGGCTATAGAGAAACCGTGCTGCCCTTAAATTCCAAAGGCAATAAAAAGCTTATTTATTAGGGCTTTTATGCCTCAAACTGTTGTACAGTCATGTATTGCATGTACTGTACATGCAAATTCTAGTTTTTCAGCACATGAGAAAATGTGCTCAGCTTATTTGAGTAAAAAGAAATGCAGTCAACACTCACCTTTCTGATGTGCCTCACAGGTCCTCTTCTTAGTTCCAGCAGTGGCAGTTCAGGATTATGTCAGGCGTGTCACTGGCTGCGCACACACTATGATGTCAGAGGCCCTGCAGGGGGCATCAGAAAGGTGCATATTAACTTTATTTTTTATGTGATAGGCATACGGGGGCAGGAGGCTGGCTAGCTATATACAGGGGGCAGGGAGCTGGCTAGCTTTATACTGGGGCAGGTGAATGGAAAGCTATATACTGGGGGCAGAAGGCTGGCTAGCTACAGTGCCTACAAGTAGTATTCAACCCCCTGCAGATTTAGCAGGTTTGATAAGAAGCAAATAAGTTAGAGCCTTCAAACTTCAAACAAGAGCAGGATTTATTAACAGATGCATAAATCTTACAAACCAAAAAGTTATGTTGCTCAGTTAAATTTTAATACATATAGAGAAACCGTGCTGCCCTTAAATTCCAAAGGCAATAAAAAGCTCATTTATTAGGGCTCTTATGCCTCAAAACTGTTGTACAGTCATGTATTACACGTACTGTACATGCAAATTCTAGTTTTTCAGCACATGAGAAAATGTGCTCAGCTTATATTTGAGTAAAAAGAAATGCAGTCAACACTCACCTTTCCGACGTGCCTCACAGTCCCTCTTCTTACTTCCAGCAGTGGCAGTTCAGTATTATGTCAGGCGTGTCACTGGCTGCGCACACACTATGATGTCAGAGGCCCTGCAGGGGGCATCAGAAAGGTGCATATTAACTTTATTTTTTATGTGATAGGCATACGGGGGCAGGAGGCTGGCTAGCTTTATACTGGGGCGGGTGAATGGAAAGCTATATACTGGGGGCAGAAGGCTGGCTAGCTATATACTGGGGGCAGGTGAATGGCAAGCTATATACAGGGGGAATGAGGCTGGATAGCTATATACAGGGGCATGGAGCTGGTTAGCTATATACTGGGGGCAGGTAAATGGAGAGCTATATACTGTGGGCAGGTTAATAGCAAGCTATATACTGGGGCAGGAAGCTGGCTAGCTATATACTAAGGACATGGACTGGCATCAATGAATTTCCCACCCTACTAGAGTGAATAGGTTTTTGTAGTAAAATTAGGGATCTTGACTTATATTCGGGTCCATTTATACTCAAGTATATACAGTATTTCCCCCTAAAGCCACTTGTACGGTAGGTGGGCATGGAGGGGTGTGAAGGCAACACAAGTTATAGTCTGCACCTGTTTAGGTACCTTGTGTACATCTGTGCCACTGACGCAGCACAGTAAAGCCTCCTAATAAATTTGCCGGGTGCTGGGCGAAAGGGGCAACATAATAAAGCTTGATCAGTCATTTAACTGTTCTTTTATCTGTACAACCATATCAAAATAATAGTGTGGGCTAAAGTTATGTATTAAAGAAAAATACAGCAAGCTAATAATAATTCCTTATTTATATAGCACATACAGAACTTGCCAAAAACAGTCCCTGTCCCAATGGGGCTCACAATCTAATCAACCTACCAGTAGTTTTGGAGTGTTGGAGGAAACCGGAGGACCCGGAGAAAACCAACGAGAGAATATACAAACTCCTTGCAGATGGTGACCGGATTGGAACTGAACCCAGGACCCCAGCCCACTGCTAGGCCATAGAGAAACCGTGCTGCCCTAAATTCCAAGGAAATAAAAAGTTATTTATTAGGGCTTTATGCCTCAAACTGTTGTACAGTCATGTATTGCACGTACTGTAGGCAAATTCTAGTTTTTCAGCACATGAGAAAATGTGCTCAGCTTATTTGAGTAAAAAGAAATGCAGTCAACACTCACCTTTCTGACATGCCTACAGGTCTCTTCTTAGTTCCAGCAGTGGCAGTTCAGTATTATGTCAGGCGTGTCACTGGCTGCGCACACACTATGATGTCAGAGGCCCTGCAGGGCAATCAGAAAGGTGCATATACTTATTTTTATGTGATAGGCATACGGGGGCAGGAGGCTGGCTAGCTATATACAGGGGGCAGGAGCGGCTAGCTTTATACTAGGGGCAGGTGAATGGAAAGCTATATACTGGGGGCAGAAGGCTGGCTAGCTACAGGCCTACAAGTAGTATTCAACCCCCTGCAGATTTAGCAGGTTTGATAAGAGAAATAAGTTAGAGCCTTTTACTTCAAAACAAGAGCAGGATTTATTAACAGATGCTAAACCTTACAAACCAAAAAGTTATGTTGCGTCAGTTAAATTAATAAATTTTTAAACATAAAAAGTATGGGTCAATTATTATTCAAACCTCAAACCACCAGAATTCTGTTTGGTTCCTAAGGTATTAAGAAGTAGTTCAGGCACAAAGATCAATGAACTTAATGTTGGATAATTATCTGTTTTTCCCGCCTTTTCTGGACTATTTAAGACCCTCCCCAAACTTGTGAACAGCACTCATACATGGTCAACATGGGAAAGACAAAGGAGATTCCAAGGCCATTAGAGACAAGATCGTGGAGGGTCACAAGGCTGGCAAGGGGTACAAAAACCTTTCCAAGTAGTTGGGCCTACCTGTCTTCCACTGTTGGGAGCATCATCCGGAAGTGGAAGGCTATGGAACTACTGTTAGCCTTACATGGCCTGGAAAGCCTTTGAAAGTTTCCTCCGTGCAAGGCCAGGCTTGTCCAAAGAGTCAAGTTAACCCAAGGACAACAAGGAAGGAGCTCCGGGAAGATCTCAAGGCAGTGGGGACATTGGTTTCAGTCAATACCCATAGTAACGTACTCCACCGCAATGGTCTCCGTTCCAGACGAGCACGTAAGGTACCTTTACTTTCAAAGCGCCATGTCAAGGTTGTTTAAGTCTGCTCATGATCACTTGGAGGACTCTGAGACAGACTGGTTCAAGGTTCTCTGGTCTGATGAGACCAAGATCGAGATCTTTGGTGCCCACACAACGTGACGTTTGGAGACTGGATGCCACTGCATACGACCCCCAGAATACCATCTCTACAGTCAAGCATGGTGGTGGCAGCATATGCTGGGGCTGCTTCTCAGCCAAGGGGCCTGGCCATTGGCGCCATCCATGGGAAGATGGATAGCACGGCTACTTGGAGATTTTGGCCAAGAACCTCCGCTCCTCCATCAAGGATCTTAAGATGCGTCATCATTTCATACTTCCAACAAGACAACGACCCAAAGACCACAGCCAAGAAAACCAAGGCCTGGTTCAAGAGGGAAAAAAATCAAGGTGTTGCAGTGGCCTAGTCAGTCTCCTGACCTTAACCCAATTGGAAACTTGTGGAAGGAGCTCAAGATTAAAGTCCACATGAGACACCCAAAGAACCTAGATAACTTGGAGAAGATCTGCATGAAGGAGTGGGCCAAGATAACTCCAGAGACCGTGTCAGCCTGATCAGGTCTTATAAAAGACGATATTGCTGTAATAGCAAACAAGGTTGATTCCACAAAATATTAAACCTAGGGGTTGAATATAATTGACCCACACTTTATATTTAAAATTATTTTAAAATATAACTAAGCAACATAACTTTTTGGTTTGTAAGATTTTAGCATCTGTTAATAAATCCTGCTCTTGTTTGAAGTTTGAAGGCTCTAACTTATTTGCTTCTTTTCAAACCTGCTAAATCTGCAGGGGGTTGAATACTACTTGTAGGCACTGTATATACTAGGGGGCTGGTGAATGGCAAGCTATATACAGGGGGAATGAGGCTGGATAGCTATATACAGGGGCATGGAGCTATAATGGAGAGCTATATACTGTGGGCAGGTGAATAGCAAGCTATATACTGGGCGGAAGCTGGCTAGCTATATACTAAGGACATGGACTGGCATCAATGAATTTCCCACCTACTAGAGTGAATGTTTTTGTAGTAAAATTAGGATATTGACTTATATTCGGGTCCATTTATACTCAAGTATATACAGTATTTCCCCCCTAAAGCCATTGTAGGTAGGTGGGCATGGAGAGGTTGTGAAGGCAACACAAGTTTAGTCTGCACACCTGTTTAGGTACCTTGTGTAATCTGTGCCACTGACGCCAGCACAGATGACCACAATGTACCCAACATCTGATGGCTATTTCAGCAGGATAATGCGCCATGTCATAAAGCTGGAATCATCTCAGACTGGTTTCTTGAACATGACAATGAGTTCACTGTACTCAAATGGCCTCCACAGTCACCAGATCTCAATCCAATAGAGCATCTTTGGGATGTGGCGGAACGGGAGATTCGCATCATGGATGTGCAGCCGACAAATCTGCGGCAACTGGGTGATGCCATCATGTCAATATGGACCAAAATCTCTGAGGAATGCTTCCAGCACCTTGTTGAATCTATGCCACAAAGAATTGAGGCAGTTATGAAGGCAAAAGGGGATCCAACCTGTTACTAGCCTGGTGTACCTAATGCAATGGAAACATTGCGTGATTGATTTGATAAGGATATCAATTGTGTGTTCCTCTTAAAATCAAAACCATTTGTGTATTTTAAAGCCTCCTAATAAATTTGCCGGGTGCTGGGCGAAAGGGGCAACATGCGTGATAAATGTGTTCTCTCTAAAATCAAACATTTGTTTATTTGTCGTTATTATGAATTACCATGGATAATTTATGAATCTCCATTGGGAATTAGAATCAATGGTGCATTTTTATTTTTTTTCCTTTTAAATATTTTTAAGATTCCATTTGAAAAAGTGGATGCTGCTACATTATTTGGTAGAGGAGATTCATGTCTTAATACCTTTGGTACTACATTGTAAAAGTAATTGTCAGTAAAGAAAAAATTCCAAAGAAAACCTTTATCTATGTAACTGGTAACTAGTATTAAGTAGACCTTGAGGTAGAAATTCAGATCAAATATAGATATATTTTGTTTCATTTTAAGGCTGATGGAAGAATTGGCCTTAATATGTACAATTTAGTAATTATGCTACTAGAAATCTATTGACGATTACCTTATCAGTTACATTTTACCAAATCAATAACATGTGGAGAAAATGTGAAGAATTAAGTACAAATAAAGATCAGTCCAAAATACTAACGTTTTGATATTTAATATTCACAAAAATTAGGTTTTACATCGAAAACCTTGTACACTACCATAAATATTTCTATAAATCCTCAAATGTCCCTCAATATGGAATTAAAGTGTTCCGAAGTTATAACCACTTATAGTGACACAGGGCAGATTTGAAAAAATGGGCCATGTGAGGAAGGTGAAAAGTGGCTTCAGCGTTAAGGGGTTAAGGCTCCTTTCACACAAACTAATGATTCACCTGGGCCAGGACTCGAGTGCAGCATACTTTAACTGGAGATGTGGTGGGATTAGGGCTCCTCAACCTTCCCCTATCCATAGAGAGATGTGCTGTAGGGCCACGTTTGCTCAGCATACAGTGCATTGCCCATTGCACTATGCAGGCTATTTCCAAGCCACTGTTTATACAGCTAGCATACTTGTGCAATAAACCTTCATGTGAAAGTCTCATAACTCTGATGTAGTTTTGTGTTAGATTACACTAGATTAATATCTTTATTTGTGTAATCACCTTTACCTATCTTCAGTAGTGGTTTAATACAGATATCATTGATTTGCCCCTATATTATTACCTGCGCTCTTAGATTATTGGAAAGTACTCTCTATGTCATAAACCATGCCATGTCTGATTACTCTCTATATTACCATTTATAGTGATTGTTAAAATTGCAAACTGTTTAATAAAAGCCACGTTGAAAAAAAATTGTCATTGCAGACACTTTGCTACCTCTTACAATACAATTGATCATTAAAGCATTGGGCCCAAGTACAGTAAATTACCAGTATTTAGAGGTCAGTTTCTAGAGGTCATCTTTAAGTTGGTAGTCCTTAAAGAAAATCTACCATTTGATTGGATGTATTGTGCAGCAAATGTACCTTGAGAATGCTGTAGCTACACTGATGCAGGATCATATCTTGTTTAATTCCTGAGCTGAGTGGTTTTGCTGAAAAAAACAATTATAAAATTCAGGATAATGAGTCTTTGTCGCTCCTTTGCCTGGCTCAGCGCTTCTCTTCTTACACTGCTCAGGAGAATGATGTAATCACTGACAGGCAGAAGTTATTAAGTGGTGCACCATCCCCTAACTGCTGTGTATGAGTGATCCTGCTCAGGTTGATTA
Source organism: Engystomops pustulosus (assembly GCA_019512145.1). Lineage (NCBI taxonomy): Eukaryota > Metazoa > Chordata > Amphibia > Anura > Leptodactylidae > Engystomops > Engystomops pustulosus. The sequence goes on from CM033642.1 coordinate 61,155,501, forward strand.
GTCCTGTCTGGAAAGTTCAGTAAGCTCTGTGTAATGTGTTTATGTACTGCAAGAAGCATACAATCCAGCTTTCCCAAGGTCCTGAATGTCATAATTGTTTTTTCAGCAAAACCATTCAACTCAGGGATTAAACAAGATATGCTGCTGCATCAGTTTAGCTACAGCATTCTCAAGGTAGCTAAAGCAAATCAAGGGGGCTGGATTTCACTTTAAGGTGGCTGCCTGTGGGAAGATAAATGTATATTCTTGAGTTTAGGCCAGGGGAGGGAGGGTGTCTTAAGATGAGTACACTTTTTGTGTTTTTCCTACAGGAATTTTATTGGGGGCAGGGGCTGGCAGGCTATATACTATAGGGGGCTGGCAGGCTATATACTACAGGGGGCTGACAGGTTATATACTACAGTGGCTGGAAGGCTATATACCAGAGGGGGCTGGTAGGCTATGTACTACCAGGGCTGCAGGCTATGTACTACAGAAGCTGGCAGGCTTGTACTACAGAAGCTGGCAGGCTATATACTAGAGGGGGATGGCAGGCTATTAACTGAAGGGGGCTGGTAGGCTGTATACTCTACGGGCATGGAAGGCTATATTCTTCAAGGGCATGGCAGACTATATACTACAGAGGGCTGGCATGCTATATAATGCAGGGGCTGGCTGTATACTAGAGGGTCTGGAAGGCTGTATACTACAGGGGGCTGGCAGGCTATATACTACAGGAGTTTGGTAGGCTAAATACAGGGGGTTGGCAGGCTATACACTACAGGGGCTGGCAGGCTATATACTACAGGGGATGGCAGGCTATGTTCTACAGGGGACTGGCAGGCTATATACTACAGGTGCTGGCAGGCTATATACTACAGGGGCTGGCATGCTATATACTACCGGGGCTAGCTGGCTATATTCTACAGGGGACTGGCAGGCTATATCCTAGGGGGGTTGGCGCACAATTTGGGTGCGGCTTAAAAAAACAACACTTTTCCTGCACATCTAGTTTTTTGACACTTTTTTTGTGCGCAATATTTGGCACATACTTAGCGGAGACAGTTCTAAACCTTTTCAGTCCTTCATTAACCCCTTGCTCAACAATCGAATATCCAAGTGAAAATTATAGCACAAATCGTGCACCAAAAAAAACCCTGCTCCAAAATTGATAAATGCCCCACAATATGTCCTCCATTGAAACATCTTACACCCTTTGGACCAGTGTGATTCTCGAGGCACACCGTCCATTAACTCCTACAGGAACTTTACCCTAGAAACCTTCAAATTCAGCTAGATAAGACTTTCAAGCATCACACCTTTCTGCAGTATCTTTCTTTTAGCAATCCTTCCCCCAGCAACCCATACGCTTATACCTGCCTGCCATGTTTTTGGACAGCTAAACTGCAGCCATTTATGTTCTTATGGAGGCCACAGATGTTTAGCGACATTATGCCAATTGCTGCATAACATCTGAATATGGTGACTATGAATACATTCTCCATGTGTCAATGAAGCCAGTAGAAGCTGTTCTAGATGCTGTTCCCAGTGAGACTCCCAATACAATTCCTGCCAACCAGTGTGTAGAGAAGCATTTATGCAGAATAATGCAAAGTGAATGATGACAAGAATCATTTCAAAATCAATTATATGCTATAAAAATTCTGTTTTCATTTAAAACTATGTGCTGCGCCAATTTTGCTTCAATTGAAACTCTTTATATATGTTCCCATTCTATTAAAGTTTTTTAATTATTAGTATGTATACTCAAAGTATCCTAGTACAATAACATTATTATGTCAAATTAACGGTGCCATCTGTGCCCACAGCTGGGGTTGTATGTAAGGCATAAGGCATAATAATTTTTAAGGAACACCTGTGTTAAAAGTCAATTTCTGAAAAGAAATGTGTTTTGTTCCCAGTAACCTTGACTTTTTTGTTCTGTAGTTTCTGTTATATTGTAAATCCATTTCTCATCTGTAAACTAGGTCTTAAGTAGATTGCCATGTCAAAGTGGTAGAATATATGGTTTGCAGAAGAAATCTTTTTAGATACAGTTTTATAGCAGGCAGAATTTCTACCACAATCTATCCCATGGCAAATCAAAATATATATTTAATTAGGGAAATTCTTTAAGCTTCCTATGCCCTTGAAGGGCCCCAGGTTCCAATAACACCTATGGGAGCACAGAGCCTATAGCTCATTTGCATAATTTGCATTTTTTTTTGAAAAATCAAGAGAAGATCCGGCTAGAGGGGTCACGCTACAGCATCTCGATATGCTTGGTTTACAATCCTTCATCCTAGTGGTCGATGTCCTTTAAGGGGCACTTCAAATGTCTTCTCAGTAAAGCAATTCATACAGCACTACTGTCTCATACACTTTGGTTTAACATTCAAAAAAAGAAGAAGAATAAATGCAAACCTTGTACTTCAATAAAAGCACCATAAAGTTAGGTGCAGTTCACACATGTATTGGAGGTTTCCATTAAACTCTACGTTTTGGGAGAGCATAAGGGATACTAGGAACGTTAGGTGAATGGAAAGTCTTATTATTATTAAAGTCTTCCATTTACATTCTGTCCCCCATTAACTTCAATGTACAGATGGTTGCTTTAAAAGCGTAAAAAGGATGTGGGATGCTACACGATTTTATACGCTATTTGAAAACAGAAGGGGGGACTCAATTTACCGAAGGAACGTGAGAACTGAACCTAAAGGTATTACAATGTAATTCAACACTCTTACTATAACGTACTATGTGCACTTACATAACACTGTCTTATGTGACACTTCCCTGTATTTTGGAATGATCCAAAATGATTTCTTTTTGTGCTAACAGTTTACAGGTATACAGTGAATGGGAAGTGTATTGCACTATATTGTTTCTTCATTCCACTTCTTTTTATTTCACACTGAGAGAAAGTGAATGACCTTTGGGTCTCCTGCTGTACACTGATGGCAGTACTGGATTATGAACTACTGGTTGTACCGCTGAGAAGTCAGCTGGTACAGTCCTAATTGATATGAAACCAGACCATAGAGAGCAAAAAAAGCAATAAAAACATCCCAATGTTAGAAGTGACGGATCAAACGTGAAGGTCAAAAAGAATGCCCCCTATATATCCATTCATTATTAGAAATCCCTTTCTGGGACAAAGCATTGAAAAAGAACAAACTGAGATGTTTGTTTGGTTGGTTTATTTTTTCAAATACTAATAATATAATAAATAATAACATTTAAAACAACAATTGTAATAATAATAGGAACCTTTTTGTAGGAGAATCGGTAACTTCTTCCAACCAGCTGTGATCCACCACAATCTTGCCCTCTACAGAAAACCTTCACCTGCTGTGTTTTTCATTATATTTAAGAAAACTATTTGCCTTGGCAAATGTGTAATTGATTCCCCCAGTAGTAATTAATGTAATTGCTATTGATTTAAGAAGCTCTCCACCGCAAATCCCCTTCGAGAGGGAAGAATCACTGAAACACTTTCTGTCTCTCTCAATTTGGTTCAGGGTACGCCGAGCCATTGCATTGATGTATGTGCTCCATTTGCAATACAACCGTCCTTTATAAATGCACAGACAGAGCGGATCTTAAATCATCTTTGAGATACGGTTGCATTTTAACACAAACAAAGGCAGCCAAAGAGATTTACGATACGGTGTGCTAGCAAATCTTTCCAAAGTATTGACACTCTTCCTATCTCCAAATTGCCAGCATTGGATGTATTGCAGAAGCCTAACAAATTGAATCACCAAAATCCTGCAGCTGTATTCTACAATATAAGGGGACGTCTGGACGGAACAGACAATACATCCTGCAAGAGAAAATTGGAAGAGAACGGCTGCCACAGATGCAAAATTAGTGCAAAGAGAGGACATAGATTACAAGAAGTGAAGATGGGACTCGTCTATTACAAGGATGCTAATACTCTAACTGTGATCATATATCATTAGTTGTAGATGTATTATGAAGGGCCAAATGCACACGCCAGCTGTGTTTTGTCAGTTGTTCTCTTTCATCCAAAGCTCGGGCTCTCATCCGCTTGCAATTTTAGCCATCAAATGCATATAATACCAGTGATCAGTAACTGTTAGCTCTTGTCTCAGGGAGGAGTGTGAGACAGATAATACTGCTTAATGATAGGAGTGCATAATAATTTTTGGCTATATTCCCAGTGATATTGTATTTTATGGTGTGGCTGTCTTTCTGATTTGGAGCCATTAATTGTATACAAGTATAATTGAAACTAATGGGGAATTATATTTCGGACATCTCTTTTGTTGAATCTACAATACAATCCCAAATGTCTTAAAAACAGATCTTCTCATTATCTCAAGGAATGTATGCAAATTATCTGCAAGAATCTACATGCCAAGGATCTATACAGAACCCATGTCTTAGACATCATACTACATAAAGTCATGTAGTAGCCTCAAACGGACCACACTGCACCTGACAACTATTTTTATATTATTTGAACTTTGATTAAGTTCCTTACAGGTAATTTACACAAATTCTGAATTTTCAAGTGAATCTTGTGATTTTGTAAAAAACAATAATGTTCCTCATGATAAACTACTACTAATATAAATAACTTAACTAACATTAAACAGAGAAAAAGTCACCATTAATATGTAGTCTACTGTATGTTACAAGGCAGGAGTAGGTAGATACTGTATATAGGGGGAGATTTATCACTACTTCTACAACAGTTTGTGGGGTAGAAGCACGGAATAATAATAAATTATAATTTGTGGCCATGCTACCATTTGTGGCCATGCAACTTTTTTTGCAAACCTGTGTTTGTCCACAGGTTTTTTCAGAAAACTATGCCAGGACCTGATGTAGCTTTGCCAGGTGGTGCTGCTGCCCGATGGATATATCCTCTTGATGTATCTGCTGCGATGGACACGGATACAGGGAGGTAGGTTGTGGCCCATATCATACTCCAGCACATTAGCCGGCATATGATAAATTCCTGGCATAGTTTTATATAGTAAACCTTCCTGAATTTAAATATCTACACATTTTTGGCTAATGGGTTCACTGACAGGTCATATGTTGTGAAACTCAGTTTAGCACACAGATTTAGCCTTCTGACAATGGTGACCCACTAGAAACCGAAGCAATAAAAGAGCAGAGGTTTAAGACCGAACTACAAGGCATACAAATGTTTCCACATAAAATCGTATATAAAATTCCTCAGCTCCTTATAGGGAACCTGTCACCAAATTTTACCGCTCCAACACCCTGAGGCAGAGTATTATAAGTTCTTTCTAGAATTCCCTCTTTTATGTGAAATGGTCATCATTTACCTATAGGATGTGTCACATCAGACACCCCTATCTAGCTACATTGCACCTAGTATAATGTGTTTTGTGTTTTATTAAAGAGCTTTTCACATATGGGTTGTTTTGTGAGCTACAGAATTGGAGATACAGGCAGTTAAAAAACAGGCAAGAATTGAATTTTTGTCCGGAGCTCAAATTCCCAACCATGCCTTTGCCTGTATCTCTAGGTATTACAGAACCACAATTGTGATGCTCTTCTTCCAACCTGTAAAAGTGCCAAATGTTCTGCACCACTTTCTTAAAATGTATAGTGAAGCCTTCTGTCTTTTACCCTATTAGTCATAACATGACCACAGATGGAGGGTCATGTGATCTTTATCTGTCCGAGAATAATCTCCTTCCCAGGACCTTGATCTTATATTCATGAACACTATCATGAGGTCCTGGCAGGGCAATTGTTCATGGACAAATAGGCATTCCTACCCGTAAAATGGCCGCAAATGGAGGGTCATGTGATCTCTGACTGATGAGGTAAAAGATAGGAGGCTTCACTTTACATATTAAGAAAGTAGAGCAGAACTTTTAATAGGTATGTATTGATAAATTGTCTAACATCCTGCCCCCAACAGTAACACACCCATTACAAAAAGCATGAGCCAACCCCTTTAATAATTCTATTTAACAGATCCTAGCTCTGCTTCCTCCATTTTATTACACCTAAACTTCAAGAAGGCCACCTTGAACTAGTGTCATATTTACTAGAAATGCATAAGATACTCTGTGCTCTGTGTATATATACACTCACCGGCCACTTTATTAGGTACACCTGTCCAACTGCTCGTTAACACTTAATTTCTATCAATCACATGGCGGCTACTCAGTGCATTTAGGCATGTAGACATGGTCAAGACAATCTCCTGCAGTTCAAACCGAGCATCAGTATGGGGAAGAAAGGTGATTTGAGTGCCTTTGAACGTGGCATGGTTGTTGGTGCCAGAAGGGCTGGTCTGAGTATTTCAGAAACTGCTGATCTACTGGGATTTTCACGCACAACCATCTCTAGGGTTCACAGAGAATGGTCCGAAAAAGAAAAAACATCCAGTGAGCGGCAGTTCTGTGGGCGGAAATGCCTTGTTGATGCCAGAGGTCAGAGGAGAATGGGCAGACTGGTTCGAGCTGATAGAAAGGCAACAGTGACTCAAATTGCCACCCGTTACAACCAAGGTAGGCAGAAGAGCATCTCTGAACGCACAGTACGTCGAACTTTGAGGCAGATGGGCTACAGCAGCAGAAGACCACACCGGGTGCCACTCCTTTCAGCTATGAACAGGAAACTGAGGCTACAATTTGCACAAGCTCATCGAAATTGGACAGTAGAAGATTGGAAAAACGTTGCCTGGTCTGATGAGTCTCGATTTCTGCTGCGACATTCGGATGGTAGGGTCAGAATTTGGCGTCAACAACATGAAAGCATGGATCCATCCTGCCTTGTATCAACGGTTCAGGCTGGTGGTGGTGGTGTCATGGTGTGGGGAATATTTTCTTGGCACTCTTTGGGCCCCTTGGTACAACGCCACAGCCTACCTGAGTATTGTTGCTGACCATGTCCATCCCTTTATGACCACAATGTACCCTGTAACATCTGATGGCTACTTTCAGCAGGATAATGCGCCATGTCATAAAGCTGGAATCATCTCAGACTGGTTTCTTGAACATGACAATGAGTTCACTGTACTCAAATGGCCTCCACAGTCACCAGATCTCAATCCAATAGACAGTGGCACTCATTTTCATGCTAAATATATAAACCACAGAAAGAACTACTTTTGTTTTTTATATGTTATAGATATCTTAATGGGTCACAAAAGTTATTATTGTGAAATACCTGCTTGTCAAATCAGCATCCCAGAGCCTGCTGGGATAAGGTTAACAAGTGCTAATCATGTCATTTTACCCATAGGTTACAAGCAAAATTATAGAACATTTTGTAGTACCATTTACAAATGTAATTATCATAACTGAGAAACTTTTAAAAAGTTTTTAATTTATAAAATTAGTGTTCTTTCTAAAAGCAAATGGTAATAAATATGGAAATGAAAATTATCTGACTTATGTACCTTTTATTTATTCATCTACGTGCATACATATTTTGCAAGACTGTGCCCTTCATGCTTTTTTTAACACCTTAAGCTACCGTGACATTAGGGAGCATCATGGTGACCTTCTGTTTCGGCCACCATGACGTTCCCTAACGTCTGCTCTGCTTCTGAGCCTGATAGTCACGATCCCGGCTGTTTAACCTTTAGGCACCATGGTCAAACATGAAGGGAATATATTTCAACTAAAATATAGCAATAATGTGAAGTAAAACATGTCATGAAAATACAGTCTGAAAATAAACTTGGTAAGATAAAGTGTTTCAAAGTTATAACTGCATATCGTGACACAGGCAGATTTGAAAAATCATTGGTGCTCTATTGGAGCATTGTAGGAACTTTATCCAACACACAAACTACCTCGAAAAATATGATCTTGACGGCTCCCCCCCCCCCCACCCTCTGATACCAACAGCTCCAATTTTTTTAGGGACGCAGGCTCAAGGACAGCGAGAACGCTGAAATCCGAAGAGCCAAACGTAGATTCATCTGAGTTACAAATATACAATCTGTCTTCTTATAACCTTACGGAAGACCCAATTAAGCCTCCTAAAAAGAGGCTTATCCTTCACCCCTATACCACATTTTGATCACTTCACGGGTAAAGGATGTGAATCTCTTTGCCCGCAAACTTGCACTGCAAGAGGCAGAGAGGAAGAGGCACTAGAGGCCCTAGAAGATTTACTTTTAGAAAATGAAAGGGGACCCATAGATGGAAGTACTACTACGGACGATCTGCCCTTACTTACAGGACCATTTACCAATCTTAAACCTCGGTCCAAAACAACACCTACATTTTCACAATACCAACACATTGATATGTGAAACTGGTCACGGCAGATAACAAAAATTTGAAACCGTCCAAAAGCAAGATTGCATCAAATCTAACCCCTAATGAACAGTCGGCATTAATGGAGCTGAAGGAGAATTCCAACATAGTTATAAAAGCCTTCCGACAAAGGCGGTAATATTGTCATACAGGACAAAAAAGACTATATTGACATGACTAGAAGACTTTTAAATGACACAGAGACTTACACCAGACTGGAGAGGAACCCCACGGACACCTTTTTGGGCGAACTAAAGATCATCCTTGATGACGCTCTGCAGCAGGGACTAATATCGAAACATGAATATTCGTTTATGTTTAATCCATCACCTACCATTGCGACTTTCTATGCACTTCCGAAAGTGCATAAGAAACGCTTCCCCGTGCCAGGGAGACCCATTGTCTCGGGGAATGATAACCTCACACAGAATCCCAGTACTTTCATTGATAAAATCTTGGCACCCTTTGTCGAAAGTCTTCCTTCATACCTTAGGGACACTAAGGACACTTCTCGCTTGCAGGACATTCAAATATCTTCGAACACTCTATTGGCTTCACTTGATGTAGGGCCCTTTATAGCAATATTTATCATGACTTAGGTTTAAAGGCAGTCTAATTTTTCTTATCCACATGGGGAACATAATACCAAGCACACAACCGGTTTACGTTATCACTTCTCGAATTTGTGTTGAAACACAATTATTTTTTGTTTGAAGACACTTTCTTTTGGCAGATCAGGGGAACTGTCATGGGCACAGCATGTGCCCCCAACTACGCAAATTTATTTCTTGGGTGGTGGGAAGCAACCATAGTCTTTTTTGAAATTCTGGAACCTAACACCAATCACATACAATTTTGGGGTCGTTTCATAGACGACGTGCTAATCTTATGGGAAGGGGATAAACACAGCTTTGAAGCATTTGTAAAGATACTCAACTGTAATGAGATAGGAATGCACTTCACTCATGAGATACATGCCACTCAAATAAATTTTCTTGATTTAACTATTACTGTATCCCCTGAAGGCCACCTTGATACTAAAATCTACAGAAAACCTACATCCACTAATAACTCTCTGGACTTCAGAAGCTGGCATCCACCGGCCCTCAAAAAGGGTATACCGGTGGGCCAATATCTGCGTGCCAGACGAAACTGCTCAAACGAATCGGCCTTTCAGAGGGAATGCAATGATCTTTACAAAAGGTTAAGATACTAAAATTATCCAAAACGAGCCCTAAACACAGCATTCCATCGTGTCAAAAATCTACGCCAAGAGGACCTCTTGAAGCCAAAAGCACAGATGTCAAGCTCCCCTCAAATCAGATGTATAGGACAATTTGATGGCTATACACGGGAGGTGACATGGGATACTACAGAGGTATTGGCCTTTGTTGAAAGCAGATCCAGACTTAAAGGAAGTGTTGAGTTCGCACCCAAGACTCACATTTCGGAGGGGCCCCAATTTAAGAGACCATCTGGAGCTTAGTTATTTAGAGCCCAAACCTAAACCATCTAAAGTCTGGCTTACACAAGCTACTGTGGGCTCATACCCCTGCGGTAACTGCTCTTTCTGTCCCCTTCTGCCTAGAGTTAAAGAATTTACAAACCCCATTAATAACAAATGCTATCAAATTCGACAGTTTTTTAACTGTCGAAGCAAGGGGATAGTATATGTCGCAACTTGCCCCTGTCCCAAGCTGTATGTCGGGAAAACAACCCAGGAGGAGGATCTCCAAACATATAAGCACTATACGGAATGAAGAAGATACTCCAATTTCTCGCCACGTAAGACTTCTACACGGAGGGGACCTGGGGTGCTTAAAATTTTGGAGCCTGCAACAGGTGAGATTGGGTCCACGCAAAGGAAACTTGGACAATAAACTACTGAAAGAAGAGGCCAAATGGATTTATAGACTGGAGAGCCTCAGTCCAAAGGGACTGAATGAAGGATTCTCCTTCTTACCGTTCCTGTGATTCAATGAATGAAGGTTTCTCCTTCACTCACAAAAACCGCCATTGCCGACTCAGACTACTTTTTACTGGCATTGACCTATTATTCCCCATGTTAATTTAATCCTTTTGGATACTGTACTAATGTACTCTGAGCATGCAAGCTCCGTGACGCTGTGTATAGGCGGCTTTCCCCAGAATGCTTCATTCGGGTCCCACATTAGTAAACATCCGGCCCCAGGTAAGGCACCGTGGGGCTTATTAGCCTATCCGAGATAGTAATTCATGCCCACAACTTCCTTTATCTTCTAAAAGCCATCCTCATAGGTTCTTTCTCCCTATGACGAGTAGCGCTTTTTAATGAGTCCTCCTTGATAGTTTATATAAACTCTCAACACATGCTCACCATTTTACAGTCAGCCCTAAACCCCTGATGACGCCAGTTTCAGCGAAACATGTCGGGAGGGTCTGGTTGAGCGATACATTTTAATTTGCAAAGGGCAGTGCAAAGGGAAAATGCTAAGTTCGGAGGTTACATATAGGCCAATCAACAAGCCTTTGAGATAGTGAATTGGTAAAGTGTTGAATATAGCAGGAAGTTTAGGGATGACTTTGAGAATAATTCTCATCCGCCTATAGATGCCCATTGTAGCGTCGGCTGCTATAAGAGAGGGAACTGATCAATCCCTAAAGCATTAGTTCTTTATGAACATTAACTGAGCATCCCAATCCTGCTGCATCCGACTTCCCAGTCACTGCCCATTGTGCATTTTAACATTTTTTCAGTTCAGTTGTTCTTAAATGAAATCCTAATATAAGTTACATTTTATTACTATATGCCCTGGTGGCCTAAGGGCTATTTTTGGTCGCATGCCGAGCGACTATGAGTCTTTTCTAATACTTTAACCAATACCCCAGCCACACTAGGCTTCAACTACATATTTGGGTCCAAATTGTCATTCCCTCCCCCTTGGCTTGAATGGGAGGGGGCAGACTTTGTGTTTTTTAAAATAATAACGGCTCGTGCACCTGCCTGTCCATCACATCACCATGGACAGATTCTATCCACTGGATGTAAACATAGAAGCTTTCTATAGAAGCAAAGCAAGCAGAGATCTAGAAAATGGTGAGGAATTGATACAGAAAGTATATCGGAAAATTATAACTTTCATTACACAAACAATATCAATTATTTGCTGAAAGTGGATAACCCCTTTAATTGCGGACCATCTGTCTCCATTGACCAGCACAAGGTAACTATCCCATTGATTGTTGATACTTGTAGTCTTATACTTGTATTTTGTACTCCACTAAACTGTATATATCAGTTGTGTGTGTTATTTGTCTAGTGTGCCCTTAAGGCAATTAAATATAAAATTTAATCTGTGCTGTTCTTTTATCTCGATTCACGAATCTCCACATCCGTGTTATGGTTATATACATGCTACCAGGTTGGCTCCTCACCCTATAAAGTCCCATTATGGACTGGGCTCATATCAAACAAGAAGTTGGTGGCAGCCTACTATGTTGATAAGATTCGGTTTCACTAGGCTAGTGAAATGGGTCTTTTTTAGCCATTCAGGGTTGTGATTGAGTGTTGTATTATAACAGAGGTTGTGTGGACAACTGTAGCTCACTTCCAGCTCCTCTCAGAACCTGTGCATTCAGGGAGTGTCTATACAAATGATGTGTAGTTCATTTCTACTTAACTTCAGTGGTAGATCGCTTTTACGATAGAGAAATCCAAAATTCATCACTGACTAAAGGTCTATCAAGAAAATCTACATTTTCCCCTGTAAAACATTAACTCCTGATTCCTGGAGTATTCTAAGAATTTTAACATACAATAAAAATTGTGCAGATAAGTTGCAGCAAACTATGTTGTATACACCGTATGTAACTACACTCACCGGCCATTTTATTAGGTACACCTGTCCAACTGCTCACCTCTATAGATGTGGAGAGCCTGTATACCCGCATCCCCCAGAACCTTGGGGTGGACGCTGTCCGCCGGGTCATGGAAGGTGCGGGTAATGATGCAGGCTATATCTCCTTTGTCTGCGAATCCTTAGAGTTTATCTTATCCCATAACGCTTTTATGTTTGGCGACAGGTGGTTCGCACAAAGAGTGGGTACGGCGATGGGTACCCCCATCGCCTGCACATTGGCCAACATTTTTTTGGCCGTCTTTGAGTCTCGTTTTATATATTCCCTTCGCAACCCCTTCGCCAAACATATTCGTTTATTTTTGCGTTATGTGGACGACGTCTTCATGATATGGGATGGCTCGGAGGAGGAATTTTCCGAGTTTATCCAATACTTAAACACCTCCAACGACATGAATATGAAGTTCACAGCTAACTTCGGGGGTAAGTCGTTAGACTTCTTAGATGTCCGGGTGACAGCGAAAGATGGCTATTTAGTCACAGAAGGGTATAGAAAACCCACAGCGACAAATTCGCTTTTACATTATAAAAGTTTTCACCCAGCACACACAAAATCGAGTGTCCCGTACAGCCAGTTTCTCCGCCTAAGGAGGCTAAACAGTGAGATCTCAAATTTTCACCGCTAGGCGGACGAATTGGCTACACGGTTCATCGAACGGGGATACCCAAGAGAGATTGTACAAAGGGCTTTAGAGAAGGCCGAAAGGGTTCCCCAACGCAACCTCTTTCTAAGTGTCAAATCTAAAAAACAAAATAATGACAGAAGATTTGCCTTCTGTTTTGATTTTAGCTCCAATGAAAATGCCATCCGCGGAGCCTTTAATAGACACTGGAACTTGTTGCGTCAGGAAACAAAACTAGCGGAGCTTGCGTCCTCCAGACCTTTGGTCACATTTAGACGCTGTCCCACTTTAAAAACTGACCTTGTCCGGAGTAGATACTCTGTCCCAAGACACAATTGGCTCACTAAAGGAATTCCGAAAGGAAATTTTAAGTGTGGGCACTGTAATTTCTGCAGACTTAACACTCAAGCCAAGACCCTACAAGTAAGGGGTATTCAAATAGACGTCAAAGACTTCATCACGTGTAGAACCTCCTTTGTGGTATATGCTCTCTTTTGCTCGTGTAACAGGTTTTACATTGGCAAAACAATTAGAAGTCTCTTTATTAGAGTCAGAGAACATCTGAACTCTATACCATCAGGGAATGGTTGTCCCAGACTTATAGAACACATTAGGAAACACCATGCGAATGACCCCTCCCCCTTACACTTCTCTGGTATTGAAAGGGTACAGGTAAACCCCAGAGGGGGGGATCGCCAGAAAGATCTACTACGGCGCGAAGCCAGATGGATCCTTAAATGTAACGCATTAGGTGTATTAGGGTTAAATGAGCGCAACGATCTTAGTGTGTTCTTGTAATGTCTTAAACTTATGATTCCCGTGACAACTAACGAACTAGTTCCGTTACTGCTTTTCATGTTTCTTTTCTTATGATTGCATTGCTTTATAAGCTTCCCCTCTTTTGTACTAGTATCTTTTTTAATTGTCACTTACAGTCTGGGTATTTTTATTGCTCCGATGTGTATCCAGACACATTGGTTTACACATTGTAACCTTGTTGTCAATTGCCATGGCAACCTCCCCCGGGCCGTGCATAAATTCAGCACGCCCCGAGGAAGTGACGTCAGAGGCTTGAGAAAGCGCTTTGTAGCGCGAAACGGCCCGTTGCCTTGCCGCATGTCGGCGTCCTGTACCTGTACCTGCACCGAATAAAGAAAATTTTGATGTACCACACTGGAGAGTGCCGCACCTTCTTCTCTGCAACTGCCTGTATAGACACCTGTCCAACTGCTCGTTAACACTTAATTTCTAATCAGCCAATCACATGGCGGCAACTCAGTGCATTTAGGCATGTAGACATGGTCAAGACAATCTCCTGCAGTTCAAACCGAGCATCAGTATGGGGAAGAAAGGTGATTTGAGTGCCTTTGAACGTGGCATGGTTGTTGGTGCCAGAAGGGCTGGTCTGAGTATTTCAGAAACTGCTGATCTACTGGGATTTTCACGCACAACCATCTCTAGGGTTTACAGAGAATGGTCCAAAAAAGAAAAAACATCCAGTGAGCGGCAGTTCTGTGGGCAGAAATGCCTTGTTGATGCCAGAGGTCAGAGGAGAATGGGCAGACTGGTTCGAGCTGATAGAAAGGCAACAGTGACTCAAATCGCCACCCGTTACAACCAAGGTAGGCAGAAGAGCATCTCTGAATGCTCAGTACGTCGAACTTTGAGGCAGATGGGCTACAGCAGCAGAAGACCACACCGGGTGCCACTCCTTTCAGCTAAGTACAGGAAACTGAGGCTACAATTTGCACAAGCTCATTGAAATTGGACAGTAGAAGATTGGAAAAACGTTGCCTGGTCTGATGAGTCTCGATTTCTGCTGCGACATTCGGATGGTAGGGTCAGAATTTGGCGTCAACAACATGAAAGCATGGATCCATCCTGCCTTGTATCAACGGTTCAGGCTGGTGGTGGTGGTGTCATGGTGTGGGGAATATTTTCTTGGCACTCTTTGGGCCCCTTGGTACCAATTGAGCATCGTTGCAATGCCACAGCCTACCTGAGTATTGTTGCTGACCATGTCCATCCCTTTATGACCACAATGTACCCATCTGATGGCTACTTTCAGCAGGATAATGCGCCATGTCATAAAGCTGGAATCATCTCAGACTGGTTTCTTGAACATGACAATGAGTTCACTGCACTCAAATGGCCTCCACAGTCACCAGATCTCAATCCAATAGAGCATCTTTGGGATGTGGTGGAACGGGAGATTCGCATCATGGATGTGCAGCGGTAACTGTGTGATGCCATCATGTCAATATGGACCAAAATCTCTGAGGAATGATTCCAGCACCTTGTTGAATCTATGCCACAAAGAATTGAGGCAGTTATGAAGGCAAAAGGGGGTCCAACCCGTTACTAGCATGGTGTACCTAATAAAGTGGCCGGTGAGTGTATATGAACAAATAAAAACATCAATTTGGCACAATATACATGTAATATATTACAAATAATAAATACATGAAGAACAATGTTGTTTAATATGAACCCAAAAAAATCGGTTGTAGACCGACTGGATGAGCTGCCACATAAAGACATGTAGTCACTGGTGCATGAAGGAGTATTACCAGATGCCGCCCAACAAAAGAATAAGAGCCCAAAACGTATCACCTAACACGTAGGCTTCCTCCTATTCTTGTAACTCCATACTCATGGTGCTTTGGTAAACTTAGTTCCACCCATTGTGATAACAAAACTGTAACTGTCCACATTACAATGGAAAGTGGTGGTTACAAGACATTTCACTATATTAACATCATGGCAGATGTCCCGTCAAAATTCACAAGAAACAGTCTGGCAGGATTACAGTTGGGTGTGCCTTGACTCAAGAAGACATCCTGATAAAGCAATAAATCTTCATCATACTACGGAAATGTTTATTGGTGCCTGAGTAACAACATAGCTGAGACTGTCATCCAGTAATGAAATATCACCACATCTGGTATCCACAATCCCATATTCTCTTTCTTTCAACTATCAGTAGTTATTTTTCACAAAGGTGACTGCGCATTTCTTGGAGTATATGGTGCCTACTGCATACATGGCAATATATGTGGTAGCATTGTGGATGTCGTTTTTCGCTCTGACTTGAAGAAAGGGAACTAAAGATCCTCTTCTATTTGGTTCATTCTAGTGAGTTACTCATTGGGGTACAGCCACTAACTCACATCGGTCTCCTCAAAAAGCATGGCACACACCAGTGAAGAGCAAATGTCACTCCTAAACACCACTTCTGCATCTGATAGACTAACTATTCTTGACATCTTTACATGCAAGAATATAAGGTGCAGTGTCTTTTGAATCGTTAAGTAGATCATTATTTTATCGATTATTATCACAGACTATGGGATATACTATAGGATGCCAATGAGCGTATGAACATGTTTACGAAGTGAACCGTATAACACAAAATATAGAATATTGTTCAAGTCACCTTTCTTAGCCTTGACTTTGCTATTTCTTGTGATTTCACAATCATAGCCAGATTCCCTGTGACCAGAAAAGTAAGAAAGCTCCTTATTCCATCCGGGAAAAAGTATTTGCATAATTCCCATAGAGTCCCAGTGATGTAGAGAAGCTGGGAGCATTGGATGAGGAAGATCAATCATCCAGCTCCTCCTTAAACACTGCTCACATGATGAACTACAACTAGGGACATTGGGGTTGTTATCTGTCATCAATTTGCAAAGAGGAGTTAGTGGTAGTGTGTGCTTGATCAGCCATCAGGAAACAGAGAAAGGAAAATGAACATCTGCTGCTGGTACAGAGACGTGCTGTAGTTAGGGGCGTCGCAAGGTTAAAAGATCCGGGGTCATGCCACGTATCACCCCGGGTCAGCAGGACATATGTCCTGCTCTCCAGGTATTTCTCCCCACTCTCATCACTATCTGTGTCCTTAGGACATTTTTGTACATCTATGCCGCACTTTTTAATGAGAGAATTAAATAGTACTCTTTCAGAACCTTTGTTTGCAATTACTACATAACTACGACTCCTTGGTGTTCAATGGTATAATTTGTAGTGTAGAGCATGGACTTTCTAGGACATCAAATACTAACGACTGAACAGGAAACAAACCATAAAGGAAGGGCTAAGAACCTGGTGGCCGTGGAAGGGACCAAAGAGGCAGGGCTACTTTTGTGGGCAACAGTTATTTCTGACCCAAACACCCCTGGTCACCGTGTTAAGGAGCTAGCACAATCTACTTCGCAGGGGTGAAGGCAAGAACAGGACTGCCTCACTCCCACCATTTCCGGTCCTGAAACCCAAAGAAGCGAAGATGAAACACAAAAGAGAGATTCCCAATGAAGTTCCCTGCCCCTCTAATCTTGCACTAGGCATGTCACATCAAGTTTTCCCCTGTACACATAAAAAAGTAACAAGGGCCAGTTATGAACTGGGGGACCCATGATATCAGCACCTCCCCCTAGTTAGATGGAGTTATGTTGTTATTCGTGTCAAGCTTTGAAAGAAGAAACATTGGCTTCCTGTCTGCCCTTTAGTAATGTTGTATCATGTTGTAGTTGTTGGCATTTTTTATTACGCAACTCATAATAAACGCTGTGGCCTATATTATTCCATAAAGTCGTTGTTGTGTATATATTTATTTGTTTAGCAAGGGTGGGGGCTTGTAATTATGGAGCAGCTGGTTATGCATGGAAAGTCATTCTATTAAAGGAACACTCCAGTCAAAGCTAATTCATTGGATAATGCATGGTGCTGGGCCATTAGGGAGGAGCATTTTCATTGTATTCCTAGGACTTGCTAGAGCCTAGAGTCACGCTCTTCCCATCAGGCCTGCACAAGGTATAATCCAATGAATTAGCTTTGATTGGAGTGTTCCTTTATCCTCTGTAAAATTTCTTTTGCACAGTATTTCAAGCAGTTCCATAGGAAATAAACTGAGAAACTCTGCCAATGGAACCATATTCTCCATTTTTTTGAGGTGGCAAGAGACCTGTGAAAGAATGGGGTCTCAACAGTTGGACTAACCTGAGTAGCATGTCATCCCCAACCTATAAACAGTACAAAGAACACCTTACATATACACTATACGCTACATAATCTTATTACGATTTGCTGTTTGTGCAACCCTTACAGGAGTGCCAATAACTGGCAAATACATTCCTGATTCTTATTCCCAATAACTAACCACATATGTGCCTGAGGTCATTGGAGTAACTTGAGCAAACAGTTTTATAATCTTCTTATGCACACAATCTGATATTGTGTTCCCAGTTAACACCTCATTGTGCACAGCTTTACTCCATAATTAAAGGGGATGTACCAAAAGGTTTGTTATCCCCTATCCACTTTCATCTATGCAGGTATATAAAGCCAAATGAGTAGAGCACAGAGACTATAGAAATTGCAGCAAGCAACTGCCTACTGTTCTAAGAGCAACTATCTCTATCATGTGGTTCTCATGGTCTCCTGAGGCTGTCAGAAATCTGACCCGTTTTCCTGCAGATTGGGGATAAATGTCAGTAGTCAGTTAACTCCTTCAAATATGTGACAAAACACTGTGTGAACAAGGACTGAAGAGGTAGTGCTGACTCAGAGCACCAGTATTTTTCTAAATAAGCATGAGCTATGATATCACACGTTGCGTATGGACAAAAGTTATGCAATTTTTGGACAAAAAGAAATATAATTCCATTTAACTTTATTGCATTGTAACAATTCAGAAGTGTCTCTTCTTACTTATTCATGATTAAAGGCAGTCAATTTGTCTGTCTCCTTGTGTTTCCCAACAAGTTATGTGAATTAAAAAAAAATACATTTAAACCAATTATCTAGTGATTACGGTATTCATTTCAGATGAGTCAATCTACTGGAAGGAAGAAGTAAAGTTCTGTATTCAGTGACAAGAACTGGAGATAGACTGCTATTCAGTCTTCACATGGCTTTTTTCTCTTCAAGGAACACCCTTCAAGACAAGTACTATGGCTTACCAAGCACTCTGCTGTTTGCAGTTGGGGTCCTGGGTAACATCATCGCTCTTGCCATACTATGGAAGAATAAGCTGAACAGAAAAGAGAACAAGAAGTCAGTTTTCTACTTTTTGGCTACTGGTCTCACAATTGTTAATTTGACTGGGAAGATCATGGTATGTCCTGTGGTACTGGATGCTTACTTGAAAAACCGGACACTGGTCCAGATTAATGGTAGCCATTCACTATGTCATTATTTTGGTTTTGGAATGATCTGCTTTGGATTGGCTCAGACTCTCATTCTTCTAGGAATGGCTCTAGACTGTTGGCTTGCTATTGCTCGACCATTTATTTATCGTAAACATATTACCAAGAAAGTTGGATTTCTGGTTCCTGTAACATCCTGCATCTTTAGCCTTGGATTTTGTTCCATGCCTTTTTTTGGCATTGGCAAATTTGTACAGTATTGTCCTGGTACTTGGTGCTTTATTGATATGAAGAGCTCAGAGCCGCGCCATCTTGCTTATTCAGTGATGTATGGTACTTTCATGGGGGTGCTAGTAATAACCACTGTTCTCCTGAATGTGGACATCATGAGGTGCCTTTATAAGCTGCATAGGAGACAATCCAGGAGGAAAGTCATAGGCACCAAAGCTGGACATGATCCAATAAATGGAAAGCAGGCTGGTATGGAGGAACTAGATCACCTTGTCCTTTTAGCTGTTATGACAGTCGTTTTTGTAGTCTGTTCACTGCCTTTAACAGTAAGTATGTCTAGTAATGAAAACTTTAGAACAAGATGCACATGTGCACAAAAAGATCATTTTGACCATAATTCATTCCAGAAGCAATAGCAGTGGGGTATTTTAATAAATAAAATCGGCAAATAATATGATTGTCCAATAACAACTTAGATTAGAGCAATTTTTTTCTCAATTTAACAGGCAGTCCCCGTGTTACGTACAAGATACGTTCTTATGTTGAATTTGTATGCAAGTCAGAACTGTATACTTTATAATTGTAGCTCCAGGCAAAATTTTTTTGGTCTGTTTGCCTATTGGATTTTAAAATGCTGGATTGTCATAAGAACCAGGATTACCAATTAATCTTAATTACAAACTCCTTTGATAACTGTTACAGCTGTTTATTGTAGCCAAGGGCTAAAGTACAGTAAGTTACCAACATCCAGAGGTCTGTTTGTAACTAGAGGTCGTCTGTAAGTTGAGTGTTCTAAAGTAGGGGACCGCATGTATACATCTTCAATTTATTAGTCTGTCCTCAAAGAAAAAATAATCGTATGGCCTACGTAATGCATCCATGGGAGACACTAATACTACTAACATGGTGATAGTAATGTGACTCCCATATAAGTCATTTGAGCCCCATAGACCTAAATCCCCCCTTTGAATAGGGTAACACGCTTTAAGGGTGTGAAAAGCACCTATACTGTTCTCCAAATAACCAAGTTGCTTTGTAAATACCATGGCTTACATGACAAATATATCTCATTACTGGTGCCAGGTTTAGTCCAGTTCACCAAGCCAATGGACACAACACACAGAACTGATCTATATAACTCACGTAACGTCCAGGAGTGTCAGCAAATCTCCCGAGTCCAGTAGGCTCCCCTAGGACAAGGTCCATGCTCTCCTTTATTTCCCTCTTCAGTGCCAGCCTGCTGGGTTTTTGTGCCTGTGCAGTGCTTCTCCAGCTGTGCGCTTGTGTCTCCGGCTGGGTGTGCGCAGGATGGAGAAGAGAGGACAGGTGGGGTTTGATGTCAAAATGGCCGTCAGGTTGACTGCTCGTCCAGCTCCCCACCTTCCTGACTGAAGGAAAGACATGAAATAAAAGTGCAGTATTCAGACATGCTGCAATGTTGGCTGGTTATTAGGGCACCAGAAAGTATTAATCATGACATATAAGCTACTCTTTGTGGTTTTGGGATACTAAAGGAGGTGACAGCATTTGGGATCAGTTATTATTCTTTTATCATACTATTTGTGTGATAACCATGTGATTAACTCCTGAAGGTAATAAACCATGTATACCATGTATTTTATTATATAGGACTGTACAAATTCTGTATATACGGAGTATATATGTATGCTATTCATGCGAACATAGGTTATATATAACAGACACAGGGAGGATGCTTTATATGTAACTGGGTATGTTATAACTGGTATTACCCATCTATATAAACATCACTCATAAAATATCTTTTCTATTAATTTCTTTTAAAAATCCTTTTATTTTTTTCTTTCTTTCGATTACTATTAATATCTTCCTGAGTACAGGGTGACTGAGCTGGGTTATATTCCAGCTAGGCTAATATTTTCCTCTACTCATTTTTTGCCTCCATTTTTCCTTGATGTGCTTAAAATTTGGTTTTAATTTTTTTGTTGTTAGGTTCAGTAGTGTGTATTATTGTTTATACAAGGTTGTTGTAGGTTATTTTGGCAACTCTAAAATGTACATGCCTAATCATTCTACTGTGATGGTAGGGGTCAGCTGTAGCAGAATTATAAATATATAATTGTATGAGGTTCTCATCATCAGATGATGGCTTTAGCTTTCAGCAATGAGTGAAGTCAGAGAACCCTCAGCATTACAATACCAAGCCATTACTTAAAGCCACTTACATTACTTTAAATGGACAACAAGACAATCTTTGGTCTTATTGCTAGAGGAGTGTCTATGATCATCACATATCCCCAGCGTTAAGTATTACAGAAGATCACCTATATCAATTACTGATAATGAGGCGTCACAACTATCATCTACTTTCATTACTCTAGTTACCCTAAGCACTTTTCATAAGATTGCAAAATTCCTACCCCTCCTCCATTGTATGATGTTTCCTAAGAAACTAAACCAGCACCTACAATAATGCAATTTGTATCTCTGAGGTTAAACATATTACTCAAGCACAGAAGAAAGATATATGGTGCAATCCTGTTATTATAAATATGACATGACTCAATCCTGTTCATTTTCAGTTGATCCAGTATGGGGAACTGTCAGACAGAAAAAAGCTGCACTGAGGGACTTTCCCAGTGGTGGATTTGGGTGCTCGCTTACTGGTTGTGGTCATATATCTATCCGGACCACAAGATAAATTCACACTTCACCTATGGATCGTTCATCAAGTTTCCAATTCCCCTTTTCTGCCCACATTAAAGTCAATTAAAAAGATAGAAAAAGCTGTATGAGTAAGTGTTTCAAACGGATTTAGATGAAGGGATTTTATATGAAGAGGGCTATTTTATTGAAGGTCTCTGTGTAAAATATTGTAGGTCATCAGTACTAGATAAGTGAAATCTGCCTCCCAGCAGAATGCTCTGTTCCTGTACAACAACAGGAGCAGGTACCTTACCTAAGCTCCTGTTCAGCCGAAAAGCAGTCGGGCTGAAGTACCCCACCACAGCCACCATATAGTGGATTTTTCTTATGGCTGCTTACCTTGTATTGCTTCCTGTGATGGAGGCAAGCAACAGACCTAAAGGGTTAGCAGCTCGTGTGTCCTCAGAATATCAGCTCTGCCGATGACAGTGGTAAAGACTGCGCGACTCAGTAGACATGGACAGAAATAGGACCTGCTCCGTAATTTGCTGCTCAGGCTTACACATAGGTCCATGGAAACCACAGAAGTGTGAGTCCATATAATGACTTGAAACAAATCTCCAAACTAAATTATAGAATTGAACCATCATTCACATGATCTATATATTTTTCTTAATTGAAAGAATAAAACAGTAGATGCAGATACCTTATATACTCGAGTATAAGCCTAGTTTTTCAGCACAAAAAAATGTGCTGAAAACCCAAACTCGGCTTATACTCAAGTAAAAAATATATAGGTTTTACCAGGTTTTTCTGGTAAAATTAGGTGCCTCGGCTTATACTTGGGTCGGCTTATACTCGAGTATATACGGTAAGCACATAATAGAATGTTAATTTCAGAAGAAGTGAGTGTCTGGCAGGGAGCGATGACATGATCTTTTTTAATCTCTTTTGTACATGATTTATTTCCCGTAAATGTGGCCAAATGAGGGCTTAAGTTTTGCCAGATGAGAGGTATTATAATATGTATTACACAATTCTGAAGTGTCTAATTTTATTAACATTTTATTAACTGTTTCCGGTTGGTATACGGCACCCAATGGCCCAGGCAGATTTAGCACTGGTTATCAAGGGTTACTGTATATACTTGAGTATAAGCCGACCTGAGTATAAGCCAAGGTACCTAATTTTAGCACAAAAAACTATTGACTCGAGTACACTGCCCCCAGTATATAGCCAGCCAGTGCATTCTCCCCAGTATATAGCCAGTAGCCCCTTGTCCCCGGTATATATCCTGCAGCCCCTGCCCCCGAATATATAATCTGAAGCCGAGGCTCCCCTGTATATAGCCTGTGGCCCCTGTCCCCAGTAAATAGCCTACAGTCCCCTGCTCCCAGTATAGAGCCTGCAGCCCCCTGTCCACAGTATACAGCCTGCAGCCCCTACCCCCATATACAGCCTGTATCTCCCTGTCCACAGTATACAGCCTGCAGCTCCCTGTCCACAGTATACAGCCTGCAGCTCCCTGTCCACAGTATACGGCCTGCAGCCCCTGCCCCTCAGTATACAGCCTGCAGCCCCCTGTCCCCCAGTATACAGCCTGCAGCCCCCTGCCCCCCAGTATACAGCCTGCAGTCCCCTGTCCCGCAGTATACAGCCTGCAGCCCCCTGTCCACAGTATACAGCCTGCAGCACCCTGCCCTCCAGTATACAGCCTGTATCCCCCTGTCCACAGTATACAGCCTGCAGCCCCCTGTCCACAGAATACTGCCTGCAGCCCCTGTCCCCCAGTAAACAGCCTGCAGCCCCCTGTCCCCCAGTATACAGCCCGCAGCCCCCTGCCCCCCAGTATACAGCCTGCAGTCCCCCAGTATACGGCCTGCAGCCCCCTGTCCACAGTATACAGTCTGTATCCCCCTGTCCCCAGTATAGAGCCTGCAGCTCCCTGTCCACAGTATACAGCCTGCAGCCCCTTGTCCACAGAATACAGCCTACAGCCCCCTGTCCCCCAGTATAGAGCCTGCAGCCCCCTGTCCCCCAGTATACAGCCTGCAGCCCCCTGCCCCCAGTATATAGCCTGCAGCCCCTGCCCCCCAGTATACAGCTGAGATGCAGCTGCGCTGTGTCCGACAAGACAGAAAAATGTGTACCTAAGGGGGCGTGTTAGTGCTAGATAGATTTGTGTCGCAAATTTGAGAGATTGTGCCACACACTGTTGAAGGTGCACCAAAAAAGATGGTGCACACTTTCTGTGCAGTGCAGGGGGCACCAGAAAATTGGAGCTCCTGCACATTCGGGAGGTAGACTGCACTGCAGTTTCCCTGACTATTGATAAATCTGGTCCAATAACTTGGCCTGTTAGGAAATACATGGGACAGCTCCTTTTTGTAAGTAAAGTTAATAAGTTAACACCTTAGGTCATGTTAACTAGTCCCACATCTAAAGTACGCACTCTCAATACAGAAAGCATTTTTTTCCAGGAAGGAGATCATTTTCTGTACCAATGTGTTTCCTACTTCCTCATTGCTGGGATAGATGCCCAATAAGCATGATGACATAGGGAAAGACTCATGCAAGCTCTGGAGATCTAGCTATCACTGCCACTAGATTTGTATGTAGGCAGGGCCGCCATCATGTGTTCAAGGGCCCCCCTGTTTCTAATCAAAAGGGGGGTCTGAGGGGCTCACAATATCCACAGGTGGGCCCTATATGAAGATCCCCCATCAGTGTGAAAAAAAGAAAAGTCTATACTTACCTTCAGTTTCTTCTCTCCGGCCCCACGGTTCCGTCTTCTCCTCTTCCAGCCCGGGCGCATCCTTATGACGGCAGTGTCATAGTGTATGTGCAACTCGGGTCCTTACACTATGATGTCTATGATGGCACAGAAATCTTCCAGTCAGGGGCCCCAAATTTCCAAGTGGCAGCTCTGTAGGTAGGTTTATGATTGAGCACCATTTAAAAAATGTTTTTGTATAGCATCAACCCACAATCAGAAGTCACTTTATAAAAAATACTACATGACTCAGGGCTTATAGTGATTCAGAGATACAGTAAATTATGCTTGCAGATCCAGTGTAAAGTCAATGGGGGAAATGAACTAAAAGATTTGCAGTGCAAAGTAAGACTAAACTTCCTTACAGTTTAAAGGGAACCTGTCACCAGGGACCTAATTTTCACTAAAGACAGACTGTAAAAGCCTATGACACCTGCAGTGCAAACCCTGACAAAATGCTGTGGCCGTTACAGGGGCTGGGCTTTGGTTTGGATGCATTTCAAAAAACAACTTGTCTGAGCTGCAGGCTGCCTCCATCTTTGTGCTCCTGTACAGCTTGTTCCTCCCCCACTGATGTCAGGCTGACCAGGCTGTGACCTCTGAGAAGTAGCAGGAGGTGGAGCTGTACAGGAGCACAAAGGTGGGGGCTAAGCTTTGAGGAGTGAGTAACACAGACAATGCACATGTTGTTTTTTGAAATGCATCCAACCAAAGCCCAGCCTCTGTGACTACCCCAGGATTTTGTCAGGGTGCAAGAGTAAGTTATAACACAGAATTATATTGTAGTGCAAATGCTTCGAAAAGGAAGAAAGACATATTTGCACTGCAGGTGTAATAAGCTTCTGCAACCTGTTTTAAGTGAAAATGAGGCCCCTGGTGACAGGTTCCCTTTAATCAGTTTTTAGATGTGAAAATCTGAGTTGTATACATGTGGCATTTTTCATGGATCCCCATAAACTATAATCTAAGAGGGTCATTTATTATGGTTTTCCCAGCCCGGTACTTTAATTATAGCCTGCAGCAGGTTCATTCAATCTGGAGCCGCTGGTGTCAAATATCTGCTTTATATAAAATCCCCCATACTAGTGATAATTGAATTGCAATTAGGACCATGTTTGGAACTGTACCCCTGGTGCATTACAAATGAATTGTTCTATTAAAAGCATTGTATTCAGAGTAGCCGAAAAAAATTAAAAAATCCATTAAAAAAAAACAATACACATAGCAGTTTTTCGTTGTTGTGTGAAAAAGGCCCCATACTGCGCCAGAATAAGGGTCTAATGCCATCTGATACTAAATCTGTCATAGTTGGTCTAGTTCTCCTATTGGTTCTTTTTGACACTGTGCTGCTGTGGAATTTTTTTGTTCTTATATATATACACAGATATATAGTTTTGTATATGTGACACAGCAGTTGATATTTGGGGTTATTTTTATTGCCTAATTGTCCTCTAATTATATAGAGAAAATTCTAAAGAAAATGTTTATTTATTAACTGGTCTTAAGTAGACACTAGGGTAGAAATCGAATAAAATACTTTACAAAATGTGTTTTTGTTTCATTTGAAGACTGACAGCAGAATTGGCCTCAATATGTGTAATTTAGTCACTGTGCTACTGGAAGTCTATAGAAGATTAATGAATAGTCAGGCTCTGTGGCAGTTGTGAAGAGATGCAGGATATAGCAAACTGGCTACCATCTGTTCACCATGTCTCTTATAGCTCTTTTAAGGAAAACATTTAGCAGCAGGAGATAAGCAGATGGGTAGTTTTTAAATATTAATATTGTTTTGTTGTTTGAAGACATAGAAATAATGTGCAATTTTGCATTAAGAAGATATTATTAATAATTTTTGGCATATATAAAATGAATATAAATGATGTCACCAACTATAACTGATATAGAAATAGTTTGTACAATGAAAAATTTAAATTTTCTCATCTATGTTGTCCAACTATAAAGAACTGCTCGGTTGAGATCAAGGTGCTTTGTACATGTGGATGATGGCATTTTAAATGAGAAGCTGTGCCAAACCAGACAACCTGTAAGTTTAATTAGTGAATACTGGTCCCAGGAAATCTACATTGGAATTATGGGATTTCAAGGTTATGTCACTGCACCTCCCAATCTACTCTCCAAATGAATTAAATAATGACTGAGGTTAGCAACATGAACGACTGAAATGTAACTTATTTAGTAGGTTTTAATCTTTTATAGTACAATAGAGGGTATTGTAGTAGCCACGATGTGATCTAGAAGTAAAATGATTTTTTTTCATAGATATTAGTCTTTTACATCCGTCTTGAAGAAGTTTACCCCAAATGTCTTTCTAAAACTGCTTTAGATCATTCATATCTTTTGGTTATGTCAGGTTATGTTTTACTCATTTGTTTTCATTCAGAATTTTCTACTCTGCTTAGGTTTCACTTATACACAAATTCACAATTCATTATTACTTTTTCCTTTCTATTACAGTCTTCTACAAATACAGCTTTTTGCATATATTGTAGACCATATATAACAGCAAATCTTAGACATGTACTTCTGAGGTGCCCCATAGTTTTTTTTATGAGATTGAAAATTTACAAAAACTTAGTATTGGACACCTGTAGACATTTTCCATTGGGGACAGGGATGGATTTGTACTCTGTGTAGAACTGCTTAATCTGTGTGCACTATATAAATAAAGGAATTATTATTATTATTATTATTATTATTATTATTATTACTGTCCAATATCCAGGGGGTCAACAGGACTTTTTATGTTGTAGGGGGAGAGCCTTCCTAACATGCGTAGGCATATATTTTATATTATTTTAATTCCTGTATGCATTGATCTATCATAGAAGGTTGTTCTATAACAACTGGTGACATTTATTGCTTTGGTTAACAATGGATGTTTATTTATGTGAACTTCAATGTGCTGTTTGATGTGTAGATGAGAGCAGGAAAGATCAGATATGACAAGTATCTATAAGAAAGGCTTTAGACTTAGGGTTACAATTGTTATCTGTAGACAAACCTAATCAATAGACAGGTAGCATTAGGTTGCAGGTAACTTCTTACATGTTGTTATACAAAAGAATACATTTTATCTAGTTTATGGCTACCGCTAGGATTGTCAGCATAAACATAAATGTCTAAACAGGGAGATCCTGCCACACAACTACATTTCAAAGAGATGTTTGTTTAGTAGTCACCATAATAATAGCCCACTAATTAGCCAACTACTGCTTCAGTTTCAGCCAATAAGTTATCTTCCACATGCTATAGTCAATGAAAAATAATCTGTATAAAGTTAGGTAGAAAGAGATGAGGGTAAGGATACAGAGGAATGCAGGAGGGGGAAGGATATAGATGAATGGAGGTATGATAGTACATTCATCTATATTGGCAAGCCAGAGCTATCAACATTGCTATTAACACCATGTCTGGAAGTCACCAATAAAGTGAGCTTTTCACAACAACATTCTGTCCTAAAAGGTTCTACATTTAACTGTTATGGGGTAATTAATCATTATGCTGGCCCCTTGCAGCAGTTCTATGTGGGATAAAGAGCTGGCGTATGACAGCCTGCCTGACGTAGAAATAAATGCAGCCAGTGACATATCGCATGTGAAAAGTCGCCGGCTGCAGCATTTGCGCAGGGACAGTAACAGCCTGCATTGGCCCACTTCTGGCCGGCTGCGCCATCCACACGGCCGTCCACGGCCCTCTTTCACGGCCCACTGGCGTGAAGGTGACTGATTGGGCTAAACAATCGCAAGTACTAGCAATAAGCTAGCATTTGCAATTATTTCAGGGCTTCTATTCCACTGACGTGCCACAAAGGCTCTGATAAATATGCCCCTATCAAAAAACATACAAAGGGAAATCATATTTGTCCTATAAGTTGTACATAATTCATAAATATGAGTCCTCAGTTACAAAAGAGGGTGGGAGGGTTGAGATACACCTATAGCATGGGTTTTAAGAGCCTAGCTGGGTGGGAACCCAGTCCAATCGCAGAACAACACTAATTTTAAGCCTAGCCACCTCAAGTTTGGTATGGAGGTACAGAAGTATCATGATGATTGGAAGCAATGGCATGGTTGTGCCATCTTTCAATCAAAATTTATGGGGTTTTAAAAAAATCAGACACCATGGATACCTTTCTGAAGGGAGGGGATAAAGTGGACCCCCTTATCCCCTCTCAGTGGCATTACAGTCAGACGGTGGGGGCCAAACACCCACTGTGTTTAAATTAGTGAATTCAAGAGAACACTTTTGTCAGTCCTGAGAACTCTATCACTGGACATAAGGCTGACATAAATCTCCTGAGTGCTTGGGAGTAGATTTAGTGTAAACTTTGCATTTTGCAAAAGTGTAAGGAGCTAAGGGCTAAATTGCGAGGACTTCCTAGCATAAGCGTGCCCTGTGATTGGACGCGAGAGTGAGGGTTCATCCCAGTATGATATAATAATCATTTGCTCTTGCCTAATATCTTATGACCCTTTAAAGGGATTACTAGCACCTTTAGGTAGGTTATGGAATATCATTTTTATCACTACTTCTTTTATGCTACAACTATGTCAAAAATGTCTACAAAGCTTTAAGCTTTGCTATTGAGCTAATTGAACTAAATGAGCTAGTTGAGATGCCTCTACCTAAAGAACCTAGGACCACTGGTATAATGACCAGGGTGATGTGGACCAGATTCCAGTTCATCGTTGGAAACGAACCGGCATCAGGAATCATTTACAGCTAACATCCCTGTGTAACAACCCATGTCAGAGTGAGTTCTGATGGGGGGCTTGTTAAACCTTTAAATGCCATTCTCATCGTGACATAGCATTGAAATGCTTGCAGGGAGATTCTTGGCCCAATCACCTTTGTGAGGAGGAAGGGGAAGCGTGATCATTGCTATGGCTGTCTATAGCAGGTGACTGTAAGGTTGACAGTGATAGTACCCTGAAAAACACCAGATAATTGCTTGTTCATGTCCCCCAGTGAGACCAGTGAAAACAGAAAAACATTTTTAAAAAGTTTTTAATTATATAATAAATGAATACTATATATATTGATAATCCTTAGTCCTATTACAGCAAAATATTTTGAAACTCTGATCACTCGGGAAAAGAAAATTTTGTCTGGATCTACAATTATAAAATATACAGTTCCGACTAACATACAAATTCAACTTAAGAACAAACTTGAGGATCCTATCTACCTGTACGTTATATAAGGTATCATCATGTCCCTAATGACCCATTTATCTGATATCTCCTGGAAAATATGGAAAACCGAAATGTGCGTTACTAATTTGGGTGGAAATCTATCTGAAAACAAGATAATTTCAAATTTACCACTAACATGAAGTACAGCATGTGACGAAAAAACTTTCGCAAAATTACTTTGGTCAGTTAAAATATTCAAAAATTATAACGATATAAAGCAATGCATGTAGCCTTAAGCTACACAATGGTACTTCCTCAAGTGTTTAAAGATCAGAATAACTAGGAATGTGATTCTGTAAGCTATAGAACTGGAGATACAGGCAGTTAAATACATAGGCAGGAATTGGATATGTATCTGCTGCTCCTATTCTTACCAATTTATTAGCCACTCATGTCTCTCATTCTATAAATATGTAGATTTATAGATTACTATTTGCTGATTAAAAATGAAGAAGCATAGTTTTTGCCAAAGTGGAACTTTATGTAATTTTCAACATAACTTTATGGATCCCCTAGAAAGAATATATACGAAGGCATCAGTCCATATTTTAGTTAAACATTTGGATCTCCACTTGAGATTTCCTACTTATGGAAAATTATATCTAAAAAGTAACAAATTAGGATTTTTTAAGTGTTGAGCAATTTAGTAACAACCTCATGTTGAGACATTTAATTTTGTTTTTCACTTTGATTACATGTGTCACATTTATCAAACATAGAAACAACATTTAAATATTTGTTATTACGTTCTTCTAATTGCATCCTATTTAAATAATCATGCTACTTACTCTTTCCAAATTATTGCTGTTATATCTATTAAATATGGGAAAATTGTCATCTGTGATTGCAGACTTGATTTATTTATTATAATTATTGCTAGGTTTAAAATTGGATAAAATTCAGGATTTTATTAACTGTAATTATTTAAGTGAATCACATTAAAGTTCTGTAAATGCAAAACAACTCTAAAAATAAGCTCTAGAAAAAGAAATTGATAATCAAAACACATTGCAGTGATAGGTTAAGCATCATGGTTTGCCAATGTATCATGTTAGAAGTAAAAGTTTAGATTTATTTTCAAGAAGTAATTTCTTTGGTTATTCTTGTTGTTGTTGTTGTTGTTGTTGAAATACAAGTTAAAGACGGTTGTAAAAGAAAATGCTGAAAAGTTAAAATTCTTCAGAAATGGAAGAGTTAAAATGTGTTCTGCAGCAGATATACAGTCTCTGTCAAGAACCGTATACAGTGTAAAGAAGTGTTGTAAAAGCCCCCAATGACCTGTGGTTCATTTTTTTAAAATATGTTTGGAACAACCTCTCTGCTGAGTGCAAAGTGTAATGAAAAGAATTTGCAGCATCTCTCCACACTTGCTTAAAGTGTTTATTCAGTACTGTATGTATACTTATTGACAAATAAGAGCTCTAGCAGTGGTGGCAAAAGCTAGCCCACAGCCATTTACCACTATCCCTTCCCTGGGCACACTGAAGAATTCTGGCTTCAGTACGTCACAAACAAAGTTAGTTGTGATATGATTAAAACTCATTGTTGGTATGTTGAATTTTTCTCATGACATCCAAAGATTTAAATATTGGTTTCATCTGACCAGACTACAATATAATGTGAAAGTCCTAAATCAGTTCACTAGTTTACTGGCACCTTGGTAATCAGATGCCTTTTGATAGGCAATTAGATTGCTTTCTAATTACTGATAATTTCAGCACTTTCCATGGCTTTTTTAATCTTGTCAGACTTGCAGTCTAGTATTTATTATAATCAGTGCACCAAACTTATTGGCTTCAGAATTCCCAGACCCAACCCTGAACTTCATTTGAAGTCAAGTCCAGGTGCAGGCCAACCCACACTTCCTGTCGTCAGTGACATTTAAACAGCTAAACCCCCTGCACCAGTACTAGCATGACAACGGTGCAGGGAACTGCAATTTTGGAAATGACCCTCCCCAAAATGTCATTGCACATGGTCCACAGGCTTATTAGACGTGCTGTACGGCGGCAGTAACTTGAATGGTGCTGACATCTTTCCCAGTGACATTTATACAGTTGAAACCCCAGATTAATGCCAATACTGATCATGAGTGTTATTGGTCGGGTTTGGGTCCAGGTAAGGTGCCTAGATCTGTATAGATTTTTAAAAAATTGTGTTCAATTGAACTCCTCCCCCGAAACAGTCACTGACCTCTATCTGCCTACACTTATTCCTTACCTGGTTGCCTGGTGCTTCACACCTCTCCTGACCTTTCTGAGGTAGCTGTTGCCAGTGTTGGGTTCCCCAAAGTAATGGCTGCCTCATGATGCCATCCTAGCAAAGTCCTTGGTAATTGAACTCCAGATATGATCATTTACTATAATCTACTCACTTTATTCATTTTGTCAATATGACAAGAAATATTAGAATGAACCAGATAAGAATACAAATTAAATTGAATACATTTGTATTATTCAGAAACAAGTAATTAAAAATATTTTTCAATAGTATTATCATTGCTTGTTAGATTTTGGTTTTGTTTTTTAAACCCTTAACAACGTGTGACGTATTACTACATCACACGTCGGCTGCGGGTATTTGGAGAGGGCTTACGGGCTAAGCCCTCTCCATACCCGGTGAAATCAGTGATCAGAGGGTGTAAACCCTTCAATCACCGCCGGCAAAGCTTAGATTGTCACTTCCTGTGATGTCACGGAGGAACAGCAATCTGTTATCATGACAGCTGTCTGATTTGCACATTGTAAAAGATGATGTGGAAGATCTTCATATCACTGTAGTATGGCAGTATATGGTAAGATCAATCAGACATTTTAAGGTTAAAGTACCCTAGGAGGATCTGAAAAATAGCAACAAAATAAATATATAAAAGCTTTTTAAAAATTAAATTTAAAAAACACTTAAAATTAAAATCACCCTTTTCCCCTAGCACTGATATAAATGTAAATGAACAGTTGAAATCATAAACATTTTAGGTATCACTGTGTCACAAGGCCATTTTTTTGCCTTTTTGCAAAATATAAAAAAATCTATAAAAAGTGATAGAAAGCTGTACAGTTTTTAAAATGGTAGAATTGAGAATGTAATCAAAAGTCACAAAAAATGACACCAAATACAGCTCTGTACATCGAAGTCTGAAAAAGTCATTAGCGCCTGAAGATGCCAAAATGGCAAAAAAAAACAAAACACTTGTACAGGTGGTTTTAATTATTTTAAAAGTCTGAAAAAATTATAAAACCTATATAAATTTGGTATCCCCGTGATTGCACCGACCCAAAGAATAAAGGAGACACGTCATTTGGGGCGCACAGTGAAAGCCATAAACATCTAATACATTTTTCCACCAATTTCACTGCATGTGAAATTTTTTTCCCACTTCCCAGTACACAGCATGGAATATTAAATACCATCAATATGAAGTGCAACTTGTACGTAGAAAACAAGCCCTCATACAACTCTTTACATGAAAAAAATAAAAAAGTTATAGATTCTTGAAGGTGAGGAGTGAAAAAGTAAACCACAAAAACTGAAAAGGACCTGGTCGTTAAGAGGTTAAATCTTTTAATTTAACTCTTCCGATTATCTTCTTGACACTTTAGCATATTATACACCATTTTTGTGTTGCGCTAAAGCTTCTTCTTCTCTTCTTGTCTCTATAGTATGCATGTTTATAGCTATGCCGGCAAGAGACTCGTGACTTATTTAAACTATTGTGTGCTTCTGTTTGTAAAGGAAAGCAATGTTTTATTTATGTGCATCTCTATGTGCAATAAATCTAAAGTTCTTTGTTACCAATAAAGACATAACAAAGCATCTACAGGTTATTTACACTGAATTCTAAAAGATATATTGTAATAACATTATTTTCTTTAAGGTCAAACAGCCCATATTTTTTTCCGTTTGCCATGCTGAGCTGAAAAGCTGCTGTCTTCAGCAGCAGCAAAAGAGAAGACATTAACAATCTGACTCCTGTGAATTTATGAGAAGTACATTACTAAGACAAACATTTGAGCCATGCAATTCCATTCGGCCTTTTTGACTGTGTGTCCATAGCAAGTCAACGGCTAAATTGAAAAATCAATTCCAATTTAAATTATTGGAATAAAGAACACCAGGAGTCAGAGATAAAAAGCCTGTGTTCTCAGAGATCCTTTTTAATTGGAAAGTCATTTCTTCAGGGTATTCTAATGGTTCTGGGGAAAGATTGCAAAATAAAGTTGATGGGCTGGGGGAAGGTTAATAGCTAATGTGTTCTTCCTCATGCACAGCAGTGTCTTGTGTTTGTCACAATCTTCGAACATGTGTTAAAGCTACAAACCTTTCAGGCAGTATGTTGCTATTGTTTTCCAGTATCTTACTTTGACAGATATATAATAAAATGTGTAATAAAATGTTATTATTGCATGTGACAAAGCATTAGGAATATAATAATACTAATTTCTGTGCTAAGTTTCTATGAAAGTTTAATTCCTATTTACACTACCTATAGTCACATAGAATCTGTCATCTATGAAATGTACAATCTTCATTTTCTTTGCAGCTTTCTTATTTTCAATTTTATTTAATTTTTTTCCCAATACCTGGATACCATAAAACGAGCCTGTTGACAGAAATGTTATTCTAAGAACAGTTTCACACAAGTGTTTCTATACAGTAGATGTATTTTTGCTCCTCTTTTACACTCTCAGTCCCTGCCTTTTCACTCGTAAAATGAGCTGTCGCTTGTTTCATGTCTTTTGTATAGTAACACATCTACACATAAATCCATAAAATAAATCCAAAAAACAGACTGATATAAACTAAAAAATATATACATGCTCACACGTTGTTGCCACCATAAAAAGAACCTCTGTTTTTTTTTTTGTTTTGTAACCTTGACTTACAATAGGTGGGATTTTTTTCTACAGTACCCATGATTCCTCTGTCCTCTCACAGGCATTGGGGGAGAGTTATCAGAAGTGTCTGAGAGCAGAACTGTTCTGCCCATGGCAACCAATCAGAGCTCTGCTTTTATTTTCCCACAGCTGATTACAAAATAAAAGTTGAACTCTCATCGGTTTCCATGGCCAAGCCAGTTTTACCTCAGACACTTTAGATGAATCGCCCCAAATGATTGTCTCCATTTACAGCTTCTCATTGTGTGATCACACATCCCTTCTCTAGGGTTAGGAAGTAAAAGTTCTCCCTAAAGCGAATTTGCCAATTAAGACCACCTTGCAGCCATGATGACAAGGAAAACAATTGCTCCATCTCATGGATCCATCTCTTCAGTATAGTGTATGGAACTGGTTTTACTGAGTGATAGGCTTTTGACTAGAGTCAGGAATTAAGAGTTCTCCTTACGAAGAATTTGCCAATATTCCTAGAATCCCCTAGTGAAGAATCAATTGCTGTAAGTCTCCACTAGTCTGCAAAGCAGTCTACTTGGCAAAGTCTCCATAAGGAGAACTATTACAACCCTCTTATTTACTTGATGATAAGAGGGCTGCCTTATAAGGTGGCAGAAGAGGCATTGTTTTCCTTGTCCCATGCTAGAAAACGTATTTGCATATTTCCCAACATCCCTGCTCTGACAGAGGAGGGGCAGAAAAGATTAAAGGTAAGTGTTCAGTGATTCCATGATACAGGGAGCTCTGTGTTTAGGGTACAGGATGTTCCAAAAACACTGTGAACCTGGTCTATAGAGGCATCTGAGATACTGTAGCACAGTATAAAATACAATGACTAAATGCACAACAAACCATGTGCAATTTTTAAAAACTACAAAACCACTCAAATTCCCTTTACTCATATTGCAGCACTATACATTGGGCATATAGAGATTGCCAGATTTGTTTGTATACAAAGCCACTTCTGAAATTGTATTCTCATTATAATAAAAACAACATATTTATAATAAAAACAAACAATCATAATATACGTTCTTTTCTTCAGATACTATCAATTATATCTTTTCAGAGCAATTTAGTTATGGAGAAAATTCTGTGAAATACATTGATTGCTTTATTGATTGAGAAGTCAATTGCTATTTTGTCTGTGTTTACTGTTGATGTCCTGACACATTTTGACATAAGGGCCAGCTGTGACTAATGTCTCATCTTTGCATACTGATAATGTACATGTCATCAAATACAATTCTTTGTCAGACGCACCAGTTTAGCAGCTGTCAGCTTACATACAGTATATTATTTTAGAAAATATTTTGAACACATAACTGTAAAGTTCTAATGATTTTACCAATTTATTATATGTGATTCCACCGTTAAAAACAAATCGAATGATGACTACTTTGTGCTCATCCTTATTTTTCCAAAGTTATGGCATTTTCTGTTTTGAAAGTGTTTGACGGAAATATTTCTCAACAGAGGTGAAGTGGGCAGAGACTAACGTCTGTCTAAGCCCTCAAGCTGAGGCCAGTTAGCTTGCCCACAGGTTCCATGATGCCCTGTGTTCTCTCTCAAAGTATTTTAGTATTAAATCCATATAGTTCCAAGAATGCCAGGGCTTCTAAGTACTATCAATGCCAAGATAAGGGCACGCCTGTCATTGTGACTCATTTCGGGATCTTCGATCCATTTCTATTTTTCTCCAAATGTTGGTATAGTTCCATTCTGTCTTCTATTCTATTTTGTATTTTGACTGGTACCAACACTCTGTGCTGGGGGCAGCTGGGCCTTTGCCTTGCTGGACGCCATGTGGTGTTGCACCTTTTTAGTGTAGGGGTGTATGATGTGTGGATATGCGGTCCAGTTCATTTTCTCTCCAAATTTTTGTATATCATCTCAGGATCTCCTCTTCTCTATTCAGTTCATTTTCATATGACTTTGGAGGTGATTTTCATAGGTAAAGATGTAGCACTTGTCAACATGATTGTATTAACCCATTACCACACATGATAACACAGTCTGTAGTCTCAGACAATACAGGGAACTGACCCTTTTATCGGAAAACTGAATTGATTTAGCATACCCTACCTGAAGCTTCTGGTATTTTAGTACATTTAGCATAAAAACATTTTGGAGACCGATGATCTTTAACCCCTTCATGCCAATGCCCTTTTTCATTTTTGCATTTCCTTTCTTTGCACCCCGTGCAGAGCTGTGTCAGGTCTTGTTTTCTAAGAAAATGTACTTCCTAGTGTCAGCAATTAAAATTCTATGTTGTGTACAGCAGAGCTGAAAAAAATCCAAATACTGTGAAATTGAGGGCTTTGCTTTTATGACTGTGCATTCTTAATGACATCAACATGTGTTCTTTTGACTTATACAATCACTGAGGTAACACATTTTATATAGTTTTTATTACCGTATATATACTCGAGTATAATCCGAGCTTTTCAGCACACAAAATGTGCTGAAAAACTTCACCTCAGCTTATACTCGAGTCATGAGAAAAAACAAACACTGTACTCATCTTCCGAAGCCTCCCTGGCAGGTCCTCTTCTACACCGTGATGCTACAGCATTGGCTTCGTGTCCCCGCGCTGTCCGTTGCAGGGATCGTGACGTCAGCCGCTCGGCACACACTATGATGTCAGCGAGCAGCTGATGTCACGATCCCTGGGAAGGACCATGCGGAAACACAGAGCCAATGCCGGAGCGTCACGGTATATAGGAGGACCTGCGGGGAGCGTTGGAAGGTGAGAACAGTGTTTGTTTTTTTCCTACAGGAATTATATTGTGGCCAGGGAGTGGGCAGGCTGTATACTACAGGGGGCTGGCAGGCTGTATATTACAGGGGGCTGGGCAGGCTGTATACTACAGGGAGATGGGCAGGCTGTACACTACATGGGGCTGGGCAGGCTGTATGCTACAGGGGGCTGTCAGACTGCATACTACAGGGGGGTGGGCAGGCTTTATACTGCAGAGGGTTGGCTGGCTATGTACTACAGGGGCTGGCAGGCTATATATTATATAGTGACATTTTGCACCATTTTGCACCAGTATAAGCATACTGTGAATTTTCACATTTTGCAAAACAAGCTCATTCTTGTGCAACAGTCTTGCAGATTTTCACATCAGATTTTATTATGTAATGAATATAATAATCAATGGTCAAAAAGTACTTTAAATAAATATTATGACCTTTAAATAAGAATTAAAATTCAATAAGATGCAGTCAGGTTATACATTTCTCAGTACAGTAAACATATTATAGATGAGTGTCCAGTTGTAAAACACCTTTTCAAGAGTTTATTACTGTATTGTACACTATTTGTTAATCATTCCGATTTGTCTGACATCTCCATATGCTTTCCGTGCCAGCTTTTTTATTCCCTTTATTTCCCATTCTGGAGTCACAAGAACAATTTTAACTGCAAATCCAAGCAAAATATTCCATACATGAATCACTTTTAGTGATGAATGTACTGAAATAAAAGCAACAAGCAGAAACATTTGAATACAAAATTGACAAATGCATACATCTTCAAACAGTCTATAATATACTGTGCATCCATGGAAAAAAGCAACTTCAATGGAAAGAAAAATAAAATAGGATTAATGTTATGTGAGAACAGAACAATGATTTTGATTTGTCTTCCAGTTTAGAGCTTTCTATTGGTTCCTCTTAAGTCAATCAAGTATAACACTTATTGTTGATCTAATTCTGTTAACATGGCTTTGGCCTTTAATGTCATTGTGAAAAGTAGTGTGTTTGTGTTTAGTAAATAAACTATAGGCAGTCCCCTGTTCTTTAGGTTTGTGCTTGTTTAGGTTTGTGCAAGTTGAATTTGTATGTAAGTCAGAACTGGTATATTTTATAAATGTAACTTCAGAGAACTTTCTATTAAGAGAAATTTTAGCATTTTTTAGTGCTGTCTTGGGAGCAAGGGTTAACAATAAATCTTCATTACAGACACCTTACAGCTGATCATTGCAGCCTGGGACTAAAGTAAAGCTTCCAGAGAGCTTCACCAGAGGTCCATCTGTAACTTGGGGTCATCTGTAGGTTGATTGTCCATAAGTCGGTGATGCCTGTAGTGATAAAATAGTGGATCTGTATTGAACCCTGCCTCCACCAGCCCCCTCCCGGCTGGCCATGCCCTCTGCTCCCCTTCATACCCCTGCACGCTCCACTGGCGTGAAGTTGGGGGATTAGGCCAAATAATCACAAGTGCTAGCAATAAGCATTTGCCACTGACGTGGCCCAGAGGTCTTGATGAATATGCCCCATTGCTCTATATTGATATAATTTTTAACCCAAGGTATCTTTAACTATTCCACCACCCTTCATTACTCTTTATAACCTTACTTCCAAAGTCTACAAAAGTCTTTTTAACTAGAAAAAAGTAGATTTTCACAAATTAATTAAGAAACCTGAAAAACTTCCAAATCTGTCAATCAATCTTATCACACACATTCTTAAATGATACTTCTAGATTATTATTAAAATATAAAAATGTATCATCTGCATGGAGTGGTTAACCCCAGGGTTCTGTGCTTGACCCACTGCTATTTTATATGTTCATTAATCATGTAGGCATAGAAATTAATTGCACTGTGTCTATTTTTGCAGATGACACCAAGCTGTGTAGTGTAATACAGACCATGGAGGATGTTCATAGGTTGCAGGGTGACTGCAACTAAATGTTTGGTCATCCACTAGGCAAATGAGGTTTAATGTGGATAAATGTAAGGTTGTGCCCTTGAGGGCTAATAATCCAAAGGCAAAATATGTCCTTGGGGGAGTAAATCTGGGAGAGTCCCTTGTTGAGAAGGACCCGGGGGTACTAGTTGATCCCCCAAAAAGACGCCTACCAAATATGCCTGCCATAATCCTCCCCCCAGCAGCTTTCTATTTATGCCATTTATGAGCATGGCGCAGCCGCTCACAGGGATCGCGGCATCGCATAGAGCAGGCATCTGACAGGGGCGTGGAGGGGGCGTGTCGGCCAGCCCCCTCATGCATAAGGCCGACTGCAGCTCACAAGATACGAGGATCCGACCTCTTTTTTGGTAAGAGGTCGGATTGATTAAAACATACTTTCACAACATACATTTTTTTATAAGTGGCATAAATAGAAAGCTGCTGGGGGGAGGATTATGGTGGGCATATTTGGTGAGGGTCTTTTTGGGGGTGACAGGTCCTCTTTAAGACCTCCCAAAGTTATTGCCATTCTACTTGATCAAACTCTTTGGTAGTTTCTCATGCTAGTATACCTTTACTTTTAAATTGTTCTTCTTGCTACCTAGCTGCCTCTATTAATATTAGTGTGAATATTTCTTACCCAAATGATCCACATGAATCAAAGAAGATATTACCTTTTTCAACCTATTGGCTTACACTTCTAAATTTAACCACAAGATTGGTCTGTAGGGTTCCAATGATCCTTCCCCTCATTTGGTGATTACAGCTGCTCTCATGGTGCATCGCATTTAATAAATCTCTCCCACTATGTGCACTGCCATTAATCACCTCATTCTGTGTAATATCTGACTCCAACTAATATAGTTATGCCATGCTAATTTACAAAAGATTTATACTTCATAAATACTGCATTCAAACTCATGGTTAGATTCTGATATACATATGTTATTATTTTTTTCATCATACTCATAAAATGCTGCTAATAATGTTGCCACCCTATGAATAGCTTTGGATTCAGTTCTTACCAACAGAATTTCTTCATATTTGCTTCTTTTGCCTCTTTAGGGGCTGTAATAGAAACAGATTACCCTCTTCCCGCAGATGATGTCATGGTTGAATCCAATGTGGCGCATTAGGAAATGTTGCATTTTGGAATGGTACCATATTTGGGATTCATAACGGTAAGTAAATAACTAGAATGAATCCTTTCTAATGGGAAAAGGAAAAAATCTTCCATCCATTCTTTCTAAAAATATTAATAAAAAACATCAATGAATCTTATGTACCCAAT
The DNA here is from genome assembly GCA_019512145.1 of Engystomops pustulosus. Lineage (NCBI taxonomy): Eukaryota > Metazoa > Chordata > Amphibia > Anura > Leptodactylidae > Engystomops > Engystomops pustulosus. The sequence continues at coordinate 61,196,153 of CM033642.1, forward strand.
TGGTTATGGCTCTTAAAATGTTTTGATAAAAAAAATATTCTAAAATAATAACAAATTTAATGTGCAAAATGTAATGGGGATTCTGGACTCAGGGATGACAGATACCACAGTACACCCTAAAGCTCCAGCTCCTGCCAGCTTGCCTCTGAATATCCTTGGCGCTACAGGACAACCATGAAGATTTTCCCTTCGTACTCTGCAGTGCAGATACGGAATAGCACATATAAACACAATAAAGGGTGGTAAACAACCCAGGTTACAACTGAGATAGCATATACAGAATTGCACATACAACCAGTTACATACAGGTACAGAATCACATACACCAAATGATAGTCACAGAATCGCATAACCAGACTAGCAAACAATAACAATAGAGATAATGGAGCTTGCAAAATGAGTTTTAACTGGCAAGCGATATAGCATAAATGAGATATGTGTTGGTCAGGTACCAAGGTGAAAGTGACAAGGCTTTGATAGTCATAGGGAGTCCAGAACCAAATCGCAGAGAACCAGGTGTGGTATGCTCAATCAGTGGCCCAGCACTAGAACACTATTTAGACTGCAGAAAAATAAGAAATCAGCAGTTTGTGACAGTTATGAGGAGCTACTAGACCCTTAAGTAAGTTTTTGGGGCTTGTGCCCAAGATGAACAAAGACTGGACATAATCGCATCAGCCTATTGGTTATGGGACGGATCAGATGAAACAAAAGCGAAGCGAGGATCAAAACCATAACTGCAGAAAAATGAAGACATGGAATGAAGGTTGGAAAATTGTAATAGTTAAACACAAAATCTGTGTATAACTCATTATTCCTGGCAGTTAGACATAAAATTCCTGACGTAATGCTCAATTCCCAAATTGTGTAGCCCTAAATGCCCGATAGTCTAAGGGTGACACGACATTGAAACAGACAAATGTTCTCTCAGAGCTTACTACAGAAACTCAGATACAAACTGTACCTATTGATAAAAAGTACCCTATATAGTTTAAGAATATAGTTGCAAATTACAAAAAATGCGCTAACATAAACAAACTTGACTTATACTCAAGGCTATAAAAAACAAAGTTAATAGTCACCTTTCCAATGCACCCTGGTCTTCTTCTTTCTTCCTAGTGGCAAGTCCGTGCACTACAAAGTAGTGAGTTTATTTTTTTTATGTGCTGGAGGGCGGTTTGGGCTCAGGCTGGCTGTATACTATGGTCTGACTGGCTATATACCATGCTGCTGGCGATATACTATGGGGCTGGCCGGCTATGTACTTAGTGCTGGCTGGCTATGTACTATGGACTGGCTGGCTATATACTCTGGGGCTGGATGGCTCTATACTTTGAAGGCTGGCTATATACTATTGCCTAGCTGGCTATATACATTTGGCCGGCTATGTACTTTGGGCTAGCTATGGACTATGGGCTGGCTATATACTATACAGCTGGATGGCCATATACTATGAGGGCTGGCTATATACTATGAGGGCTGGCTGGATTTATACTATGGGCTGGTTGGCTATATATTATGGGCTGGCTTGCAATATACTTTTGGTGGTCAGGCTGGCTATATACTTTTGGTGGGGTGGCTATATATTTTTGACAGGCTGGCTATATACTATGGGCTGGCAGGCTATATACCATAGGGCAGGCTGGCTAAATACTATGGACTGGCTGGCTATATACTATAAGGCTGTCTGGCTATGTACTTTAGTCTTTCTGGCTATGTATTATGGACTGGCTGGCTTTAAAATATGCGGCTGGCTGGATATATACAATGGGTGCTGGCTGGCTATAAACTATTGGATGGCTTGCTTTATACTTTGGGCTGGCTGTCTATATATTATGGACCTGGGGCTGGCTATATAAGGGAAAGAGCTGACAGGCTATTTACTTGGGGTTGCCAGGCTATATACTGGGGGGAGGGGGTTGAAGACTATATACTGGGGGCTAGCTGTCTATATACTAGGGGCTGGCAGGCCATATACTAGAGAATGGGCTTGCAGGCTATATACTTGGGGGTACCAGGCTATATACTGGGAGATGACAGACTATATACTGGGGGCTAGCTGGCTATATACTAGGGGCTGGCAGGCCATATACTAGAACATGGGCTGGTAGGCTATATACTAGGGGAAGAAGCTAAGGTTGGTAACCCAGAGTCGGGCAGTGACTTGGAGTCCTCGTGGATTTTATATTGATTTTATCTGATCATACGTAAGTAGATTTTATAATAAACTACTGAGCTTTTGGAACAGTCTACACTATGTCCACATTTTTTTTCTCTGTATAGTGGGATATGCTACTAAGAGAATTTTAAGGACTAGAAATATATTTTAGCGGTTCCGTGTTTGGATGGTGCCTTATTTTCATCTGGAATATTAATGGTCCAAGAATACAAGCGATTTTATTGAAAGGTGTACACATAATGCATATGAATTTGGATGAACACTAAGGGACTTGAAGTCTATATAGAGCTCCGGTCACACCATATTATATTTTCTTTAAACCTTCAGATGTCTTGGATCCATCCTGGGAACGTTGTTTGAGCTCCCCCTACAGATAAGGTGCTGCATCACTTTGAAACCTATATACTAGGTGGCTTACTATATACTGGAGGTAGGGGCTGGCTATATACTGTGGGCTGGCTGGATATATACTAGAGGTTGGCAAGCTGTGTCTTGGGGATTTGCGTGCAGGTTATATACTGTGGTATTGGCTGGCTATCTACTGGGGAAGGGACTGCCTTAATTGTTAGGCACAGGCTGGCTATATTCTGGGGCATGGGCTAGCGATTTACTGGGGCATGGGGTGGCTATATACTGTAGCATTGGCTGGCTGGCTATATACTGGGGCATGGGCTAGTTATATAATGGGGCATGGGCTGGCTATATACTGGGGCCATGTGCTGGCAATATACTGGGGGCATGGGTGGGCTGGCTAGCTATAAACTGGGTGGAGGCTGTGACAAATACTTTCTTCACCCTAGGTTTATACTTGAATCAATAGGTATTCCCAGTTTTATTGTGGCAAAAATGGTACCTCAGCTTATATTGGAGTCAGCTTACATTCTAGTATATACAGTACTTAATTATCCATGGTGTGAGAACTGTCTGTATGGACATATATGCAAGGGAATTTAATAGAACGAATCCCAACTAATAACTTATCCAACTATCCTGCACCCTCCTCATTGAAATAAATCCTCAGAACAATACAGACCTTCTGATCTTCTTATGATTATGGGATGGTTGAGACACACAATTTTTTTACCCAACAATCTTAATAAGTCTCACGGAAATTCAATTTTATTCTTTTTTCTTATATGTGTATGTATATTGTTTTCAGCAGAAATTACAATCTCTCTTTTATAGTTGTCATTAAATGGTTAAGATACATTAGGTTATGTAAAGAATAAACATGGCTAACATGACATAAGCCTTCGAGATAAATATTGCAATACTTTCATATCTTACTGTAATTTGCTGTTGACTCTGGTTGCTACTAGTTGCCAGTGCTGGTCTATTTCCTTTGAAGTCTAGATATTTGACATCCTTAAGAAAACAGCATGTGTGTTTTGTAGGTAATAACCCATTGATTTACAAATCTCTATATTTCTGTCATAGAATGAAATAATAAAGCAAATATCTTTTTCCTATAATATGGTTTAGGAATCATTTAAAGGGAACCTGTCACCATATTTTTCACATATACAGCTACTGGTAGGTTCCCATAGAGCCCTATTAACTAAGTGACAGCCTTCTTTTAGCCAAATATTGTTTATCACTGATTCCAATTTATTCATCTTTATAATTTTACCTAGTATCTAAGGAAGTCTGTCCAAAAAGACCCCGCCCACCTGTCCAGACAGGCGTGGCTTTCTTGGGCTGAAGACAGACATGCTTTCTCTTCATAATGTCGTGTGACCAGGGTAACATAATCCCTGGTCCTTTAGCCTTCTAACATCAGCAAACTGTACACCACGCATATGAAATCACAGTATATATCACATGAAATCACAATAGCCTGCATGAAGAGGAGTAGAAGTCCATGCAGGCATGCTGTGATTTTTAATGTGGTTAGGTATGTGCATGGGGTACAGTTTTAGGCTAAAGGACTTGTCACCCTGGTCACATGACAATAGGCCGCATCCCCAACTCGCTCTACAGATCTCTAGATACCAGACACATTTATAACTCTGATTTTATGGGGGCAGGTTCCATTTAAGGCCTATCTAAGGGGTATTGTGTTTAAGAAAATGAGTGGCAAGACCTGCTTCAACAGGCTTCTCTGGGGAAGGGTAGATCTAGGAGATTTCTTTCTTCACTGATTTTAGAAAATAACTTCCAGCCCCTTATAGTCGCCATAAAGGATAGTAATGGTAAGATCTGGAAAGAATAAATAAGAAAAATCTTTATCTAATACTACTAATTTGTTTCCATTGTTCCCAAAGAAACCATGCTAATATTTTATACTTAAAATCCAAGAATCCTTAAAACTACCACCTGGTGGTCCAATTGTGGCGCATACTGGATCTATTACTGAGCCGTTATCAGAATATTTCAATGAGTTAATTTAAATATCTTAACATCTTAACTTTAATAACCCTAGATGAGATTGTGTGGCAGGAAGGATATAGTTTAGTTTCAGTGGGTGTCAAGAGTTTACTGTACATACCTGTACCCCACACGATTCCACCTTCCAAAGGAATGTTTTGAAACCTATGGAATCCGTATTAGTTGTTTTGATAAAGAAGATTGCTGCTTCTTAGCTGGTCATATGCAACACTTAGTTTATTGGAGAGAGCTTACTGTGAATAAGTCACTGTGGACAATGGGATGGGAGATTTCTTGCAAGTAGTGGAATCCCGATTACTGATTGATAAGATTGTGGGGCATGATGTTCATCCCTTATACAATACACTATGGACAGTAACTTAAGTGGCTTAAAATAGTATTCGTTGATAAGGCTTATCTATGGAATATCAGGTTTTTGCCATCTTTTTAAAGAAATTTTGGAAATATATGGGATTATGCTGTTATGTCATTTAATCACAAATGGGATAATTAAGAATTTACTTCTTTGAAGACTCTGGTCTCCACTTTATAACTTTGGTATATTTATCAAGAATTTTGGCAGGCTATAAAATACTAGACATTTCTTCAGTTCCATGGGTAAATTAGTTAAAGACTTTTAATACGGGTATCAGATCTAGACTGTATGTAGAATTGCTACCCCTACTCTCACAGAGATGGGATTAGGGTGAAATGGGAAAGGTATGAGCGTAGCAATACCAAATATGTCTAGGCATTTCATTTTTTTAATAATAAAGAACTATAACTTGAGCAAGGACAATTTTAATGAGTTTATTTTTTGCATTCATATTTTATTAAACTTTTTTTTTACATATTTTAGTCCCACTAGAGGACTTAAACGTTTGACATCTTGATCACTTGCATACTACAATATTAAACAGGCATTCTTATAAGCCTCATTTGATGCTCTTCCATACATGACAGACATGAATCCCATGATCCCTGGACAACCCTATGGTTACCAGCAATCACTTCATAGGGCTGAGGGGCTGACCGAGAGAAGTGATTTGCCTTGTCTAGCTGCTTAGTTGAAAGGATTGTTTGGATTGTAACATTAATGAAGTTTAGCTGGTAATTTTTGAATTTTCTTTCAGCTCTGCAGCTAAAGCTCAGCTGTATATGTCAGCCATGCTCCTGCTGCTGAGCCTGAAGGTAGAGTGGCAGTGCCTGCAAGATCACTTTAACACACTACTCAAAAAATGGTGTTTCAAGTGAAATATATTAAAAACTTAAAACGTTTACCCTGCAGTGATATTATATCAGGAATGTAAGGCATTAAATTGCAAGCATGGTGATTTCCACATTTTATACAATTTATTAAGAAAAAAACCCAACAACATTGAAAAGAAAACCCCATTAAATGTCAATGTCTCAATAACTTCTAATGTGGCCTTGAGCATGAATTACAGCTTAAATCCTTAACGGCACCTGCGGGTGTTTCGAGAGCTGGGCCCTCTCCATAGCAGGTGAGCAATCAGTTCTAGCAGCCGCTAAGGATGTTAAGCCAGCGGCATTAAAAAGCCTGCAGCGTGTGGACGCTCTCAGTGACATCATCAGGCTATGATAGCCTCTGGTCATACAAAGACCCAAGGCTGTCTCGTTTAACCCATTTATTACAATGTGCGATTTGCACTGTAGTATGGCAGTTTAAGGTAGGACCAATCAGACAACCCAGTGTTAAAGCACCCTAGCGGGTCTAAAAAATAGTAAAAAAAGGGAATAAAAATAAATCTAATTAAAAATTCTAATTCCTAGATTCCCTAGAACTGATACAAAATATTAATATTAATATTAATTTAGGGCAATATCTAACATTATTCAAAAACACATCCCTTTACTTAAAACGGATCCCATCCTGGAGAAAATTTTATCACTACGGTATAAGGTTGAAGAGCACAAACCTTAGGAAATAGCTGTCACCATCACTTTTCAAGTCAAATACAAACAAGAAAGGCTCCTGGTTGTCAGTATAGGGGTTCTATAAATGTGGAGCCAAAAGATGCGTACAACAATAAAAAATCTTTTAGTGACAGTCCTGGTGAGAGAGAATACCCGATAGGCAGTTTTACAAACTTCAATTCCCAGAATGTTGTTTATATTATTATCTGTATAGCATGCAATTTGATGTAGGTAGGACAGACAACAAGGAAATGTAAAACTTGCTTTACAGAACATCTGTACGATATTTCACACCCGGAGGGACGGAACCCTTCAGCAGCATCAAAACATTTTACGATAGAACACGGAGGCAATACTGATTCTCTCAGAACATTTGTCATAAAACTTGCACCAAAACCCAGTAGGGATGGCAATATCACAGACAAATTAAATAACCAAGAGTCTTCCTGGATTTTTAATTTAAATACATGTGTTCCACATGGTTTAAATTTTAGAAAAGAGATAATGCACTATTACAAAACCAGATAAAGGTTGCGATCATGTTCACATATAGCTAACAGATAAACTTAATTTTTGCAAATGTATGAAAACATTAAAAAACCTATATAAATTTGTTATCCTTGTGATTGTACCAACCCAAAGAATAAAGGAGACATGTCATTTGGGGCATACAGTGAAAGCTGTAAAAACCCAGCCCACAAGAAAATGGCATTTTTTTTCAACAATTTCACTTATTAAATACCGTCATTATGAGGTTAGTTTTTTTTACGCAGAAAATAAGCCCTCACACAGTTTTTCACATGGAAAAATAAAAAAGGAATAGATTTTTGAAGGTGGAGAGTGAAAAATTTAAATGAAAAAGGGCCTGGTTGTTGAGAGGTCAACAGTGATGTATCTTCTAGTTTACAAGTTGAGGTAGCATCTAATTATTCTTCAAGGACAGCCCTCAGGTACAAAGTTACAAGCAGGCTGAGTCCCATAGCAGACTTCTGTCAAAGATCAACACCATTTTGTTCTCCCTCTGACCCTACATTTTTTTATTATAGCTTTCAATTCCTTCTATATACTGTAAAGATATGCACTGTTATATACCTATTGCACTGTACAATGTGCAGTATAATATGTTTATAATCACATCCTACATTCCTTAGTGTGTCAGGTCAGATGCTGGGGCCACCTGATACTGCGGGTCCCATAGCAGCTGCTATGGCTGCTACTGCTGTAGTTAGGCCCCTGGATGATTCTCTATCTTACCCTTTTTAGGTAAATGGGAAATTGATTATTAACTGCAGTGAATTACCTAGGAATGATATAATAGTAAAGAGAATAGTTTGGGTCTCTTTTGAGGAACATTTTATTATATGATGTCTCATGGACAATCATTTGTTAAAGTCAGAAACGTTTCTATTCTTAAAGGCGAAATTTACACTAAGGACTTATTCAAAGGTTGACTCAGAGTGCACCTCTGCTCAAATGTGAGATTGATATACAGTAATAAATACTTATTCAAGCAAAATTTTCACATTATTTATCTGTGCAGTCACTTTTCCCAGCAGAAACCTCTCAGCAAGCTTGTTAAGCTAATGAATTGATGTTTTTGTGTAGGAATAAAAGTAAGTAAAGACTAATGAGGACAGTGTCGTGACCCAAAATTACAATTTGTGTTTTTGTAACCTATGTAAATGTCTTCTCCTTTTGTATACATTAGTGTTGACCACAAAATGCAAACTACACTCACACATATATAAAATGTGCTTAATAGTGAAGGAGGGAGAAAAATAAAGAATATGCATCTTAATAAATCATGCATCCTTGTGTTATTTAAATGTGTTTCTTCAAGGTTGATTGAAACTTTAACCTCAGTCTCAATAAAGAAGAAAAGCTTCAAATTTGCCAGACCTTGAATTTCTACAAGAATATGTTGAATTATGCAGTGATCAGTCAATTATTCATCTCTCCCGGATCGAGATGGCTGCACTTTAAAAAGCATGCAAAATGGGGCTACAGAATGTGATGCTGTGTCAACACATTTCACTCAAGATTGCTTACAAGACAAATTTTTGTTTCAACATTGATTCTTTTTTTCTTGAGACTTTCTTCTAATAAGGTACTTGTTACAGATCAATTTTAGTTTACATGCATAAGCTTCCATTTTAAGTCTTGAGTTATTTCTGATTTGGCACATTAAACATTTAAAAAGAATGAAAAGAATTACAAAAGTAAATAAGACACAAAACAAGGAACTTTTATATGATATTTGGTCAAATGCCATTCTTTGTGTAGGAGAAAAGAAAACAATGAGTAGCATCAGCTCAGTGCACTTTTGTCGTGGGGTTATGGTTTACAGTTTTTTGTTTTTTTTGTTACTTTGGAAAGAAGTTATCTTAGAAACAAAGGGGGAGATTTATCAAAACTTTTTGTGCAGAGTTTCTTTTGAACATTTTTCTGCAAATTTTCCACATTTGCACCACAACTCGTGGTGCACTGTTTTCAATGGATTTGCCATATTTGAGATGAATCTTTTCTCTTTCTAGTTTTGTACTATACTTGCCTAGTTCCTTTTTTGTCTTGTTTCTTAGTCTTATTTGTCTTAAGTGGATTCTTCTTGTGTAAAATTTAACTTGTGCCTAATAGTCTGACATCATACCTGGTGTGGTGGATGCCACAAAATATAATAACTCTCACAGTTGGCTGTCCGATAAATCTCTTTCTTTATATAATGCTTTTGGTTAGGTATATTATCTGCATATTGCAGCCCAAAGATAGTTCACTGGCAGGTTTTCTTTTTGTTAAAAAATAAAAATGTCTTTCCAATAAAAAAAAGAAATTGCAATCTGCTGTTTTGTTAATTTGACAAAATTTGCACAACTTTCGATGTGTCTAAATAAATTATCTTAGATCAAAAATGTTTTTGTTAATGCATTTTTACATTGCTGTCTAAAATAAACTTTTGACATTTTTTTCAAGGTGGTGAAATTAGATAGGTCAGTGCTGTCTAGCATTTGTGACTTTTTAAAAAGTCCCAGTTTGGCGAAAACATCTATTTTTAATCTAAACAGCTGGATTTGTAAGACAAATACAACAAATCCATCGAAAAACAGTGCACCACGAGTTGTGATTCAAATATGGAAAAGTTGCAAAAAGTGCACAAAAAGTCTGCAACTTTTTTGTTCTAACATTTAGAAGAAAGGTAGTGATAAATAAATATAGAACACATCAGTTCCCAGCTGGCATACCTGTATGCAGATAATTTCCAATTGTCCCTTAGAAATTGCACCCTGCAAGTGGTGGCTATTGAGCCCTGCCTGACCAGCCGGATTGAGCTTTCATTACCATGGGGCAGCTATGGGACATGCAGTAACTTCTGACTGTTTCTTATTAAAGTACAATGAGGCACATTTACTTGACACTCATGTATTAAATAATATATATATTACAGGCAGTCCCCGGGTTACATACAAGATAGGGACTGTAGGTTTGTTCTTAAGTTGAATTTGTATGTAAGTCGAAACTGTATATTTTATCATTGTAGTTCCCGACAATTTATTTTTTTTGCCCCAGTGACAATTGGAGTTTCAAATTTTTTTGCTGTAATAGGACCAAGAATTATCAATAAAGCTTCATTGCAGACAATTTTAAGCTGATTATTGCAATCTGGGACTATTTTAAAGCATCCAGAGAGCTTCACCAGAGGTCACAGTGGGCAGAGGGGTCCGTCTGTAACTATGGGTTGTCTGTAAGTCGGGTGTACTTAAGTAGGGGACCGCCTGTATATTTATATTTAATGTATTAAATAGTCATTACTAACAAAATGAACTTTTTTAAATGTTCATTTATGTTATTGTTGATGATTATGGCTTATAGATAAGGAAAACCTAAAAGGTGTTATGGAAGATTTATCTTTTCTCTTTCTAGTTTTCCTGTCAGTCTACTTCCTTATTATCCTGTTTCTTCTAATTTGCCTTAGTTGGATTTTCTTTGTGTTAAATTGCTATAAAACTTTTTTGCTCAAAAAAGTTGCAAAGTCGGTTGTCCTGTTTCTTTCTGCCAAGTTTGCCACCTTTGACCAAGCGAGTTTTTGCACAATTTTGCAAGTGTGCATTTTAAATGGTACCTTAGTCTGGTCCCCAATTATGGGGAAGACTGCTGACATGACATATGTTCAGAGGGCAGTCATTGTCACACTCCGCAAGGAGGGTAAGTCATAAAAGGTCATTGCAAAAGAAGCTGGCTGTTCACAGAGTGCTGTTACAAATCATATTAACGGAAAGTATGAAAAGTGAGTGGAAGGAAAAAAGTGTAGTAGAAAAAGGTGCACAAGCCACCAGGATAGTCATAGCCTTGATAGGATTGTTAAGAAAAAAACATTCACAATTTTGGGTGAGATTCAAAAGGACTGGAACAAGAACCACCACACAGAGATATGTCCTATCCAATAGACAATGCCAGAAGCGTCTTACCTGAGCTAAGGAGAAAAATAACTAGACTGTTGCTCAGTGGTCCAAGGTGTTGTTTTCAGATAAAAGTAGATTTAATTTCATTTGGAAATCAAGGTCTCAGAGTCTGGAGTAACAGTGGAGAGGCACAATCTTGTGGTCTAGTGTGCAGTTTCCACAATCAGTGATGGTTTGGGGAGCCATGCTGCTGGTGCAGCTCCACTGATTTTAAGAAGACCAAAGTCAGTGCAGCCGCCTCGCGGGAAATTTTATAGCACTTCATGCTTTCCTCTGCCGCAAGTTTTTTGAAGATGGAATTTTCATTTTCCAGCAGACCTTGGCACCTGTCCACACTACCAAAAGTATTTGCTTTAATGGCTACAGTATCACTACGCCTGATTGGCTAGCAGATAATCTATGGGGTATTGTCAAGAGGAAGATGAGAGACACTAGACCCGACAATACAGACAAGCCCAAGGCTGCTATCAAAGCAACCATAACACCTCTGATCACCTCCATGCCACACAGCATTTATGCAGTCATCCATGCAAAAGAAGCCCCAACCAAGTACTGAGTCCATATACTGTACATACATTTCATTTGGTCAAAACTTCAATGTTCAAATACATTTATACAGTTGGTCTATAACATTTTAATTTTCTGAGATATTGTCCCTGATGTATTATTGTTTCTGTGTCAGATTTTTTTGTTTATGTATGCATAAAAAAGTGTCTGGAGCTTGCACATGTATTTATTATGTTGGTGCATTGCGGTTGCGGTTGCATTTTGCGGTTGCATTTTGTCCATACACCTTTTAAAACCGTGCGCCTGTGGTCTTTTTATTACTGAGATGCAACAGCATGACGCAAAGTACCAAGTAAAAATAGGTCCAACTGGATCAACTAAGAGCGTGCAACACTATTAAATAATTTGGCACAACTTCAACAAAGAAAGTGCAAACTAGGGTTAGCACATTGATCCAGTTTTTATATATCTGGGCTTGTGACTTTAAAGTTTTTCTTAGCTGTAAGCCACAATCATCAACATTAACAAAAATACATTATGTATTTGGCATATGAATTAAATTAAATACCAATACACAGATGAGAAACCCATTTAACTCCTCAAATGCCAGATGTACCATGCCCTAAGATACATCTGACCATCACAGGTGTACAATCCCAAACTAATGATGCATGTGACCCATTATTTCTTACTTATGGGGAACATATGTTTATAGGGCTGATGGCTGTATTGTTATATTTATTTACAGGGGCCTTGTGAAGTGAAGAATTTAAAATTTAAAAGTGAAGAATTAAAAAGAAAACCTAATAATCATTTTTGTTATTAAATGTTACTTACTGGAATCTCAGGAAATACATTTAACCATTAGATTGTTATGTTTTGCTTTATTCTGGTTTGCAGCATTTCTGACTTATAAAAGCTCATGTATAACGATTGGGTATATTGTGAACAGCAAAACTCCTAAAAGATTTCCTTTATCTGAGTGATTAATTAATACATTACTAATGGAAGCGATTATTATAATTTGTCTTGCATCCCTCTAGTTTGTAAGATACAACTCATCTCTTGCAGCTACTTGATGTTCAAGCAGTTTTGATCCATACAAAACCCAATGCTTATGATTTTTAATCCCAACCTGATTGATTCAGCTTGCTAAAACAAATATGCAATGTTAATTGTTGCTATTTTTACAATATGATGATATGTTAGATGAATTTTTATTAGGAGACTGTTTATCCTCAAGTTTATTTAGAAAATGAATTGTTAAAAATATAAAATCAGCTTTTTATCTTTTTATCATACAATAGTACAATGTTCCCTTCCACCCCCATTGACTCCACTGCTGTACTACATCCAGTACTTGGATTGGTGGCTTTTTAATTCTATAGTGATAGTAATGGAGTGTTGTCCAACTTACAATAAATTTGTGACATTTTTTTTTGTGGAACGTTCATTATACTACTTGATACAATCAACCTATTTCAGATTTATCACATAAATACTGATGTGGTAGATAGTTTTATGAATTGTTATACAAATAGTGAAAGGAATATAAAATATAACTTTTAATACTACAAATATAAAAATGTACCGATTGCCAAAGTGCATACAAATAGGCTAGATCCTTCAATTAAAGTGCAACCATGTACAAAGAACAATAAATCTCGTAGATCCACCTTAGTGGACACATATACACAGGTAATAAGATGTATACAGCACACCTTTTTGTCCTATTGGTATCTTACTAAAAAAAATTGTTCATAACAGGAGGAGCAAAAAATTGGTCAGAATTATGAGAACCTTATACCAACACCCCAATAAAGACTCCCACCCTTACAAGGGCAATACCAGGCTCACCCTAGCAAGAAAGGAAGTCCAAATATGCCCTATCCATGAGGAGATGCTTGAAATCATTCCCAATGTGTTTCTGGACCAGATATTCAGGAGGAGAAAGAACTCATCCACTTCAAGGGTATTTTCACTGGGAGACAATATGATGGAGACACTCCATTACAATAAGGAGAGGATCACTGAATAATGTAATGGTGTAGATAATTTAAAACATATCTTTTAATAGCACTCTATTTAAAATCAGGTGAATCTGTGACATTTAATACAAAACACACAAAGCCCATTGGCACACTTAGGCTACATTCATGCGATGTATGCCCGCCGTAGTGTAACATGGCGGGCATACATCGGCTCAGGGGAGAGGAGGCTAGGATAAGGGCTGCTAACCCTTCCCCCCAATGGCCACAGTAATATATGGCGCATGGCGCCGTATTCCGGAGAAAGATAGGACATGTCCTATCGTTCTCCCGGCTACGGAAGTGCCGAATGTGTGCGGCACCGTACCGCTCTCGTAGGGTGCTTTGTGCCCATTGCCGTGTATGTGGGACGTATATTTGCCATAAATACGTCAGCCGTGTATACGTCACCCATACGTTCGTGTGAATGTATGTAAGGGTTCTGGGAGGACAAAAATTATGCAGCAAACACTTATCAGCTATGGAGAGGGCTCAGCACGTGTGGTAAGGGGTTAAGGATTCCCAATGTATGTTTGCAGTGTTAGTGTTGCTGCAAACACCACAATTTTCAGGGCCATCCAACTAAAGCTCTGCCTAGGAATAAGTGTTGGTTACAGCTAGGAACTTCCACAACCATATGACAGTAGCTCCTCAAAGCTACTAATGATGTTAGTGCTAACATGATATTTTAGCTGAGTCATCCTTAGTTTTAAATGTTTGGCAAAGTGATCCACGAAATATAACATTTTTGTAACTATGCCGAGATTTTCAGCACAGTTTTTGTGCAGATGCAAGTCTATGTGAACCTGATGAGAAGAGGACGCAAGGAGTCAGCGGCAGAGGACTATGTTTATTTTTTTAAGGGAGGACTCTATTTGACATTTTTTGCGGCACTCTGCCATACATTTTATTAATAGGGCACTCTACTTAGTGTTATATTAATGGGGACACTCTGCTGGACTTATGTCAATGGGCACTCTCCTGGACATTTTATTAACTGCAGGGCCTACTGTGGAAATTTCATTTATGAGGGGAGACTACTGCACATTTTATTAGAGAGTAGCGGCTGCATTTTCCACCCTAGTCTTGTACTTGAGTCAATTTTCCTAGTTTTTCGTGGTAAAATTAGGTACCTCGGCTGAAACTCGAGTATATATATATATATATATATATATATATATATGGTATAATTAATTGTTCATTTTCAAAGCTTAGAGCTAAAACTATTATGATTCCACCTCTAAAATATTTTTCAATTTTATATTTCACTTCTATATAATATCTCTGGTCATTTTGAGTTGAATTCATATGAAATAAGAAAGTCATTTTTCAAATAGCTTCTTAGGAACATGTTACGGTATTGAATAGAGGTTTCAGTTAGGAAATAATGGCCCAATTATAAAATAATGATTTTGAAGCTTCGCAGAACTTCATAAAATATAATTTGCATCTGAACATCAAATAACAGCTTGTCACATGGAGAATTGAGAATCTTGTCAAAGTACCATATTACACAGACTTCTATAGACAGCTTCTGTATTTCACATCTGCATTCCTCTTCTATCATTGTTTGTTAGCTACCTGATGTGTCATTTAATGTCACCTCAGTTTTCAACTACAAATGATTGTGATTTCTGACATTGATACTTGACTTGTCACTTAGCAGGGTCATGTCAGTTTTAAAATTCTTTTGACATCCGACCCTGATACCTGACTGTAAGTCATGCTTTTCATTTTACAAGAATGAATTACAAATGAAAATGCTTATGTATTTGCTTGGAAAGTGAATTCTCTTCTCACTGATGTAGAGAAAAAGATCTTAGTGTAATCTTAATGCTTTCAGCAAAAGGACCTAGGATCACTGAAAGATCTATCTACAGTATCTTTCAAAAAAACAGTAGTTCACTTCATTATGTTGATGCACTTCTAAATGCTTGACAAAGCATTATGAATAAATCTAGTACTTTTTAATTGATTAAAACTCCCCGCCAGCAGCCTGTGGTGAGTCCCGGGGGATGTCAGTTGAAACAGCACAAGTGGTCTTCTCCTCACTCATGGTCCTCCCTCAGTCTCTCCCCTGCTCCCTGATTGAGAGGGGGAGGGGTGGTTGAGGAGAAGACAACTTGTGCTGTTTGAACCACCCTCTTCCTGGGACTCACCACATGCTGCTGGCAAGGAGCCAGACAATGTCAAATAATTGCTTAAAAAGCAATAGGCTATTGGAACCTGTCTTCAGGTAAAAGCTTTCTGAAGTCTGTATCTGCAAATTGTACTCCCCTCAGAGCTACTGGTGGAGACCGAACTGCTGTAATTAACTCCTCACCTTCTTATTTCCTTGGAGCTTGTGTCTGCTTTGTTAGCAAGATGGAATTCAGCAGAAATGTTAACAATAAACTATCTTCATCAGAAAGGGGAGGAGTTTCCTGTTTTATTTAGGTGTATCCATATAAATGGCCCACCCTGTACATAACAATCACAAATGCTTTCAGGCACAACAGGCCTTCTAGAACAGTTTTACTCCATTGTTTGTAAAGTTTGGAATAGAATGTATTTGAAATTAAGAATTGGCATCATATTTGTATATAATACGGGGATGTTTTGTTTTTAAACTACCCAAAATGCTAGTCACATAATCACTGCAAACATCATGGTCAACATTCACCTGGGTCACAAACATGAACATTTGTCATGGGCAAGTTGACACAGTCAGAAGAGAATTCTCAATAGTTCAAATTAATAAGATGATGCCTGAAAAAAAATTAGGACCGGTCACTGTCCACTTAAGAATTAAGATAACCAGAAATTTCAATTATTATGCATATTTGTTCTCAACTTTCACCTCTTTGTGGTCCCATTGGGCTCCACAAAAACTGTTGAGTGGACTGGATGTTATAGATAGTTTTTTATTTCCTAAAAAAGAACATTTTGATATTTTGGTTACAATCTATTCAGCAATACCCATACCACAAGCCATCTTGCCCTCACCATTTTTTATCAAGACAATTTTATCAAGCTATCAAGTTTTAGGGTTTTTCCTCCCCTTGTTTTTCATGTTGACATTTGCTCTGGAATGGTTATCAATATGTCATTAGTGAAAGTTTAACACACGTTAATGTCAAAATAATAGTCAATAATAAGTTAACAGAACTGCATGTTGACTATTTATTCCTGAAGAAGAAATATAGTGGATGTTCAAGAATTGGCCTATCTTTATCATCATTATGTCGAGAACTATTGGTTTTAGACCTGACTCCACAGTGGTTGGCTATTTTGTATATAATGTACAAAACTGAAAACATACAGCTCCATTCACTTTATACTGACCTAGGGCACTACTGTAGCTGTAGGACACTGTATCTACATAGTTACCTACTTCAGGAATCATACACTCATAACAATCAGATGATGCAGGGCCAAGCTTTTGGACCATCTGCAATTGACAGCTAATGACTAGAGATGAGCGAACACTAAAATGCTCGGGTACTCGTTATTCGAGATGAATTACAAATGAAAATGCTTATGTATTTGCTTGGAAAGTGAATTCTCTTCTCACTGATGTAGAGAAAAAGATCTTAGTGTAATCTTAATGCTTTCAGCAAAAGGACATAGGATCACTGAAAGATCTATCTACAGTATCTTTCAAAAAACAGTAGTTCACTTCATTATGTTGATGCACTTCTAAATGCTTGACAAAGCATTATGAATAAATCTAGTACTTTTTAATTGATTATTTACACTATCTGGCTCCTCGCCAGCAGCCTGTGGTGAGTCCCGGGGGATGTCAGTTGAAACAGCACAAGTGGTCTTCTCAATCCATTCTCCTCACTCATGGTCCTCCCTCAGTCTCTCCCCTGCTCCCTGATTGAGGGGGGAGGGGAGGTTGAGCAGAAGACAACTTGTGCTGTTTGAACCACCCTCTTCCTGGGACCACATGCTGCTGGCAAGGAGCCAGACAATGTCAAATAATTGCTTAAAAAGCAATAGGCTATTGGAACCTGTCTTCAGGTAAAAGTTACCTTCATGATGACGGGTTCCCTTTAAAAGATCTGTCAAACTTTATGGTGGGCGTGTATCTATTTCTTGATGGTCCTGCTGATTTTATCTGACAGAAAGATCTATTTATCTTTCTACACATAATCTATCAGGTTATTTGCTTAAACATAAGTGGCTATTGTGAGGTAAAAATAACACATAACAATTATACTCTATGTAAAAAATAGAGCTACATCATAATACTAAATATTTGAATAAATCAGTAGTCCGGTGTGTGTACATAAGGAATAATCCTGCTTCTGGCCACTATATGATTCAAAATCCTCATTTATCAGCCATTTTCCTTTCTGAAGTCTGTATCTGCAAATTGTAGTCCCATCAGAGCTGCTGGTGGAGACCGAACTGCTGTGATTAACTCCTCACCTTCTCATTTCCTTGGAGCTTGTATCTGCTTTGTTAGCAAGATGAAATTCAGCAGAAATGTTAACAATAAACTATCTTCATCAGAAAGGGGAGGAGTTTCCCGTTTTATTTAGGTGTATCCATATAAATGTACATAACAATCACAAATGCTTTTAGGCACAACAGGCCTTCTAGAACAGTTTTACTCCGTTGTTTGTAAAGTTTGGAATAAAATATATTTGAAATGAAGAATTGGCATTATATTTGAATATAATATGGGGATGTTTTATTTTTAAACTACCCAAAATGCTAGTCACATAATCACTGCAGACATCATGGTCAACATTCACCTGGGTCACAAACACAAACATTTGTCATGGGCAAGTTGACACAGAAGAGAATTAACAAAGAAAGGAAAAAATACAGCTCACCGTGACTCTTTGGTTGCGCACGTGCTGGAGATCCACACCTGTGTTGGTTCTGCACATAAATCCAAGGAAAACACGAAACTCCGCAACAGTGCTTGGTAAAAATATTCGTCTTCCACTGAAGAACTCTTTATTTTCGGCAAATCCCCAGGGTCACCTGATCTGGCCAGCCAACCACTGCTATCGACGTGTAAGGGTACCACGTCATGCTGGGTGGAGTGCAGAGTCTCCTGGCTTGTGATTGGCTCTGTTTCTGGCCGCCAAAAAGCAAAACGGCGGGAGCTGCCATTTTCTCGAGCGGGCGAAGTATTCGTCCGAGTAACGAGCAGTTTCGAGTACCCTAATGCTCGACCGAGCATCAAGCTCGGACGAGCATGTTCGCTCATCTCTACTAATGACCTTTCCTAAGAATGGGCAATTAATTGTAATTTCAAGTAACCAAATACACAAACTGACCAGAACTAAATAGACATTGTCAATGCAATTGTAATTATTTCATTAAATGTAAATGGACTTTGACCTTTATTTTATTTGGTGAGTGCATTATATATTTTATTTTTCTAAACTTATGCAACCATTCATTGCCAAATGTATTAAAGGTAACAAAGCAAAAGAAAAACATTGATTTAACTATATTTTCATTTGTGTATTTGGCACCTCTGCAGACTTATATGACTCCATGATTACAGTACTTTAAGGATATCTACCACATGGATGCAGATAGATGTATTCAATGATTTAAGATTAAAGTACTAATACGGTGTTTGACTGGACAGATTATCTCCCTCGGTATACCAGAATGAGTGTGGTGTGCCAACGTTCACTAAGACACCACGGCA
Source organism: Engystomops pustulosus (assembly GCA_019512145.1). Taxonomy (NCBI): domain Eukaryota; kingdom Metazoa; phylum Chordata; class Amphibia; order Anura; family Leptodactylidae; genus Engystomops; species Engystomops pustulosus. Next base: position 61,215,287 of record CM033642.1, read on the forward strand.
CTTCTCACGCCAATGTGGTCATTTTTTACAGAGATTTATGCAAACTAAACTTACCCCCTTACATCTTATAGTATTTTAAATGCATCTAAGACAAAATATGAAGTTTTTCTTCTAACCATGAAACCTTCATTGCCCCATCCACCTTTTCTGTTTCCCCCTTCCCAACCCCCAATCCAACCCCCCCCCTCTGCCTGGGAAAAAAAAAAAAAAAAAAAAAAAAAAAAAAAAACGGGAAAATTATTAAAAGGTCATTCCGTTATTCCCCATAACTCCTCCCATTGTGCTAGCTGATTTCGTTTTCCCAAGTACATTTTTTCGTACGTCTTTATCTTGTGTATCAATTCCTCCCATTGTGAAGAAGTCGGTAGAAACGACTTCATCCAGTTTCTTGCGAGCAAAACCTTAGCCGCAAGAGACATTCTACAGATGATGGTTTTTTGCTTCTTGGCATATCCACAGTATTTACCATAAATTTGTGAGAAATGTGGGTACCACCAATGAGACCCACATTTTTCTCCAGTGATCAGCAACAGGGAGGCTTAGCTATTTACAGACGATCAATAGAAGTTGATAGTAAGGGTTGCACACATATGGCCACCTTTATTACAGTGGTGAAATAGAGGTTGGGAACTATTAAACACTATGGGGCTCATTTACTAAGGGTCCGCGGACCACACTATCGTCGGAATATCTGCGTGGCCATCGGACAAGCCAACTGATTCGGACTAAGCGCGGGATTTAAAATTCAAATTGTGTGAGACATGCACTCACATACACCGGGAGGCAGAAAGTGAACTCCAGCGGACCTGAGCGGGGAAGCGACACATGCAGCATCTCAGGCGCACGATCTTGTTGAATTGCGGCAGACTTCATCCTCGTCCGACAACGCACCTCGGGCATCGCGCAGGGAGCGGGTAAGTAAATGTGCCCCTATATCTACAAATTTCTCCACAAGTTTAGGTGCTTTAAAATAAAACAAAAGCAAGAAAAGATTTTCCAATTATTATTCGCTTTTTCTTTGAACTATTAAAATATTAATAAAACCCTCTGCACCCCTTCAAGTTATGCCACTGGTCACAGTCCATGCCAGGCTAAATTGCATCCCCTGAATATGTATAATAGGTATAGTGCATTGTAATAGCAAGCATACTAAATAAGTAAAAAACTTTTGCATGTGAGTAAGTGAGTAAGTAGCGACTCAATAAAACAAGCAGACTGTAAGTCATAAAGTAGAATGTAGGTATAATAATAAAAAAAATACAAAGTCCTCCATGATTACAGTACTTTAAGGATATCTACCACATGGATGCAGATTTGTACATTAAAGGTGTATTCACATCTGGGCACTCACATTCAGTTTTACTAATCTGCCATTTATAAACATTTCTTCAATTAGATATTGTTAAAAAAAATGTTCCTGTGTGAAAATAGTTTCTCATAAAGTCATATTGTCCCTTAGAAACAAGACTGTTTCCTTGGATATGGCCACCTCTGCTGGAGTGATTGCACAAAAAAACAAAAAGCTTTTGTATATGAAATGCCCGGGAGATACTGCAGGACCCACAGACATACTGTGATAATTAACGCTGAAGCCAGGTCGTCAGACAGGACTCAATAGCGCATGTCTAGCTACCGTAGCCAAAATGTGAGGTGGTTGTATCCGAATAAGCTATCTCGTTTCTAAGGGACAACAAGCTACATTTATGAGAAATTATCTTCACACAAGAAATTTTTTTAATAACATCCAATTGAAGCAATGTTTACATAATGAATTTATTTAAATGTGGATGCCCAGATGGGAATACTCCTTTAAGCACAATTACATGCTGGTGGGTGTCCCCTGAAACATAATCCATTCTTCGTTTATTTTCTAATGGACTAGTTTTGGAGAATCATCTTTTAAAATATGCAAATGATCCTCAGGGGCTCCTTTCTACATCACAGAAGCTCCTTCTAGCTTGTCGTCTGCTAATTATGCACACCCCTATCTTCTCCTACCCAACCCCGGCAACAGAGCCGGTGACATCAGACGGAGCCAGAAGGAGTTTCTGTGATGTAGACAGGAGCCCCTGAGGCTCATTTGCTTAATTTTAAAATACAATTTTCCAAAACTAGGCCATTAGAAGATAAACGAAGAACAGATCCTGTTTGTAAGTGTGCTTGATGTACAATAATGCATCCAAGTGGTAGATTTCCTTTAAAACTTCTGTCTATCCCTAGTCAGCACATCCTTTACTGCTCTCTATGAATGTAATACCTACAGGTAGCAGAAGAGGTTACAAATGCAATAGAATACCACATGACTGCTAGACAATCTTGTACCCTGTAAACATAGAGACAAAAGGAGCTATCAGTATTTATGTTTTGTAACACTTAATGTTTAGAACAGGTGGTACAGTAACGTCAATGGCTACATTCAAACCCCATGACAAGGCAAGTATATTATCAGTAAAATATCCTTAAGATCATGGCCATTTCTGTAATTTTCCCCAATTTCTGAAATGAACTTCCGGTTAAATGTCAAGTACACTGCTTTATTTTCTCAGCTATATTGTTTGAGGTTTTACCATGAATAAGAACATGTTCTATCAGACTGTATCTGCTATGAAGCAGGACATGATCAATTTCAATAAATAGCAATCTCTTAAATAATTACAGTACATAATGCAAATGTGTATTATAAAGAAAATGTATGCACAAACGCATATTGTTAAGTTCCCTTGTGCAGTAGAAATCCAATCAGCTGTTGCTTTGAGAACTTTACCTGAATAAAACCGTAAACTCAATTTCTATGCATGTTTTTCAAAGGAGAATTCCTGTGTATGGACATTTATGGCATATCCACAGTATTTACCATAAATTTGTGAGAAATGTGGGTACCACCAATGAGACCCACATTTTTCTCCAGTGATCAGCAACAGGGAGGCTTAGCTATTTACAGACGTGCAATAGAAGTTGATAGTAAGGGTTGCACACATATGGCCACCTCTATTACAGTGGTAAATAGAGGTTGGGAACTATTAAACACTATGGGGCTCATTTACTATGGGTCGCGGACCACACTATCGTCGGAATATCTGCGTGGCCGTCGGACAACCCAACTGATTCGGACTAAGCGCGGGATTTAAAATTCAAATTGTGTGAGACATGCACTCACATACACCGGGAGGCAGAAAGTGAACTCCGGCGGACCTGAGCGTGGAAGCGACACATGCAGCATATCAGGCGCACGATCTTGTTGAATTGCGGCAGACTTCATCCTTGTCCGACAACGCACCTCGGGCATCGCGCAGGGAGCGGGTAAGTAACTGTGCCCCTATATCTACAAATTTCTCCACAAGTTTAGGTGCTTTGAAATAAAACAAAAGCAAGAAAAGATTTTCCAATTATTATTTGCTTTTTCTTTGAACTATTAAAATATTAATAAAACCCTCTGCACCCCTTCAAGTTATGCCACTGGTCACAGTCCATGCCAGGCTAAATTGCATCCCCTGAATATGTATAATAGGTATAGTGCATTGTAATAGCAAGCATACTAAATAAGTCAAAAAACTTTTGCATGTGAGTAAGTAGCGACTCAATAAAACAAGCAGAGTCATAAAGTAGAATGTAGGTATAATAATAAAAAAAATACAAAGTCTTAACAATATTTTATTGAAAAATATTGCTTGGTTCATAAAAAGGATGTGAAATTGTATATACAATATTTTATTTAAAAATTACAGCGTGAATTGAAATGTATAAGTTCAGGTTCTTTCACAGAAAAGTTATGTTGGGAGTACAGTATGGAAGACTTTACAAGCTCCAGTTGTTTTAAACACAAACAATACTTATTACCAGGTTGAAATGAAATGTTACAGGAATAAAATTTCAGATTTGACATTTAAAACAACTTTTAATGTGTTATAACAAAATAAATTACATTTTATGTGCATAAAACTAGATATGTGTAGAAACCAAAATTTTTACACTTTCTAGGACTAGTTTATGAGTTCAGTCTTTAGAGGGGTACACAGAAATTAGAAAATTATGTGAAATCTACGTAGCTTGGATTCTTAATATTATGTTTGGAATTTGATTTTTTTTTGTTTTCCAGTTACTTATGGTGAAAAGATGTAATATCAATTAACACATCAAAAAAGACAAAATATATCTCCCTTTAACACTACAATGTACAGCTACAATAAGAAGATGGGCAGTGATCATACCATACAGTAGTGGGTTGACAGTGACCTGTCAAGTCAATAATCAGTATCAGTGGAAGTATATCAAGTGTTCAAGGTTTTTTTCTTTTAAGAACTTCAAAATTAAAAGAATTCTATAAAAATATGTCTGGTTTCTTGAATTACTCATCGGCCAGATACCAACCCTATGAGATATGTTTTCGGGTTTTAATGCCTTAATATACAAATAAAACTGGCTGACGTTAGCGCTTCTCTTCACCAGATTCTTAAATTTTTGAATTAATACTGTGACTTCAGGACAAATATGTACATGCCTGCATGCGTTAAAACTATAAAGGCTTCTTAAGAACCAACAGAGTGACAAAACATATTGTCTAAAAGTATCTTCCTAATCACTAGTAGTCTACTGCATACATAATACCTTCTGTGTGACTGTGTCTATATACACATGGCCGGCAACACAAATAGACAAATTAGTTTTCCTGACCCTCGCGGTGGTGAAGAAGAAAGTTATACTCATTGTTTGGTTGATTCTGGACAAGAGGCTCAAGAACACAAAGTCATTAGTTTACATTCAGCAAAAAGAGTTCATTTTGTTAAATACAGTAGTTCAGTTTCCAAGAACAGGTGTTTTCCATTGAACGAGAAAAGTGTTATGAAGAAAACCTTTTTTTCACTAAGTAAAAATTTTAGTTTTAGTCCTATTTTTGTAGACTTTTTTTTTTCTTGATTTTCCATTTTAGTGCATGCCCTTGAAGGAATCCTCCTATCAAACCATCTCTGCTGGTTTAGGTGTGAAAGAAACATTTCCAATGTTTAAGCAGACGCTGCTGGAAAGTTCTGGTGTGCTCAGTTAAAGAAATATACAAGTTCCTTTAAAAACACGATAGAAGAATGGGGGGGTCTTGGTTGTTGATAATTACAGTCTTTACAGATTTGCAGCAGCGTCTCACAAGTCCATGATGTGGAGCGCTGCTGATGGTAATGAAACCTATCAGACTCTCCAGTAGTCACAGGGCACCAGTCTGACAATGCTGTATATTGGAGGAACATCTGTATCGAAATGGAGTGTTTTTACTTTCAGAGCATTTACATCCTTCAGACTTTGCAATTAATCTACAGAATGTTCCCACGGAGTCTTCATCTGTTGCATATCTGTCTTCAGTACATAACACTGGTCTTTAAATATAGTCTTCCATCTGGAGAGAAAATAAAAGAAGTGTGGTTAAGTTTACCTCTGTAACATCCATAACATCTATGGAAAAACAATGACATTTTACAAAAAGATCATTAGATTGAATTGAAATAAAGTTAATGCATTATCAAGCTCTGGGAAATAATATGTCACCTGTGTTACATCTGTTTAGTATATGTTTAAAAATATATATTTGTAAACCAGGCCAATTTTTTTTTTATTTTGAACTAGACTGGACATGTAAGAGATGTCTAGAATCTCCGTTATTCTCAGTCTCTTCAAAAATCTGACGGTATTGACCAATGAAATTCTTTCTTCTAGCAGCTTGTTACATCATCTTTATACTTTATAACTATTCTCCCTATTATAACCCTGACTATTCTAACCCTCGCCCTAATGGAAGCCACTTTCCATGCACTTATTTCATGCATCTGATGCATGCAGCCTAGTGCTGATACAAGGCAGCCAATCAGAGGAAGCACATGTGCAGTGGGAGGGAAAGTGCCTATACCAATAGTGACACAGTGGTGGTGTGTCAGACTACCTCAAACTGTTGGCACTGTCGGTAAACTTTAGTCACACATCACAGCTCCACCATAATGGAGATGAGCTTAAAAAGCAACCAAGCAGCAAGCCGTCCTTGTAATAGCTGGTAATCCTCTGTACTGTAGTCTGAGATTTGCATATAATTAGCATATTTACATTTAGCTTAGGTGTTCTGGCTGACAGTGGCTTCAATTCTGCTGCCTAAAGACAAGAGTTATATACTGGGGGCAGGGGCAGCTGGCTATATACTAGAGGGCATGGGCTGGTTATATACTGGGGCAGGGGCTTCAGGCTATATACTGGGGGCATGGGCTGATGGCTACATACTGTGGCAGGGACTGCAGGCTATATACTGTGGCAGGGGCTGCTGGCCATACACTGCAGCAAAGGGCTTCTGGCTATAAAATAGGGGTATGAGCTGGAAGGCTATATACTAGGCTTATATTCGAGTCAATAGGTTTTCCGTTTTTTTATTAGGGGCCTCGGCTTATACTTGGGTCGTTTTGTACTCAAGTATATACTGTACATACGGATTCGACCAAAGTACAAACCTCATTTTCTATCTTGTACATAACCCTGTGACTGCCTGTATGGCAATTTTTTGGAGCACAAAACATGAATAAGTTACAATTCCTGCCACATGAAAAGGATTAGAATCAATGTGGATGCCTCGGACTACTACATTTAGCATAGCCTGGTGCAGGATACAAGCTGTGTTGTAGCTGTAATCTATGCTTGGCACAACCTGGTGTGAAGTTCATTCGGATCCACATGATCACTGACTATCTCTGTAGTTCTGGCATGTTATGCATCAGCACAAGAACTATTGACCTTTCTGTTTATGCACTTTCAAATATTAACATTTAAGGAGAGTTGTAATACTTTATACCATTGTAATTAGAAACACAGTTATTTACTATATGAACATATACAGGCGGTATAAAGACTTAGGCTATATTCACACTGCCGTTGCCCGCCCGTACCATAGCGGGCAACGGCAGTGCACGGGGAGAGGAGGAGGAGGTGAGCGCAGCTCACCCCGCCCCTCTCCTTAGGAAGTAATGGCGCACAGCGCCGTACTACGGGTAAAGATAGGACAGGTCCTATCTTTTTCCCGGGTACGGAGCGGTACGGTGCCGCACGTGTGCTGCACCGTACCGCTCCCGTACGGCGCCGTGCGCCCATTGCCGTCTGTGGAGGACGTATATAGCCCGTATATACGTTGGCCATATATACGTCCTCCATACGTTAGTGTGAATGTAGCCTTAAGGAGACCCGACTTATAGATGACTTCTAGTTACAGACGGACCTCTGTGCGCATTGTGACCTCTGTTGAAGCTCTCTGGAATTGAATTGTCACAGAGACAAAAAAAATTTTGTCTGGAGCTACCTGTTCTGATGTACATACTAATTCAACTTAAAAGCTTTAAAGCTAATAAAACAGGGAATAGTCACTTGCACATTACTTTCTTAGATTAATGTTATCAAAATACATCTATTTAGTAACTAGAAATCGTGATATCAGGCAAGTGGGTTGGACAATGTAAAAATAAAAGCTAGCATCACTTCCAGTGGCCCAGTGTCATAAGTATGTGCACATGATAGATGGATATATCCATGTACCAGTTTTTGCAGTGGGGCCCTAGGGCATTAAGTTACATGTGAAATTCTTGTATTTTGCCACCTAAAGTTAAAATAGCAGAATTCTAGTTTATGTGAATATAGGAAAATGATGAATGCTCTCAATCTTGTGATGCTATAACTTCCAGAGATGACCAGCTTTGATGCAGATTTTTGTCGACACTCACAATCCCTGACAGTTTAGTCTTTCAAAGCTAATAACAAGCCAATCCCCCATACATCTGTATGGGAGATTGTACAATCTGTGTTGTACCACTGTAGCACATGAGAACCCATCTTCATGGTTTACTTGCATTTGTGCATTCTGTTTTTATGTGAACAGGGTCAGAAGAACTGATATTAGATCTCTTATCTGGTAGCAATGGAACCAGATGTCTTGATGTAACTGCAAGATTTTGGAGTGTCAATAAAAATCTCATTTCTTATTGCAGCCGTGTATCTTGGAGGACGTATTAGCCCTATATACGTTGGCATATATACGTCCTCCATACGTTAGTGTGATATAGCCTTAAGAGAACCCACTTATAGATAACTTCTAGTTACAGACGGACCTCTGTGCGCATTGTGACTCTGTTGAAGCTCTTTGGAATTGAATTGTCACAGAGACAAAAAAAATTTTGTCTGGAGCTACCTGTTCGATGTACATACTAATTCAACTTAAAATCTTAAGCTATAAAACAGGGAATAGTCACTTGCACATTACTTCTTAGATTTAATGTTTATCAAAATACATCTATTTAGTAACTAGAAATCGTGATATCAGGCAAGTGGGTTGGACAATGTAAAAATAAAAGCTAGCATCGCTTCCAGTAGCCCAGTGTCATAAATATGTGCACATGATAGATGGATATATCCATGTACCAGTTTTTGCAGTGGGGCCCTAGGGCATTAAGTTACATGTGAAATTCTTGTATTTTGCCACCTAAAGTGAAAATAGCAGCATTCTAGTTTATGTGAATATAGGAAAATGATGAATGCTCTCAATCTTGTGATGTTATAACTTCCAGAGATGACCAGCTTTGATGCAGATTTTTGTCGACACTCACAATCCCTGACAGTTTACTCTTTCAAAGCTAATAACAAGCCAATCCCCCTTACATCTGTATGGGGGATTGTACAATCTGTGTTGTACCACTGTAGCACATGAGAACCAATCTTCGTGGTTTACTTGCATTTGTGCATTCTGTTTTTATGTGAACAGGGTCAGAAGAACTGGTATTAGATCTCTTAGCTGGTAGCAATGGAACCAGATGTCTTGATGTAACTGCAAGATTTGTGTCAATAAAAATTTCTCATTTCTTATTGCAGCCGTGTATCACAGATGAATACTTTTTGTGAAAATGGTGTGATAAATTATACTTGTAAACTGAATAAATATTTAATTACAGATATTCATGTGTATTTACCTATGTATTATGTGTCTATTTAGGGAAGGATAAAATATATTGAAATGTGACAAGGATTTATAGTAATGCTTTTCATTTGCCAGCAGATGGCAGCAGAGCGATCAAGTAAGAAGTGAATATCATATGTTTCAGTGTAAGTTTTAAAGAAAAAAATATTTTAACTGTATTTTTGTCCAAGAGCACCATTCCCAGTCCAATTAATAATTGAAAGGGTTGACAATTAAATCATGACTTTTCCATTGTAGTGATATTGATAACTTATCTATAAAATTGGCAATCAATATCAAATCGGTCAGTAGAATCTGTAGAATACATAATGTGTCATAAATTACAGTGGTTTTCCTTTGAATATGAACAGACATTACACACAAAACATTGATGTTCTCCATCATTATTTTGATTACAGAGGTGCCAGCAGAACAGTGGAAGCCCAAGTGCTCTACCCCTCTCATCAGATTTTATTGGTAACATGGAAAACCCCCTTAATTGTGTACAGTATTCTGCACATTTAGTGATCAGTTACATTAGTGTGATTCCTACACAACTGTAAAAGTCAGTACTGTGAAACCAATCTTTTCCCAATTCTTTGTATTCATTTATAATATTTTCTAAGTCCTATGCAGTTTAATAAGCACTCCCTGTAAAAATGCTAATTTCTGCCCCCACCTTGTTTAGAAATGTGATTTTATTGACCAAATTTAGTTTTGCTTAATGCATCTATTATTGGAATTAATTTCTGTCCAGAATTGTAACACACCAATCCCAATCAAAAGCTTTTAAAGGGAACCTTTTATCAGAAATTGACTTAAAAAACCACTACCAATATGGTGTGAAGTAGATGAACACCTTCTACGTCATGTCTATTTTTATGACCCAGCACTGTAGCATCATCCAGGAAATCAACTTTAAAGTGAGATGTAATTTAGTTGTATAAAGTCAAGGAGGTGGAGAGTTTAACACTGAAGTTAAGCTTGTATCACCTCAGAATGCCGTCTTCACTGTAATTGGTGGTCCTACATCCATAAATATCTCCTGGCTTATGATGTCACAGGGGAAGAGGCACTCAGAGGTGGGCAGAGCTTGACTTCAGTGCTGAGCTCTCCACCTCCATGACATTACACAACCAATTTACATCTCACTGAAAAAAAACATGATCTAGAAGGTGTTCATCTACTTCATACTGGTAGTGGTCAATTAGGTCAATTTCTGATGACAGGTTCCCTTGAAATTCTACAGCTTCTGTCTTGTCTCTCTATCTCTTCCAACAGAACTACAGTAAATCCTATAGGAATGAATGGGGGCACTTTATGGACAAGAAAGGTGTAGATGTAAATATTATCTCTTTCATGTATAGTACTTAGGTCAATCTATATGAAAACATCACAGTTAATTTAACAGGGGATTTATTAGGGTTTGGATGCCAGTTTTCTGATGTACAAGCCCTGAAATAGTCACAATTCCTGGCGAATTCCACAACAAGTTTGTGGGGAGGGGTGTGAATGATCTGGGCCAATGCTTGACATTCCCATCCAGCACATTAGTTGTAGCGCAATGCTATGCCTGGTAGGGCTGGCTGCTGGATATATCAGGGGGCCTATATATATATATAGTGATAAATTCCCCCAAAAGTTTAAAAAAGAAAAATTTGTATCGAATAGCTCATAGAGAAAGTAGAGAAACTCCAGATATCCATATAGGGGTTATTTATAATTGGTTTTCCTGGGTTTTTTTGGCGAAAAAAAGTCTCATAAAATTAGCAGTGATGTTTTTTTGGGACTTTTCACAGCTTAAAAGTCTCACAGGACTATTCCCACCTCTTCATTAATCCAACTTATATATAAAAACTGCTCGTGCAACACTGTGCGATACCATGCAATTCCATGATGATGACACGAGTCTCATAGTTACTCCTGGTGTATGTGCTGGGTTTTTATGCATTTTTCGATTTTTCGAAAAAAAAAATTCCAGGGAGAGAGTAGACCATAAGAACATGTATTAAAGGGCCAAATTTACTTTGTACTTAAATGATTTATATTATTTTTCGTTGTGTTCAATCAAGACCTACTTTATTTTAATGGAAGTTAAACAAGACTTGAACATTGTTTGAGACATTGTTTGCGACAAGTTACTAGTTCAAGATTCAAGATTTTAGTGAGATCTTGTAAAATGAGAGAGTTTATAATTCTATGATTTTACCCCTAACCACATATGCTGGATTAAAATTGGATGATGGGAACATTACAGATGACATTTCTCAAATCACTGAGTAAAATTTGTGAATATTTCTTTTTTCCGCAGTTTCCAAACATCTACAGAATTAGCTGGCTGCTAAATTACGCTACAAGGAAAAGAAACTTCCATGTAAAAACAAATATTCTCCTAAATGAAATTGTATCAAAACATAAATAAACAGTTGTATACTGTAAGCCTGAGTGAAATGGTGCAGAAAGGATGATAATATGTTTGTTCTGTCGACATTTGAAGCTTAAAGAGGTTTTTGAGAAGACTTCAATTATAAAAACATTTAAAACACACAAAGTTGCACAATTTTTATTTTAATGAAGATGAGAAGTTCATTAAAGAAGATAAATATTTCATTAGATGTTAAATAAAACAAAGAGATTTTTTGGCTTCTCTCAGCACAAAATTCCTTTGAAAGATTAATTAATACATGCAAATTATGCAAATTAGACCCATGCAAATATTTTATGAAGACAATTAAGGGAACCATTAATTACTGCTTTTTTTGCTTCACTGAGATTCATTCATTTAATTTTAATTTCACTTTAACTGTTTTGATGTATAATCTCACAGCTAAGAACTTTATCTTTCCTAGTGGGTCACTTAAACGTATATACATTTCATCAAGTGCAAGGCAATACGAAATGTGGAGAAAGGTATTCTCCAGACCATGCTCTCTATTAAGGGGAATGTCTAGCACAATACAGTCCTAGAAAGAAGTAAGCAGAATGAGGACGTGAGCTCATTCTTGGCTGAGGTTCAACTGCTGGAAAAGCAATTAATTTGCTTTGGCTGTTCTAATATAGGGGAATTAGAAAGTGTGACACAAGACAAATAGAAATAATTAGTTCTCCAAAATGATGTTCTCATTAATATAGTTTGAATATTTGAAATAATAATAGAAAAAAATTGCTCTATACTGCTTTATCAACATATTAATAGACGCCATGATAACACTATGTACCATTTGACTTCAGTTTGACAATAAACTATTTCTATTTTAAGAGTAGGATAGCCTCTATCTTGGGAAAGCTACTGAATAGTGATAATTATAATGCTATATTTAGTATATAAATCAATTCTGAGCTACACTGTAACTTTGCATTTAGTATTAGTATAGAAAGTATTTATAGATATAGGGTTTTTTTAACTGTATGTAAATATTTGTTACTAATATTTTAGTTACTAAGTATATAAAAGAAATAGTAAGTGACCGACAACCAATTTGTTAATAGCTGCAGCACTGTCTACCAGCTTTTGTTAACCCCCAGCTACTTTTGCAGCCACTCACACCAAGAAAATGTGTTTGTGGAGAGAGTTCATGAAAACAGGAGACTACTTTATCAGTCAAATCGCTTAGATGCCACAGTAACTATAAACTGTGGTAATTAGGGGTTAAAGAAGAACAGTCAAATAGATTTAGGACCCTAAACCAATTAAAGGTCCATATGGACCTGTGGTTTACATTTCCAAATTGACCTTTTTTGAAGTATTTGTATGTGCAAAAATTATGTAGGAAGTGAAGTCGGGACGGTATCCTGGCATCAATGTGCATGCCCTTGTGCATGCGCCTTTGCAGTAAAGTTGGGGTTTAATACGTCGGCTTCACTTGCCAGAATGGGCAGGCGCCAAGAAAACAAGGGACAAGATGAGTGTTAAACGCCCCCCCTGTATACCTAAAGATCAAACAGGATGATTTAGGACACTAAACCACCAGTAGTGTCCCAAATCGCTTTGATGGGTTCCAATGGATTGTCTAGTAATAGAATCCTCTGTGAGCCTGGCTGCAGTGCTGGAAGGCAAGCTGTCAAGTGGGCAGAGCCAGTACAATACTATTAGGGCTCATTAAGATGCCCGTCTGTGGGGATGTATATGTGGCTGCAATGGCGGCAGTACAGTGCCACACATCTCCGCATTGTACACTAGGAAAAGAAATAGTATTCTCTATCTTTCTCCATGTCTATGGCCGTGTGCCGCTATTTTCTATGGAGGGGAGAGGGGTCACCAGGCATACCATCGTGTGAATGTACCCTAAAAAGTACAATTATTTCAAAATATAATTATTAAACCTAAGGTTTAAAATGTATGTTTGTATGTTACATATTTGTCTTATTACCAAAAAAATATAGGCCTATCCATAATACACTTGTACTCAAATATAGATAAAACAGAAATAGAAACATCCAACTGTTGATTGATATTCAGTGACAGGGTATAAAAGCTCTCTTACAGCAAAGTAAACATTATGAATAAAGTTTAAACATGTTAATCTCAAGTAAATCATCCAAGAGAAATCCATTAATTGACTTTTACATATTGCAGATATTCATGGGAATTATAATTACTGTATATACTCGAGTATAAGCCGACCTGAGTATAAGCCGAGACCCCTAATTTTAACACAAAAAACCTGGGAAATGCATTGGTCATGGCATCCCATTATAAAGCCTACCAGTCCCTGTAGTATATAGCTTACCAGCCCCTGCCCCCAGTATATAGCCAACCAGTCCCTGTAGCATATAGCCTGCCAAGCCCCAGTAGTATATAGCCTGCCAGCCCCTGTAGTGTAGAGTCTGCCCCTGTAGAGTATATACAGCCCCCGGTAGTATATAGCCTGCCCCCTGTAGTATATAGCCAGCCACTGTAGTATATAGTCAGCAAGCTCCCTGTAGCATATAGCCTGCCAGCCCAAGTAGTATATAGCCGTCCAGCCTCTCTATTATATGGCTTGCCAGACCCCTGTAGTGTATAGCCTGCCAGCCCCTGTAGTATATAGCCACCCCCCTGTAGTATATAGCCTGCCAGCCCTCTATAGCATATAGCCCTTCAGCCCCATGTAGTATATAGCCTGCCAGCCCCCTGTAGTATATAGCCGATCAGCCCCTTGTAGCATATAACCTGCCAACCTGTAAAATATAGCCTGCCAGCCCCTGTCGAGTATCGTCAGCCAGCCCCTGTAGTATATAGCCTGGCAGCCCCCTCTATTGTATAGCCTGCCAGCCCCCTCTAGCATTTAGCCTGCCAGCCTCCTCTAGTATACAGCCTACCAGCCCCTGTAGTATATAGCCAGCCAGCCCCTGTAGTATATAGCCAGCCAGCCCCCTCTAGTATATAGCTGGCCAGCCCCTGTAGTATATAGCCTGACAGGCCCTGTAGTACATAGCCTGCCAGCCCCCTCTAGTATATAGCTTGCTAGCGTACATAGTGGAATGTAGTACGTAGTGTAGCATATAGCCTGCCAGGCCCCAGTAGTGTAGGGCCTGCCAGCCCTTGTAGTGTATAGCCAGCACCTGGTAGTATATAGCCTTCCCCCTGTAGTATATAGTCAGCCAGACCCTGTAGTATATAGTCAGCATGCATCCCATGTAGTATATAGCCTGCCAGCCACCCTAGTATGTATCCTTCATCACTGCCCCCAATATAATGCCTGTAAGAAAAAAACTAAATGCCAATGCCCCCCTGTAGTGTATAGCCTGCCAGACACTGTAGTATATAGCCATCCCCCTGTAGTATATAGCCTGCCAGCCCCCTATAGCATATAGCCCTTCAGCCCCATGTAGTATATAGCCTGCCACCCCCTCCCCCTGTACTATCTCAGCCCCTTGTAGCATATAACCTGCCAACCTGTAAAATATAGCCTGCCAGCCCCTGTCGAGTATCGTCAGCAAACCCCTGTAGTATATAGCCTGGCAGCCCCTCTATTGTATAGCCTGCCAGCCCCCTCTAGCATTTAGCCTGCCAGCCTCCTCTAGTATACAGCCTACGAGCCCCTGTAGTATATAGCCAGCCAGCCCCTGTAGTATATAGCCAGCCAGCCCCCTCTAGTATATAGCTGGCCAGCCCCTGTAGTATATAGCCTGCCAGCCCCTGTAGTATATAGCCTGCCAGCCCCCTCTAGTATATAGCCTGCTAGCGCACATAGTGGAATGTAGTACGTAGTGTAGCATATAGCCTGCCAGGCCCCAGTAGTGTAGAGCCTGCCAGCCCTTGTAGTGTATAGCCAGCACCCGGTAGTATATAGCCTTCCCCCTGTAGTATATAGTCAGCCAGACCCTGTAGTATATAGTCAGCATGCGTCCCATGTAGTATATAGCCTGCCAGCCACCGCCTCGTTTTATCCTTCAGTCCACTTGCCCCCAATATAATGCCTGTAAGAAAAAAACTAAATGCCAATGCCCCCCTGGCAGGTCCTCTTCAATCCATCGCGACTCCGGCATCGGCTCCGTGTTCCAGCGTGGTTTGTCACAGGTATCATGACATCATAGTTTATGCCAATGCCGGCATGCACAGTGGAACGTCAGCGTGCGGCTGACATCACAATGCCTGCACAGAGACACAGAGCCGATGCCAGGGTACAATGGAATGAAAAGGACTTTTCTTGACACGAGTATAAGCCGAGTTAGGGTTTTATATTATATTTTTTGTGCTGAAAACCTCAGCTTATACTCGAGTATATGCGGTAATTTTCTGGATTTTTCTATAAACATGGAAATGTGGAAGTTGTATATTGGGTGCTAGGCACCAAATCACTATGTACCATATATAATCAACTGTAGGATGTAGGAGCATAAGCCCATTTGAGGAGATTTAACAATCTGTATAAGGCAAAATTCTAGAATAAGTTGCACCTGAAATGTTTTGTGCCACATTTATTGAGGTTTTTATACCATTTTTAGGCAGTTTTCTGCCTTATCCCAAAAAGAGGCTTCTGGAAAAGTCAAGCACCAGAAAGTTCACTCTGGAAATTCAGTCCTTACTTTAGACCAACTAACAGCTTGTCTAAAGTACAACTCTACAGTTATAATCTTAATCAGATACATCATCCAGCATGATTTATCTGGTACAGAATAAGAGTAGGGGGGGGGGTATTTATCGGGGCTTCTCTGCCACATCAGTGGTGTAGAATCCCTGAAATAATCCCAAATGCTAGCTTACAGCTGGCACTTGCAATCAATTTCCCCATCCGCCACCTTTACGCCAGTACGTGAAGGGGGAAGCATGGTCGTGGCATCCACCGATTTTCTTTTCACGCCCCTGCCCGACAATCTTTTGCCCAGCTCCCCATCATGCTCAGAGAAACATCAAAACAGATGGAGATGGAGGTTATAGCATTCCTTCTTTGACACAAAACTGGTGGAGAATACATAGTATATTTCTCCCAATGTGATCTCCTGAATGTCTTTTTTAGATTCTGTCTTTCGCAATACCCGATCACAGACCTCTCCATTCTTTTAAGGTGGGAAAACTCACAAAATTGGCAGTGAATGTACAATAAATTCCTGAGGAATTCTCTAGTATTGAGAAAGCAGTGTCACCCATTCAAAGAAGTAATGGTTAGGAGAATGTCTTTCAATAAAAGGGGGCTACTACTAGCTTGGGCTTTCTAGACTACTTTTAAAGAGATACCAGCATCTGACTCAATGAATGAATGTTTTTTATGGAAACAAATGGACGAAAGCCAAAGGCAACCCTGTTGTCTGCTGAATTCAATGCTCTTTCTTTTTTTATTTCATTGATTTTGAGAATTCTCAGAGGATGAGATAGAAACTGTTTATCCTATTTACATTTATGTGTTTTTATTGCTTATATTGTGCCTACATATTTCTTGACCCTATAATTAAATACTCTAAACTATTTTATTGTGTTTTTGTACAAAAAGTTATAAAAAAGACTGAAAAATTTAAAAGAAAACACTTAAAATTTAGTCAGTGATTTAATAAAGAAAATATAGTGATTGGAGGGAGGCTTTTCAAAACAACAAAGAGTTAAGGTCACAGTATGCTGAAAAAAATAAATAAAATAATATATATATATATATATATATATATATATATATATATATATATACCTGCTGTACCCTTGATGTTTTTCCAGTGAAATAGTATCCTTTTCTTTTCATTATAACTAAACAGCTGATGATAAAAGATGTAATTCTGCATTATGTGAATTGGAGCTGACCCTTTACCTGTTATTTTAAACATAACTAAATTAATTTACTGCAATAAACAACAATGCAAATGTGACCTTGTGTTCATTCCAGCCAGATGGTGAGCTGCATGGTTGAATAGCATACTATAACAAGAGAACACTCACATGCAAAAGTCTAGATTTATGGATTTTGCACATCTTACCTTGTATTGTCCTTTCAGCATCTGTTCTGGCCCCATTGCGGTCAGATTCTATCTCCGGGGTCAAAGCCTCTGAAAGCAGAGACAAAAATGAATGACATTAGCAGCTGAAATACAGCAGGATTTAACCTACTGTGTGCACACTAAGACCATGGCACAGAAGGGATTTTTACTTTTCAATGGCACCATATAACTCACTTAATTTTTTCCGAACACAAATGAAATAAAAACTGACATTGTCTCTTGTGACTATGACACCATTATACTAGAAATTTCATACAATCCTAGATATTATTTTTTAAATTCTGTGGGCATATAATTTTGTAGGCATTTCTTATCCTCCTTAGAAGACTGACAGAAAATCTGTACCAATTATTTCAATATAAAATAATACATTATACATCAACGATAAAACATCTTAGAATTGGTGGAACTGGGTAATAAGGTCATTCTAAAATTTAAATCATGATTCATAAAAATAATATTAAATAATAAAACAGTTTACTGTAGGATATGTTAAAAGTATGTTGAAAGGGAAAACAAATAAGTAAATTAAATTACTAAAATATTGTGCATTGAGCAACAATATCATAGGGGGAATAGCATACTATTGTTACTACTGTTACTGTTGATTTTGCACATTGAGTAACATGCACTAAGCAACTTCACATAGATAATATGCAGCTGTTTTTCCATTTTTGGAGGAAGGTATGAGGTATGGGTTATCATATCCATGGATATGTTTTAGAATTATTTTCCATATATTAAGAGTAATATTTTGTGCATAATGTAAAAAAACAGGTACTATGCTTTTCATACACTTTCTGCAAACTTGAGACTTCTAGTAGGGCTTCATGGTACTTTAAACATTGTGAATACTATGTAAAACACTGGCCGTACTTGTAACTATGGGGCCTCAAAGCCAAAACTGGGGTCTAGTCATCTATCTGTGATGCTTTCTTTATTCTTTGGGATACTCCTATCTTTACTCAGCATTTTCAGCTTCCTCTGGATTCTACTACCCCTTATTGCCCTATCTGGACCAAATGAAAAAATGTTTCTTTTGAACTATAATATATAAATCGTTATTCACTAGAAATGTCTGTAGTCCTATCTGCCTGTGTCTATTTTTCTTTGTAACCAGAGAATACACTGGACACATAGTTGGTGAGTCTGGTGTATTCACAAGATGAAAGAAACAAACATCCCACACCCCAATCAGCCATTGCTTCCAGCTTCCCTGCCCTCTTCTTAGTTATTGAAAACTGGTCTATGCCAGTGCACAGTGGAAGTGTTCCTCTTACAAATGTGCCAGGTGTGTTTTCTGATCACTGCTACTTGTTAAATGGATTATTATTTTTTTCTGCTATTCTGGATAACAGCAAAGCTATCCCCATTTTGTGATGCTCTAAAATAGGATAACAAATTCTGCTCATAGATTAAATTACATTACATGTGCGTTAAATGATATCATAACATTTTTTAATCTTTAAACATAGAATACATAATATTTTCAACCAAACACTTCTGTTTTATTGCATAATTCAACAAAATTTAGGAAATATCAAGTAACATTTTAAAGATGTAAAACATGTGCCAGTATTGTAACAAAAGCAAATCTGTGCTGTAAATGACACTAATGATACACGAAGCCTATTGACTACAGCCATACCGTTAAGGACCCTGAGTCCTTCTGATGATGCTGCTTGTTTCAGTGCCTGCTCAGCTTGCTCTCTCCGTTTTGTCTCAAATTCCAAGGCTTCTTGCAATTTCCTTTTTGCCTTCTTTTCTTTCTTAAGTCTTTTTTGAATTATTGCTGAAACAGGAAACATTCTTTTAATTATGGTGATTGAAATTATAGTCCTGAGCTATAGATTTCAATCCACATACATAGAGAACAAATAATTCTTTGCCCTTCCCTTAACTTATAACTATTCGTCATTTACAAATGCCTAAGAATCTAAATAATCCTCAAACCTTTCAGAAAAAAAGAGGATTTGACAAATCTACCCCATGTATAAAAACACAGCATGCCTGCATGGATGATGGGGAGAAGTAAGAGTGCATAGAGGCATCCTGTGTTTTGATGTGATCAGATATATACATGGGGCAGATTTTGAAAATGTTAGTGGGTAAAGGACCTTAGATCACATCACCCTGGTCACAAGACATGAAGTGTCGAATGGTGAGAAGGAGACAAGGGGCAGCGCGGTTGGACTTGAATGAGAAGGGCACGCCCCCTCTGACTCACTGCTCCATTTGGCTGAATGCTAGGTAAGATAACAAATTTGATGTTAGGCAAACAATTTGTAGTTATATGTAGCTATATATAAAATATGGGTGGTATTTAGTTAAAATGGCTCTATGGGTAACTGTCACAAGCTGTATTTATGAAAAATGTGGTGACAGGTTCCATTTAACAGCCTGTTTTGCTTTCATCCAATTAACAAGACATTGGTTAAATATATCATTTGACAACTTTTTTGCCTAAAAAAGCTGTATTTATTAATTGGATAACTATTTGGCTGCAATGTGTCAGATCTGGTAACCCATGTACAAGCACATGTAATAGAAGATTTGATACAACTATAAGATCCTACAAACTATTTCTTGACTGAGATACAGACAGTCCCCTACTTAAGAACTGGTTCTGATGGAAATCCAAGATTTTTAAAATCCAATTGTCACAGAGACCAAAAGAATTTTGGCTGGGGTTACAATTCTAAAATATACAGTTCCAACATACATACAAATTCAACTTACAAACAAACCTGCAGAACCTATCCTGCACGTAAGCCGGGGACTGCCGGTATAAGAGTTGTAATTTGAATGTAAATTCAAGTTAAATTACATTATGATATTCATCAATTCACTTTGAAAATATATACTGGACAATAATCATTAACAGAGATATGGTAATACCGTAGTTGGATCCTAGTGATAATTAACCAGCAATTATTACCATTATTATCTCAGTGCCTAGATCTGTGTCAGCACATATATTGGAATATACCACATGGAAACACATTTGCTGTGCTAGAAGTTTCAATTATTAGCAGGAGGTTCAATTTCCTCATCCTTCTAATCGACCCAGGGATGACAGCAGTAAGACCCCAAGGGGACGTTTCCATTTACTTATGTGAACTCATACACAGTCGTAGTTTCCACTGCCCCTTGTATAAGCCGACTGCCTGAGACAAAAACCTCACTTGCTGACACATGGACCGCACACAAGACACCATGGTCCATGTTATTTGTGGCCCATGATCTGCGCAGTGTGCCCATTGCCGTCTATGGGGGATGTATATCGTCCACATATACGTCGGCCGTATATACGTCCCCCCTGCGGCAGTATGAACGCAGCCTTAGTCAGACTAGGAGTGACCATGTTCTACACATCTACATACAGAACTAGTACAGAGACATAGAACACACAAAATAAATACATTGATAAATTAACAAATACCTCTGTTCTTTTGCTCTACTGCTAATTGTTTTTCTAGGGTTTCCCTCAGTTCTCGTTCCCTGAAAAGTTCCATCTTAAGCTCAGTCTTTTCCATCTGTACCTGTTTCTCTTGCGCTCTTGCGTTATCTATTGCCACCTTTAACAAACCCTGAAAAATAAATTAGCATTACTGTCAATATATTGAACATACAAATATATAAATCCTGATAACTGTGTAAAGAATGCAAAATTGGAATCCCAAACACATAAATGTGTATATACACAGTATATTCAGTAATGTTATGTCTTTCCTACAAAAGTTAGTATGACAACCAATGTTTGCATCACCAGAGAAGAGACTGAGCATTGACAGGTTGTTGCTATGGACATCAGGTCTATAATTTTCATCTATATTAGAAATACACAAATGGAGAGTCAAATTAACTTGAAAAAATATTAACAAGGTAATTATTTTTCTATGTAGCTACTTGTATGATCCAATGTAGGAATGGGGTCAAATAAACATGTTTTACTCACAGCATGGACTTTCTCCAGGATTAATTTGATCAATTATATTGTAGGTTGACCAGGCAAGGTTACCTTCACCATCACCTTGTATGGTCACCTGATGCTGTACAGTAATTATTGTAATGAATTGCAAAGAAGTTACCTGCTGGGAATGAGACCTCCCTGTCATTTGGACAATAGCCATTTCTTTTTTTTTATAATATGGTTTCTGCTTAATATGTTTTAATTATTAGTTATTAATAAAAGCAATAGTGTTCTCTATTATATGTATAACATACCTACATTTAACTACATCGATTACTCTTGAATTTATATGTCTAGTAGAGGATTTGGTAATTTTAAACCTTATTATAGATTAAACAATTATACATTATATAAACTAATCTATATGACATATATTGTCTATAGTAAAAACAAAAAGAAAATCCTTGGATTCTATCATAATGGTATAGAACAGTTTACTATTAAGGTTCATGTCACCATGTGACTACATTATTAAAGCTATAGAAAAGCAGAAGAGCAGGAAGCAATAGACTTCCTACTTTGCCATTTACAGCTAATTGTGTGCAATTCCGGGGGCCCACCAGTATAACTTTGTTCAGGGACCCAGAAATACAAAATCTACCCCCATCCAAAATGCATCCTACTGTGCTAACAGCATAGCTGTCCCTGTCTCTATGTAAACATATAAGTAAATCCGCTATATACAGCATTTCTTAGATGCCTCTGTTAGGTTCTACAATACCAGCCTGGAATCTAGGTCATATTATGGCGCATTACATTGATAACTGTCATGAAGAGCACAGACATAACTAAGACAAATGTACAATAAAACTGTGTTCCGATATTGCCTTTTTGTTGTAACAGGACAGAAAATCTTTAATTTGAGTCTACTTGCATTATTCAGCAATGCTCTTTGTTTTACTGTACTTCATCAGCAACAAACAATTAGCAACAAATGAAAGAGATCATTACATGAAGTGCCCCTTTAGATCACCCCAATTAAAAATTTAGTTTAGCTTTATTTTAATTCAGAGATACTAAATTCTAATTTTCTGCTCTGATTGATCTTGTTGACTTATCTTTGAAAGATGTACTCTCTATGCAATGTCTAGAGATTATTTAGCAAGATGCCAATGTTGGCACCACTTAATGTGTTGATTGGTTGTATTATCAGAAGCTGAATAAACTACATGAATGAATAGCACGAAGAACATGAACAAAATATAGCTTTGCTTTCAAGTGGTTATTTTCTGGAATTTAAGCTAAGTGACTGAAGGAGCTCTTTTATATTCCTGTATTATGTATATAGTAATAGACTGATGTAGGCTATATGCTATATGTGTCGCTGTAATTTATTTGTTGTTTGCATAAAGATTTACACTTCATAGGCTCTGTAATGGAGTACAAATTCACATCTTACTTGTTTGGTTTGGTCTGCACATGTTTTTCCCAAAATGTGGTTTTCTCAAACAAGGTCCTGATGCTGGTGGATGACTTATTGGGCAGTAAAATAGTCATTCACAAGGACAAGTAAAATCATGCCTTTTTTGCTTCCAAAACCCCTAACCATCAACTATAACTAACAGGAAGCCTAATAACATGATGTGGAATTAAAGCCAAACAAGTATATCTTTTCCAAAAGGAACAGATTCTCAACTGTAGACAGCACTGTTTCTGTGAGGTTGCATCTCTTCAGTACAGCGTGGAGAACTGGTTATCTGAGTGCAAGGCTTTTGACTAGGGTCAGGGAAGACTTCTGAAGACTTAGCTAATTAAGCCCCCCTTGCAAGCATGTGGAGACTTATATCCATTGATGTTCCACCAGGGGATTCTGGAAAATATGCAAATAAGTTTTCCATGATGGGAAAAGGAAAACCATGCTTCTTTCTTTTCTACTTTGTAAGACAGCCCTCTTATCACCTTACTGCAAGTCATGCTTGATGGTAAGGGGGTTGCCTTACAAGATAGAAAAAGAGGCGTGGTTTATCATGTCCAATCCTGGAAAGTTATTTGCATATTTCTGAGTTAGAAAATTGACAGATTTGACTGCAGGTATAAAAAATGTTATAATGCTTCATCAACAAGGTACTTAAAAGGATTTTTAAGGGAATAAAATTCTATGATATAGTATACTGAGGAAATATGTAAAATGGCTGAGGAACATCTCCTTGATGGATACAGAATTATGTATATTTGATAGTGGGATTACATTAATACTTACCAATATGATGGGTATTAAAGAGCAACTTGCCAGTACGAATATACAGTAAAATCTTTTTGAAATGACAACTCAAAATTTAATTAAAAAAGAGGATTCCCTTAAATATATCCAGTAAAAACCAAAAGTCTGTCCGGTGTGAATAAGGGACTGGTCCTCTCAAGGAGGTTGTCTTTTTTAAAGCTTTCACTGTATTTATTGTATATTTTATTCAGCTTATTATTTGATTTATACTGCACAATTTCAGTTGATTTGCCTACCTGGATATTAGTCAGAAGGGTCTCTATGGAAGACAGCCCATCAGGAAAAAGAAAGGGAGAAGGAAAACCAGGAGGTAGCGGTTGACCATGTCCAGACAGAGAGAGTTTGTCAAAGCTGTCTCTCGCAGTTGGTGTTGAGAGCAGGGTCTCATCTGTATGTGATTGAAACAAAAATATAGAACAAGTTACGCTTGTCTGTTTTTATTAGACCTCAGTAATGGTTTCCCTAGTGGTTTCCAGAACATTTATTGCAAATTGGTTCTTGCTATCAAGAGAAAATGCTTTCTGCTGAATTTTCTTTAATGAAAAAGCTGTGGAGATACAACAAGATAACATTAATGAGTAACTTTATAAGCCTTTTAAATGCGGTCTCTAATGAGACTGAGTTTACAATGCAAGAGAATCTTTCTAAAACAAATATTATCTCACATATACTTGTGATAATATATTCAAACTGACTTTATGACTACCTCCCAATTATCTCATTTTAGTTTGTGTTGTACTGTGCAGAGCTTGACAAATAGGGCAGGATATTTAAATGGAGGGGGAAAAATATTACAGCCCAGTAATATCAAGGCTTTATACATGTACTGGGAAGAATAAGTGAATAAAATATAAGGTTGTACATGGAATGTACTATATTTATTTTCTCAGGCATATATTGTAATATATCTATTTGTAGTTCATAATCTATTAATATAGCATTATTGTAGTCACAATGAATAGGTTGCGATTTTCCTGGCATAGTATTTCACCCAATATGACTTTGGGCATGGAAAGAAACAAATGCGTGCTGGACATTTGCAGAAATGGGCCACTGAGTTGTTTAAACAGCTGGCCTTTTGTAGCCACATGAATAAAATTGTATATCATGTATGTATCACATCTGTCTAAATGGCCTGGACTGCTTAGCCCATTGTCATATTGGATTTCCTTGGGCCCACCAGATAAAAGTATTATTGGGGCCCACCCTTCATTAACTCCTCAGACAACCATAGGAAAAATTGTTAACCAAATATGATAATTCAATCTTCAATCTACGCATAACTAATAAGTTAGCTCTCTTTCCATGTTAACCAGCGCTACATCTGTATCTGAGCGGATGACCATATGGGACTCTGGACCTGCCTGACTCTGACTTAGCGTACTGACTGTGACCACATGCATGCCCTGGACTACTATGCCCGGTGTCGCATAGTAGTGGGCCCACCAGATAAAAGTATTATTGGGCCCTGCCCTTCATTAACACCTAGGGAAAATATCTTAGAAATTTTTAACTAGATCTGCTGGATCTCTTTGGCCCATTAACAGTACAGTTTAAGATTACAGCTTACATAGCTGGTAACTAGACTATATCTCAATCTATAGTGTAAGTGAATATAGGGAACCACCCATGTTCTGTGATAACTAAATGACTTAGCTCACTTTCCATGTTGAACAGCACTACCTTTATATCAGAGCCTCATCCATTGGATGACCCTCTGGGAGTCTGGATTAGCTTGACCCTGGCTTAGACTACTGACTGTGTCCAGATAATGTAACAAGAATACTCAAAAACAAGAAAAATTTTTAATAAGCAGAATTACACATACTAGTCTATGTAATAACATTATCATGTGTCATTACCACTTCAACTTCCTAATTTCTAACCTAAAGTCTTTATTAGTGTGGGTGTCGACCCTTACAGCTTCCAACCTAGACTGCAAGATACAGAGGGAGACATGGAACATGAATGGCTATTGGAAATAACTTCCACTTGAAAATGATATCATCTATTAAGCAGCTACTCAATCTTAGTTAAATGTAATGCGTAGTGCTTTTATGTAGTACAAATGTCACAATAGCAAAGGTAAACGTATAGTAAACAGTCTCAGTTGTGGCTGAAAACATACCTTTTACATCTTTATGTTTTCATAACATATAATAATTCTTAACACTACTGTGGTTTAGATGTCACATTCTATTAATATCCACACAGTCAGTTCTTAGGTTCTGTTTGTTTAGAGGGTACAAGGCTACACATCTAATGAATATTTAGGAAAAGAAAGCTTTTTGTTGCAATGTCTACAATGTAATCTCACAGCAACCACAAATCAGATTCTATCAAATGCACCAGCAAAGTAAAATACTGCACTGAATTGCTAAGCTTAATAAAACTTGTGTCCAGTTCTGTAAAGATGGAAAATGGGTGGTAAAGCTCGACAACTGTGCCACTGGGGCTGATAAAATGCAATATAAAAGTATCTGTGCAATGAGAGTAAAGTGCTTAGTAAAATAAAATACATTGCTCAAGGGTAAAATTCCTACTATATAGTTGAAGCTGTCATTCAGAATTCCCTTCACTGCAATGGCAGAGACCCATATGTATGCTGGAGATTATTTACATATCAAGTAATGGTTGGATTAAAAATGTAATCTAAGGCTGCTTGTCTCATATATACTAATAACTACAATGGCAAAAAAGGGCAAATATTTTCTGAGAAATGCATTCTCCTACCTATTTTATGAAACAAAGTAAAAATATGAGCTAGACAATTCAACACTTCATCATGTGTATCTCATAGACTTAAAATTACATCAGACTAGGAAGTATACAAAAAAGTGCTTTTTGTAGGGAAACAACAATAACTACATCTCATGTAGAAGTTCTTATGGAAAGTAGTTTTCAAGTATTGCAAATTATCTGTATTAAGCTTAGCCTTAAAGAGATTAACTAACATAATTAAGCGCTTAAAGAGGACCTGTCACCCATAAATTGGGCACTAGGTGCTGCCTACTAAAGTAAGCAGCTCTTAGTGCTAAAACAAATGCCACAGTGTTAGAGTGATACTTCCGGTAATGATATCTAACATTGTGATGGAGTACAATATAAACAGCGGACAGGTCGCCAAGTGGTCCGATGTATTCATGAGGGGGCAGGGTTGGGGTGGGATTAGGGGCGGTGTCTGTCCCATGATGCGCGGCAGTCACCGCCAGCCTCGCGAATATGTTTTGCGAACAGTCCAGCGTTTACATAGTACTCCACCATAGTGTTAGGAGGTTTCCGGTAACGCTATCACTCTAACACTGCAGCGTATTTTTAAGTAAGCAGCTTTAGTAAGCAGCTCCTAGTGCCCAATTTATGGGTGACAAGTCTTCTTTAATTACTTAAGGGTGTATAGAAAGGTCTAATATAAGCCCTCTCCATACATGGCTGGTGCTTGCTGTATTATGTCCTATAATTTGTCCTCCAGATGACAAAGCTTTTGGAAGGTAGAGAGTGAAAAACTTTTCAATAGCTATGTGCCAAATTGATTTTCTACACACTGGAATTATTACAATATCCAATCAAGCTGGACCTCAGACTATTTACTCCCCTCCCACTTTTCCACAGCATTATGATTTCCTCCATAGAAGCCAATCCTCTATAATATGAATATAGCCCTTTCTGCAGCTTTAAACATTATCCATCAAGTAACTTATGGGAAGTAGGTTCTGCTTTCTGTAGCTGAGTTAGGATAAGTTATCATTTTAGCCCAGAAAACTCCTTTAACACAGAGACTGTATAATGCTCATAATGCTCTATTTTGGACAACCTAAAGCCCTATCATGTAATATAGTTGTGAAAAAATAAATATACAATTTTATCATAAACAGCAGGATAGGTCTCTTTGAAGATAAAACACCTTTCAGAGTAGACATTTAAGCCTGAAAAGACAATATATATTGTGTTGTAGCACTGATAACAATAGAAAATATCTTGCTTAATCTTCCACGCATATTAAACAAGATGCATGATTCAGTATTACAAATCAGTACATCTAAGGTGAACGTAGATCTGCAGGTTACAATTATCCGACAGATGTTTAATGCAATATAAAACTGTCTCTTGTAAATGACTGATTAGTCTCTTTCCATTTCAAAATCCTCCCAGATTATTTATTTGGTTCTGGCCATTGCATGAAAGCATCCTATTAAATCAAAACAATTGATCTTGTTCAGCTTTTCATGTTTCTATATTATTTATGTATTTATGCTCATGTCTTAAACAGGCGGAAACAGAGAAGTATTTTGTTTATGCTTATAAATCAGTACACAGCTTCAATGTTGCTTTTCCACCTCCCAAAAAATCCAACCACTTTTATCCAATGAGAAAAAGAACAGAACACACAAATTCTTGATGCAAAGGTAAAGTATAATCACCATTAGTGGACAAAGATTGAGTCAACCAATATTAACCAATTACTTAATCTTGTCAAAAATTTAGATCACCAAATAAGTCAGGATGATCATCATGCCACCTCCAAATCATTATCAGGTAAGTGTATCATTGAACAAAATGTCTATATTAATGCTCTTTCATGATCTTTCATCTATGGGCTGATATGAAATCAACATTGGTGGAGGCTAAATGGACATTTTCTTGGTGGATCCCTTTAATTCTATTCTAAACATGTTAGTTAGGGACAGTTCAGATATATCATCATTTATTTCCTTCAGTTAGAAAGGAAAAAAGGTGTGCTTAAATACACAGAACAGATGCAAGTCTTTCCACTATAATTTACCTATGTGTAGTTGCCTTACCTGGTATTGGATCACAATAGCTGATGCAAAAGACTGAAGACATAAAAGAGATATGTACTGGGTCTAAAACTGGTAGGTGTAAGCATTAGGTTTTTATAAGAATTTTAAGAATACATGTCAGTATGAGAAACAATGTTCCTTAGTGAGATTCGACATCTAGACCTATTATAATTCTCTCTGTAATCTCTTTTACTTCTTGGCTGGACAAGATATGTGTATCATGAGACAGAAGTTTTCATGAGTTAGCAATATTCTGTCATACCATGCGTATCCTATATATGTCTGTGGTTGTGAATTGCAACCAATCATAGGTTTTGTTAGTAGGTTTTAAAGGAACAGACATTCAAGTCAATGGTCACCATGTAATGTGACTTTTTTAATGTAGTTGTTTTCCAGGCGTGTCAGGAGGCAAATCGGAGGTAATAATTTGATGGACATGGGGGTTAAATCTCATAGGGTTTGTCTTTGATGAGACAACACATTTAACTGGTAAATCTAACAAAGTATTTACAAGTTTCAGTAGCCCTCCCTATACACATCTTCCAATAGAAAAGCTATTAAGGGTTTATTTCCAACAACAATATCTTTCACGTAAAAGTATTAATTTATTAGCATCATGGTAAAGAGTTTATAATGGTTCTGGTAACTGATACTGCTTTTTGAGAACAGTTCTACCACAATACATGGTATTCAGTACTGTGTACCAGCCTATTATCAATTTCACACTGTGTAATACTGCATAAGTCTATTAGCTAATACAAACAATGATTTCAACTTCTTCATAAAGGAAATGAAACGGTAAGGAAACAAGGGCCACAAGAACAATAAAGAAATGCAATGTGCACATTTAGCTTGTGTCACTAAGGTTCACCATTTAGATTCCTTACAAGTTTACCATTCAGTCACAGAGGTCACATCCATTATGATCCTTGTCATCTTTTTGATGACATCACATTCTATCCATCAAAGGTTTCTATAGCAGCCTTTCCATCTGTTCACAACATCTCATCACACAAAGTCGTGGAATAGCAATGTCCACAATTACATTAGTCGTTGGAGGCAAAACATTTCCTGTTATTAGCTCCAATATTTATATATTCCCCTAAAATCTGCAACCTAGACATATATTTGTGTTTGAAAAATCCACAATTTAAACAATATATTCATGGGAGGAAATTTGGGAATCGAAGCTAGAGCAAAATGCTGTTTACAGACATAGCAGTCTGCATCTTAACTGTGTATTTACACTGAAATATGCCATATCAACAAAAACATATTTCTTTAACATAAATATGTTTCATTATTTAGATTAATGGAGAAAGTACTATTGGCATTTTCCTTTGGCACATATTTCATTTCAGCTGTGATCAACATTGTACTAAAATAAAGTCAAGTATAACAGCCGCTCTCTGCCCATCAAAACTCACAGACGTCTGCCAAGTACTTGTAACAGCTGGTGTTACATTAATTAGTTTAAACTATTTATTTCATCCATCTCCAGAGCAGATTGAGCAAAAACATTAGAGATTATTCTAGCATCTGTAAGTATGCTGCAAACATTCACTGAAAGAAAGTTGGAATATTAGTTGTAAGCTAATACATGATTTAAATCTGGAGATGGTTTGTTTAGAATGTAAAACAGTGTGATTTGGTGATCTGAGAAATATAAGCCCAGTGTACATCTCTAAGACTATACTAAAAAGCATGCAAATTGCTCTTTGCAGTTACCAAAAAAGTCTCAGAAAATATAATTAAAAAGAGATTGTAATTCTTGGCGGAATGGCTCATTAAACAATGTATGTCAACTACTGGATGACTCAGAATATTAGTCAAAAATTTTATGTTTATTAACTGGAATGAAGCCCTAAGAACGATGATCAAACTGCTGTTATAAGTGGTTGTAACAATCTCAATTAAAATTACTTTGATGGACTGAGATAAATATTTAAATGGAATTATACTCCTAAAATCCATATCCTCTTGCCTTGCATCTTTTTTAAAAGCATACTAATACAGTTTATGATATGTTAGCTCGGTTTAGGTGCATTAAGAAGACCAAAGGAGACCAATCTTATAAATCGAATTAATTACATAATAATCTATAAAAGAGGTATAGCTAACAAAAAAGCGATGGCATTGGCAAAAAAATTTTATTTAAAAACTCATTCTAGATTAAAACAGATTGTTTACTGCTTTGTAGATTGAGTTAGAACTGTAAGAATGTCGGTAGACAACTAAAATAATCCTAAATTCCAATAATTGAATTTCAAGGTTCCTTAGGTTTATAGGAAAATATTAACTTCTGCTTATTTCCTTGCAAAAAAAAATATAAATAGCAATAGCCCACCTAATGTCAATGATTTGGGACGCAAGCCTAAAACAACCATACACCCCTCCAACCAATGGTATGGAAGTGGTTATCACTAAGGGAGTACACATGGCTTCTGCTAACCATGGAAAAACTTTCTCAAAGAAATTATAATGTTGGTGCCCCTATAAGGGTCCCCTACTTACCATAGTAGTATTTCTTCTTAGTGGCCAACCCCTTTGTTTTAAGCATGCAAGCACTAATTTAAATTCTCAAAGTTAAGGCATATTACCCCAGACAGACCTATGATTTACACTTTCACCATGCAAGATACCACATGAGTAAGTTGGCTAATAAGACAGCTATCACCACAATACATTAAGATGACAAACTCTGTAGTTTCAATCGGCTGAAAGGGGCGTAAGCTGATGCTAAACATAAATAAAGATAATTGTGCAGGACAAGCAAATTTCAACATTAACTCTGTTTAAAAATGTGGATATTTTACTGCAGTTTGAAATGACAATTACTTATTACAACTTAATGCTTGGTCACAAACACATTTAATTACAGTCATTTATTTTGCAGAACTATGCGCACAGGTTTCACAACCATTTGCTTGTTATTACCCTTGGGTAGATTATGATAGGATGGGACATAAACCACTGTTGATTAAATATCATAAAGACTTGATGAAGTACAGTCATAGGTTGCATTACAAACCAGCTTTATCTTATTTTAGAATGTCTTTGAGAGAATGAAAAAAAAAAAATAGAATACAGACAACATACCCGAGGCCATTGCAATGTTACTGTTAAAAAAATGAATTTTTAACATTGTGGAGATATCAACTTGGAAGATTCCATAAAAGTGGATAAATGTCCTTAATGTAAAGCAACTAGAGACATAAATATATTTGTAAAGGTGGATTTTATTTCTAACTTTCAAGAAATATATGACAAAGATTATATTACAGCTACTGTTATATAATCCTGAAACTTTATTAAAACATTTTCAAACTAATGAAAACAAATGATATTGAATACTTATCTATTGTACTAAAACATCCTTAAAAGTGGTCTCCTTATATCAACTCATCTACAAATAAAATCAGTATTGTGTAGAGTATGTTGTAAGCTTTTCCAGAATAGCGTTCCTGTTTTTCAGTTATCTGTTATTTTAGAGAAAAATCGGTTCTAATATTTAGGCAAATTAGCTTGCACCAAGTGTAAGGTCATGTCTGTTTCTTTCTATACTACCTAGCACCAATCAACACCACCAATGTGCACAATGACTGACATTACCTTGAAGATAGAAGATAGGATGGAGAAACATGTGTATCAACAGACACAGCCATAACCTGGTGTTCCAGGTCATTTACATAAAGATAACTGGAATTATCTTCAATGTGACCTATAACTGGAAAAGAGGAGAGGATATATCTGATAATCTTGCAAACCTACACTTATAGGGGAGTTAGGAGGTGGTAGATTCAGTTATAGACATTAGTTGCTTTGATTGCTCAAACAAGATCTCTTTTTGTCAAGTGTTATCTTACTGATTTTACTCATTTTAAGCTAAATGTTAATCTATTTATATACAAAGCCTGGAAAGGACACTTGGCCCAATGTCCTTTCTCTATGTTCTGCATCTAAATGCAGCAAAGGATTATAAGTAGTGAAGAACTTATAGACGCAAGAAATTTCAGGTATAGTTAAGTTTGTCCAAACCCGAACTTTAAAATTCTATTTGGGTTCATGTTCAGTCACTAGTAACAGCTGTGATTGGTTCTGGTACTGATTGTGGTGTTATCTCTTTAAATTCTGCTGGCAAAGTCACCGGTGGCGTTTAAATCAATGTGTAAATGCTCATCCGTTGACTGATAATATTTTTTATTTAGCATTGAGATTCATATATTGCTGGTACCACATCTTCCATGTAGATAGTGTTAAACTGTATGTAAACAATTGGTTGAAGCATCAATAGTTTGGTCATACACAATCATGATACATCTACATGGTAATATCACTGATCGTCACCATTAGATCTGCCCATAAAGAAATCACCTGGTATCATCCAGGTAAAATGTTCTAGTATTACTAGTGGTGCTAGTTTGTAAAAGCAAGAAAACCTTGGCACATGGTTGGAACCTTGGAATTAGTGGTCCAAAGACACTTGGCAGGTCAGATTTAATGGCACTGCATATGTGACATGCCATATTTGTGTAACTATAAGGCACAGTTGGATACCACTGTGACACCTGAAACTGGCCAGTAGTGTGAAAGGTGAAGACTTACTTCTTTGTTACCAGCACCTCTACCACTAAGGGTAGTAATGTCTACTTTGGGATGGTATTTCTGGAAACAATATTTTGACATTTACAATATCAGACTGATCCATAAGAAAAGTAGAGCACTCTCTTTACTCCAGTAAGAACGGTTGCAGATGCAATAAAGTACCACAAAGGTTTAAGTAGTGGACTACTGGATTTGGAGTTGAATTTGGAGCCAATAATTTCTCTTTGATTCAATAGTCTTTTTGATGTTTTTGACTCCAATAGGTTCTGTTGGAGTCTCCTGTCTACTTAAGTTTTCAGTTTGTAAATATTAACAGAATCTACGCTGCTCAGTATTTATCTTAATAAAATGACTAAATGCAAATACCTTCCTGGTAATATGTACTTTTTTTTACAAACTGCTATTTTATTGTAACAGGATTATTGTTAGAATTATTATTATTAACTTGTAATATGATAAAGGTTTTTTTTGCCAGGAAGGTAATTATTTATATGCATAAACTGGAATAATAATTTACTGTATGTCCTATTACAGATGATTGATCTTGTTATATACAATTTATTGCTGATATTGATCTTTAACTGCCTCTTTATAATCATTTTTATTCAGAGCCTTTCCTAAGCAAGGAGGAATTTATAGCACTTTGTAGGACAACTTGTACCGTTCATTGTTATTTAATACAGCTCAGGTTAAAAGGCCAAATGTTGTATTAACTTTACAAAGCTTTTGAAAGTTGATATTTCAAAGACATTTTTCTTGTGGTAGTCACATTGTTTGTCTCTTTCTATAAGGACACCAAATCCTAAAAGCTGGCAAGAATGCATATGTTTATTTCACCACTGCTATGCAATTATTGAACGCCACTTAATTATAGCAACAGATGCTCGAGTGTAGGAACCAGAAAAATCAAACGCCTCATTTCCAGGTTATTTTTTTCCATTGCTTCTGCCAGCAGCAGATGTGTGAGCCCCTTGTGCTCTGGCGTAAATACTTATCAAATCCTAACAGGTCACCTATGTCACAAACAACATTTCAGATGCAACTGTTTCACCTGATAATAGGCTCTGAAAATAAAACTGTGAGCTGTAAATACATTGTATTACGAATGAAATGCCATAATGCGAAATTGCTTTTTCTCTGACTACAACAAAAGTCCTTGACAGTTCCTGGCAGTGATAAATCACCCTCCCATTAATTGTCTCCTCTTTCATTGGAAGGTGAGACACTAAAAGGGGCCGTCAACTAAAATGACTGTAAAGAAAACTTGGCAAAAAAAAGTAGAATGTCATTCTGTCGTTTTTCAAATGCTAGCGGGACCGTTCATACAAATCAAAATATTTCAACTGATGTCTTTGTTAGAGGCGTCATGTGTAATATAAGTAATAGCCTTTTTTCTTATGCATTCTATACTTGGTTCATTGTTGCATGTCATAACAAATGACTGAATGTGCAACATTTGCATGTAAAAAGCAGGTACAAAATTAGCTTTGGAACTTGTTCATAATGAATCATTAGTCAGCTTTTTTTATAAATAAAAAATAGGTGTAAACGATTCTATTAACAAACACATTTTCTTCAATGTTGTTTATTATATAGCACCTTATTACATTTGGTTTAATATTCAATCTTTTTCTCCATAGAACCAATCCTCGTCATTGTTTTATTTTGCTATTAGTCATTATTTTCTAAAATTCTTAAAAAAAACAGGAGAGGTAATACACTAATATACATAACGCCGTGTGAATGCACCCTTATTTGTGGATAAGAGAAACTACAAATAGTGATGAGCGGACCTGTTGAAATTTTGATCTGAACTTCAAAACCTGGTTTGGGAACACGAATCCCCACCAAAAATGCCAATGTTAACTCTTTAAATGCCAATGCCAATAAACAACCCAAACTTTAGGGTTCTGGTCTGCTCATTACTAACTACAAAGTCCAATCAACAAGAGTTACATGGACTGCAACTTACAAAGTTTACTGTACAAATTTGTACAGACAGTTCCTAGGTTATGTACAAAATGGGTTCTGTAAGTTAAGGACTTTTTTAATTGAGTATATTTCGTAAGTGTGAGCCCTCCTGCACACAATCATCCTTTCCTCAGGTCCATGTAATGCTATGGGCTCACGCTCGCTGCTGAGGATTCCTCACCACTGTGTCTGAGCCTAGTGCCCATGAAAAACTAAGCATGTCCTATTCTAATCCATAGTAATCAATGTGCCTGTAAAAAAATAGATTACACACAGTTGTACTGGGTTTTCTTGCCGTTTTTTGTGGTTAGTTGCTGGGAAACAATCACATGGCAAAACCCTAGTGCTGCACCTAGGTGATGAATCAATGGAGAGCAAGCATTTTGGCACCAACATACCGGTGGCATTGTGTGCAGCCATCTTGGCGAGGGCTGTTGCTCCTGATGACATCATCAGGGAATAATGATCCTTCTCAAAATGGAAATGCCCTGCTTCACTCACTGGCATATTAGCATTGGCGTGCTTATACTCCATTGATTTAAATGCTACTAACAACTTTGCCAGTGGCATTTAAAGAGTTATCGACTGCTATTGGTACAAGCACTGATTGCAGGTGTTACAGATGGGGGGTGTTGAGCTAAACATGGACCTAAACTTGAATAAAATTCAGAGTTGGGTCCAGGAAACCAAAACTGGCAAAACTCGAGTCAGCTCAACACTAACAACAAAGTTTACACAGAAGTACATGGACATCACTTATTGGGGACTGCCTGTGTTGCAGTCAGCATGGCTTTGTGTGGTTCTTTTGTATACTGCAGTACAATCTGCTAACACACATCTGCTAGAACTGTCCTAAAAGCCCAATATTATCTGGATATAAACATAGATAGACATTTCTAAATGTATTTATCTGTGGGAAGAGTCCAGAATAAGACCACACAGCCATATTTTTACTGGGAAGCCAAAATATTCTTTACACCGACTCAGGGTCAGATAAGATTTATTTACATGACCTTTACTAATGAATGACCCTCACTAATGAATGGTTACCTCACATTTCAGAATAAAAAATGCATTAAAACAATCTACCATCTTTCTATTAAAATAAGAGAAGCCTGGAGCTTCTGACGTGTATTGTTTGTAGGACTATTATATGTGAAAAGCGCAAGGTGAATGAAAAATGGACCCACCAAAGAGAGTTGTGGTAGAACAATCAAAATTAGGTAACTCAAGGCATTATGGGACTTATAGGCAACAGCAAGCAACTGCGAATCCTCTGGACCCTCATGCTTTCTTTACTATTAGACAACGCACAGTGGAGGTAGAAATAGAAAAGTATGATGTGAGTGAAACAGTATACTCCTGCCTAATAATATTCAATGTTAACCATTCCTATCAACATCCTTGCCTTTGGGAAAATCTACAGGTGTAGCGTTTGTGGAAAGACCCTTAGACGGATAAGTTTGACGTAGGGTCAATGTGAATGTTTGTTTATAGAAGATAAACTACCACCAGAAGTATCCAGAATTACATTGTTTACACCATCACCAGCCAGAAGTTTGCACCGCAAGCAAAATGCCAATACGTACCACCACTTGCTCTAGGCTCGTCACTCAAGCGGGAAGGTTTATGGACGTTATTTTAGAGAGCTGATTCTAATGTCTCTCCTTTAACCTGACAGCTTGTCATATCTACATCACCTGACCCTCTTAATATTGTTTTAGAAATCCATACAATCATGGACAACTGAATGTGCATTAAATATTGAAAATGAATAAGCATTCCTTGATCCTTTAATTAATTCTATTCTGTGTATATGTATCATATGTAACAAATACAACCAAAAAATGCACCGTTACAAAGGCAAAATGTTTTAAGAAGACATGAAACTTGAGATACGAGGAAACTTTGTCAGAATTATTATAGTGCTACTCTCTTCCCGCAGGATATTCCATTTTGAAGAATAAATCAAGCTGAATGTCAAAAAAAATACATATATTGCACTCACAGTTTTATTTGTACAGTGTGCTTTTTTAATCAAGTTAATATCATCCAGACATTAAACATTATGCACTAACATCCTGTAACAGCTACATTTCCTTACGATGCATATTGAAACTGGTCTTGTGTAAAATTCATAAATATAAACTCGTTATTCTTTGAAGATTGCTCAGCTTTCAATTTATTATTTTTTACATGATAATTTCCTAACTTCATGTTATTTAGGAAATTATAACTAATCAGCTTGGGAATATACAATAAACTGAGCTCTGTTTTATGATGCATTTAATATGATTCCTTGGATCTTATGCAAATTTTGGATGTTCATTGAAAGTAGTGTTAAATAAATTGTATTTCAGAATCTAGATCTTTAAAGGCCAAAATGTTTCAAAAAAGTTTTCAATTCTTTTTTTGTGGCATAAAATTTTCAAAGTGACAGTATTTAGTTGATTATTTTACAGTTTTTATTTTATTAATGTATTTCTTTTTTAATATCTGTTTGTTATTATATCCACATTACACATAATATTTCAAAGATACAAATGGAAACAAAACTTTATTAAGGACAGCTCATATAATCATTTATACTATATTTGGGACATATGCATTAAAATGTTTAGCCCTGATATATACTATAAAATACAGAAAAATTTAGAAAAGTTATCAGAATCACCTTCAAAAATTAAGCAATGAGCAAAGACATGTTACGAATTGTGGCCACATATTTACTGATCCCCACTGACCATAAAAAGATATCCTATGAAAAATCCTAGTGATATGTAATTGCTTTATAAAACCCAGTTCACACCTGCTTTTGGACCTTTGTTATTATCTTCCATCACTAAAATGATAATAATGAAAGTCTAACATATCCATTAAAATGTCCATTGATATCAGTAGACTTTTAATAGCTTTCGTTTATTGGAAGCTTTGGTTATTGGAAGGGAGCTGAAAATTATTTCTTTCTCAGTCAATATAAGCATAACAGAAGTGATGCCAACCCATACTAATGGGAGTCATTAAAATTCCATTGAAATGAATGGACATTTTAAAGAGAACCTGTCATGCAAATTAACCCACCAAAAATAAATACTTCATTAAAAACTAAACAAAAATTATTTTAAAACATTGCTTTTATCCCTAAATGGTTCCTTTCCATGACTGCAATGTTAAAATATCAGTTTGTAAACTTTATGTAACTTACCTGATGTCAGTGCACTGACAATATGTGAGTCCAATGAAACCTTGCATATTCATAAGTTACTTGCATTGCCCTGCATCCTTGTTCCTGATTGACAGGTTTCTCTGCTACAGAACATGCTGCTATGTGGAACATTAAGAGACAGACATTGGCCACTTCATTTCATGTGACCAGGGTTAACTCATTTAAGGTCCTGTTACATTTGCACAGTCCACCCCATGCATATATCTGATCACATGAAATCACAGCATGCCTCCATGGAAGCATGGGGAGGAGTAGAAGTCCATGGAGGGATGCTGTGATCATGCCATGGTAGTGCCATGTGATAAGATCCTCATAAAGAACCTTAGATGACATCACCCTGAGAAAAGACATGGGACATGGAGAGATGCCATGTAATATGAGATAAAGTTGATTTATGGGGATGTAAGATAAACAATTGCTGTCTAGTTATTTAGTTAAAAGGGCTCTATGGGAACCTGTCACTAGCTGCATTTGTGAAAATGTGTTGACTGGTTCCCTTTAAGGGACCTGTTAGATTTCCCTATTGTTTAGGTGACCAAAGATAATAAGGGAGGTCTTAACACAGGCATTCCATTATATGGTAAGCCATGCTGCATTGTGTGAATAAGATTTGTTTAAAATAGACTCATATCTGCATCTCAAGCCTTAGGAGGATTAGTGCATATAGGCAAAATATGTCAACATGTGAATTTTTGAAATGTATTACTTTTGCAATAAATTGAAAACAGTAATTATGATTAGGCTGGGTATTACTGCCTTACTTTTTTTTGGGGAGATGGGGGTTGATTTATGTTAGAGCATGCTAAATCTGACATCTGTAGCATATAGTGCAACCCTTTGCAAAAGTTTAACTGACGCCTGCTGGAGAGTGTTTTTGTGCCAAAAAAATGCTACTTTTTTAAGCGGTGTTAAAGACATCTACATCTGGATTAATAATAAAACCAGATGCAACAGAGAATACTTGGTCACGGCGATGGTGCAAAAAAAGCCTTAAATCCTCAAAGGTGTCAAAAAAGTAAGAGAAAAAAATTAAAACATAAAACATTAGCATAATCTACTATGAAGAGAATGTATGATTGAAAAAGTCCACTAGAACTACTAGGCCACTTTGCTTGATCTATAATAAGTAGAGAATCTTACAAATTAGAGAAACTTACAAATATAATATAATGAAAAAGTCTAGTGACAGACACCCTTTAAAGAGTTAAGAATTTGATATAACATCTTTTACTCTGTAGTCATTTAAAAATTGCTTGAGAGATTTCAAACATTTTTTTATTCCTAGTACTGTATAAGGATTAACATTTTAAAGCCTTGAATCCAGCATATGGAGATAGCATATTTGCAAGTCCATCTCTAGAGGAATTCAAAATGCCCTTAGCTTGTGAAAAACAGCAATGTTATTTTTTTTAACATTTCCTATATTTAGAGATTAAATCGCTCACTGCACAAATCCATTTGGAAGAGGCGAGAAGGTGAAAAGGATAATCAGTACAGTCACTGGTCCGTGTTTCCTAAACGTTTCTGAAAACATTACTGTGTGTAGGCATAAAATTAGCGGCAGGACCTTAAAAAGGCTGGCATTTAGCGTGACTTTTTGGAAAGTGACACCCTCATTTTTTTCTTGTAGGATATCATTAAATTTCAATCGCCCTATGGCAGTGCCTTTCCATTAATAACCAATTCACTGTGTCACTTTGGCTCTCCTTTGAAATAATGAGTCTTTGCTTCGCTTTAATAAATTTAAACATATTCTCAAGGCTAGCAAGGATAGCAAACTGCAGATGGGCTGCGAGAAAAAAAACATGATTCATAAATCCTTAACTGCCTGAGATTGTTGTGAGCAAAACAAAGTAACACTCATAAAATATTAAAGAATCCCAGCTGTATGACTGAAGCGTCATTAACAAACATTGACTATTTACCATGATAACTAGAGCTTGTGGGTGGATTGATACAATGAAATTTGCTTTTTAAAGCACTCTTCCATTTGCAGATCCATTCTTTAGCCAGCTTGACATAATGGCTGAAATATGTTATAATTATTTATTCTGTGTTGAAAGAAAAATTTGATAATATTAGCAAATATTTGCCTTACAGCGTATCCATATTAGTGGTTGTATTACAGCTAAGTAATAAGAAAAATGTGATTCTTAAAATTTACTGATTTTAATTTTGGAATTGCGCCATATTTGTTGCATACTATATCACTATTTGCATTTCTGAGCCCACTGATTCTTGATAACGGCAGATAAAGGGAAAATGTCACCAGTTTTGACCATACAAAGCTACAGCCAGTGTTAGATATCTGCTGTGGAGAGCTATGGAACCATACCTTTGTGTATATTGTTAGTAGTGATGCTAAGGGGAAAAGGGAAGTTATAATCTATGCAGCTCTAGTAAGTGCTCTAGTTAGGTATTTCAACATGAAGAGCTTTCTGCTCTCTGCACTGTGCTGTTCCAAAGCCCTTCCCCTCTGAGTAGGACGTGAATTAGGATTATGGTTGGATGCTCACAGAAGTCACTCAGAGCAGAGGGGAGGTTCTGTGGTACAGTTCACTGCAAGGAGCCAAAAGCTCTGCCATCCAAAAGACCTTCCCAGAGCACTTTCAGGAGCTGCATAACTGTAATATCAGTTCATTTTTCACAGTCCTGCTGGTACTTACTACATACACTAAGATATGGAACACAGCTTTCCATAGCCTGTACCTAGTACTGTCTGCAGTTCATTATGGACAAAACTGATGCCAGATTCCTTTTAAGCTAATAAATGTCAAACAAATGCACTAAAGCAACAAACTAAAATGCATTAATGAAATGCCAAAAGACCTTCCACCTTTGACCTTTTTAGAAACATGATGGCCACCAATGCCAAATTAACAATTTGGGATAAAGATTTTGAAGGAAGTCTAACGGTACAAAATGTGTCTGTAGATATGATGCTATCTACAAATTTGGTACTTTAACAATGTAGCAAACCTGACTTTACTAGTAAAACCTTATTTTAATTGGCAAAGTTTTAGGATCTCAAGAGTCCATTGAAAAACACATATTTTATAACAGTATAAATTAAATGAAGATAACATTTTTCTTCAAGGCATTACCAAATAAGCAGATAACTATAGTTATATGATGCATATGAAAAAAATGAATTCAGCAAGTTTGGAAAAAGTTAATGCCAGAAAATATTATCTATAATACAAAACACTAATTAGTTCTAGAGTTTTAATTTTGCCATAGAAAATAAAATCTCTATTTGCTGAGTGTGCTCGAACAAGACGTTTTAGATGTACACTCTATGATTAAGTTGTAATTTAATGTGCAGTTCTTCTGCATGTAATAGTTTACATTCACGTAAAACAGCATCAATATGTTTCCAACAACCTAAATGTCATGTCTAACTCATGTTTCAATTAAAATTATGCTAACTAAATCTCAAGCTGAAAGTAAAATTTAAAAGGAAAAGATTGTGCTTATTTCATTGATGAGACCATGTGCTCAGAGTTGGAAAAAATATGTGATTTGGATGGTTGGAACTCATCATATCTACTCCTTGTATTCTATCTACAGTGTAAAGAAGATGTAATTACCAGCTTTAAAAAAGACCTACACAGTCAAGGAACATATGGGGCAGAAAAAGGTTGTACTAGTGTTTTGGATCAGTCAAAGGGTTTTTTTGAGGTGCATGATATTGATGACCTATTTCAAAGAAAGCTCATTAATATCGGATCAGTGGGGGTCTGCTAAGATAGCTCATTTATATCAGATCACAGGGTGTCTGTCTCACATTATTGACCCCCCAACAAACTGATATTGATGATCAGTTCTTTGGACAGCTCATTTACATCATGAACTTGGATAGCCTTTAATGTTCATGTATGGTCAATGAAATATATTATACAAACCTCTTAAAAAGATGTAAATTATACCAGGGGGTGCTGATTACTTCTAGTTACTTTACACAGAATGTGTATGCCCAGATGATCTATGTTTGTTCTTATGAAAACTGCACAACCTTTGTACTAAGCATACATTATATTTACAAAGAAGACTTATAATGCATAAATATCACCTTTGTGATAAAATTTCCTTTTAAATTTTTTACTATTATATGTCCGTCATTCACCAGAGCTAACATAATAGGTGTTGGTACAATTCTATGTACAAAACAGAATGGAATACATGAAACAAGAATTACTTGACATACTTTTCTGGGGTTTTTTGGGTTTGAATTATATAGTGTCTGATTATCCAACCAGAAGACAGCTAATACACATAGCAGAGAGGATTGACTGTGGAGCAACTCAAAGTACAGAGCAAACCCCTCTTCAGGCTGAAAGAGTACTAGAGCAATTTTGGGTGCTGCAGTCCTGGATTAAATATACACTATTGAAAGTTCTTCTGCTACTAACTACAGACAGTCCTCTTCTTAAGAACACCCGACTTACAGATGACCCCTAGTTACAAACGGACCTCTGGATGTTGTTAAATTACTGTACTTTATCCTTATGCTACAATAAACAGCTACAATAGTGTCTCTGATTAAGCTTTATTGTTAATCCTGGTTCTTATGACAATCCAACATTTTTAAAATCTAATTGTCACAGAGACTAAAAAACTTCTGTCTGGGGTTACAATGATAAAATATACAGTTCTGACTTACATACAAATTCAACTTAAGAAAAAACCTACTGAACCTATCGTAATCGGGGGACTGCCTTTACATCCACACTATTGCTGACAAATTTGTTTTAAATAACCAGGTCCCATTTACACATAGAAGCCTCTAGCCAAAAATGACTAAGCAATGCTATTTTAGGAGGGCCAGAAGTCAAACATTCACTGATAAGACAATAGACCATCCTATTTAAAGAGGTGGTCCACTTACAACAAATAACTTTTGTTTGGGCATCTCCATGCCAAGTGGGCATGGAGGGAGGCGAGGCAAAGGCCAGCGCAGAAGATAACAGAGTGATAAATATTATATGATAAATGTCCTCCACTGTATCAATTCCTCATGTTTTTCTAGATTTAGTGTTGCTGTTATTGCTGAAGCCTTTTTGTATACTTCCTGTGGGTAAAAGAAAACATGTGATATCACTCAGGTACAAATTTCATTAGAATCACATGGAGAAATCAGAGCCGCGTGTTATAATAAGCCGTGCACCTGTGTAACATCACATGACCAGGGACTGACTTTTAGCCTCAGAAAGTAAACACTGAACCTTCCTTTTGAATGTCAGGAATCAGAGATGAAAAATAACTGTGATAAATGTAAAATTATAACGAAAAATTGTATAACTTTTTATTACAAACACAATATAATTTTTTTGCTAAAATTGGACCACCCCTTTAACTACTTTTCCAGTATATATGTTGTAGAGGTAGTCTCCCATTTGAGTCTCCCTCTATGATCCAGAACAGATGTGCTAACATAAGAAAAGAAAACAATCTCCTCTGCTTCTGCTATGCCTACTAAACAAAGGGATATTATGTACTAAAATCCTTCCCAGTGGTAAAATATTGTAGAGAAGGTCACCATATGTCTCATTTTGGTGCACAAAGTGGCCAAATAAATCAAATTAAATGTGTACTACTTTAATATAATCCATTATGTCATACTACCATATTCTAAGCAGCTAAAAATAAAATACATACAGTATATTGTTTCTTGATACTTATCATTCAGTGGAATATTACTTTTTTCAGGAAAAGTACATATGCAGGTGACAGGAAATGATACTTCTTATCTTTTGGTCTGTCAAACATGGTTCAATAACGTACATTTGCTGAGTTAGCACAGTGCATCCCTTAAGAAAATTCAATTCTCACAATTTTTCAGTAGAAGAGAGCACTTATATTTCCCAAACAGTTTAAACTCTGTGTTATGTGATGAGAAATCAAAAACCCTGACACAAAATGAAAAGGTAATAAAGGGACATTTGAAATGTTTTCACTGTAAAACATCCTGCCAAGTCGGTTTAACATTCATCTTCTGGATGACTCCGGCTTCAGTGAGCTTATGAGAGCTGATACAATGTCTTGATAATATAATCTACTTTGTGCAAAGAAAATTA
The DNA here is from genome assembly GCA_019512145.1 of Engystomops pustulosus. Classification (NCBI taxonomy): domain Eukaryota; kingdom Metazoa; phylum Chordata; class Amphibia; order Anura; family Leptodactylidae; genus Engystomops; species Engystomops pustulosus. The sequence continues at coordinate 61,259,524 of CM033642.1, forward strand.
CTTTCATGAAGATCCTTTGTAGGCTTTGTCTGTGCAAATGTACAAGAAAATGTGTACTTATGAGACGGATGGGCCTACTGATTGTTGCAATGCACAAAAATTGAATAAATATGCAAAATCTGGTAGATGAATTTACTGAAATTATTTTTTAAGCCATGGGGGACTGATAAAAAAGCAATGAGAAAAGGGGTTGTCTTCCTTGCTAACCTAGTTCATAACTTTAAGAAGTACTCAAGAGTCAGATTTGATTAGTATATCCCATATATTCTCTATCAAATGCTTTAAGAAAAAATATTTTATTGTTATTTGTACCAAAATGCAGGGGCTCCATGTTCATTGAGACACTGTTGGCAATGTCCTATTCAATCCCACACTGATCCCTTACATTACTTTATAATAAATTTTGTTTGACTTTTAATGACTTTAAAACTTACGTAAATGGGTCAAGATAACTAAAGGGAGCAATATTATTAGAAAGGTATGTTGGGGATCAGTGTAGAGGGCAGTGCCAACAGCTTATTTGTGATGGTGGTGAGAGTCACAAATAAGTTAGCTGAAGGATTTCTGACAGTTCACAAAGCACTGAGACAGAGGCAAACATCTGAATGGTTATATCTACAGGTGATCCTATGTTATTATGTACAGAAACTCATAGATCAAAGTAATGGGAACCAGTCACCACCTTTTTCACAAAACCAGGTAGTGACATGTTCCCATTGAGCACTATTATAACAAGAGGACTCTTTTTTTACATTAAAAAAGCCTTTCCTCACAACCCCATAAAATAAAATTGTTTCTTTACCTGTTATCCAGGCAGATATTTGCAGCGAATCTGATGGGTTCATGGCCTCTATGGCTAGTAGCCCCTGCTTGAAATATGTCATCTGGCTGGCTAGCTAAATTCCCACACCTGCGCAATCCTCTTCAGTTTCCTGTCATGCACAGTGAGTGGCGTAGTGGGCTCACATCCTCTGCCCCCTCACTGTGCATACACAGCTTCACTGATAGTGTTGCTAAGCAGTGAGAGGGATATGCAAACTGAGAGGGTGTAGTATGCAGATATGAGGGGTTAGTATATGAAGATAGAAGGAGTTACTGCATGAAGATAGGAGGGGCCACTTGACTCAATGTCTGCATGGATACCAGGTAAAGAAATAAAGTTAATTTTATGGGGCTGCAAGGATATAATTTTAAGGTGAAAGAAGGGTTCCCTTGTGTTAATATGGCTGTACAGGAACTTGTAACTACATGCTTTTGTAAAAAAAATTGGAGACAGGTTCCCTTTAAGGAGTTCTGAATTCACAAACAATTAGGTGCAGGCATCTCCAATATGCATTAGTGAGGAACCATGTTAAAGTTATTCCACTTAACAACCATGGTAGGGCTTCTAGAAGGGGCCATAAAGGCCATAGCTTGGCTATGCTACAGAGAGATACAGTTGGATCTGGCCCAAATGTGGCTGCAGAACACTACAGTAGTGGCTAATATGCAGAGAAGCCACCAACCCCAACATAGACTCCATACTTTGGACACGTGGTCAGTTACACATTACAACACTTTCAATGTGAATATTATTTTAAAAGGATATTCCAAGGTTTAATGTCACATATTGTAAAACACAACCCAGAAACCATGTTATTTTTTCCCTGAATCACCTTGGTCAGCAAACACTCTTAAATAGATGGATTTTTCCCTCAGGCAGTACTTACAAGACCTTCCCTCTTAGCATGTCTACTAAATGCATCTTGTTAACTCACATTACTATCAACAGGAGCTAATATAAAGCTGTCTAATCTTTACATAGAATACCAAAAGTCCATATGTTACAAACACTTATATGACTGTTTCTTAACAAGGCTAAATAGCATGTTGTCAGGCTTTAGACTCTTTTAATCAGATAATCCTAACAGTATGTGGAAAGCGAGGCAAAGGAAAAATCTGCTGTAACAAAGACACAGTTACAGTTCACCTTCAGTGAAGAACAATAATGCATTATTAAATTCACTTTCCTGCTCAGTGGTTACACTTAGCTGACCACAGCAAATTTGCTTTCTGCCTGGTCTTCACAAGTTGGCAGAAAAATAGATTCTGTCACATTTAGTGGGTTCTGAAAATGACAGGATGCCTCTCATGGTTCAACTATAAACCATAATCTTTCACAAGTAAATATAATTACAAATGCCTTTTGTCACGTATTTCTTCAGAAAGATATTATGTAGGGAATATTGTTGCAGCAAATATCAGCAGGAGCTCAAATGTCAATATAAAAAGAAGTGATACTGGGCAAAGTATTATTGGAAGGATTTTATCAGTTAGGTTCTGAAATTATAACATAGAACCTATCTATCTATTATCTATCGTCATCATAGATGAAATGTAGGATTGTTGGAGGTCTAACTGCTAGGACCCTCAACAATTAATGTTGATCCAATCATAGATGAAATGTAGGATTAGTGGAGGTCTGAGTGCTAGGACCCTCAACAATTAATGTTGGTACCATCATAGATGAAATGCAGGATTATTGGAGGTCTGACTGCTAGGACCCTCAACAATTAGTGTTTGTCCCATC